>JAWPHD010001433.1:0-323315 GCA_037043455.1 Cyrtodaria siliqua | reverse complement strand
GCTATAATCATGTGATTGTTACATTAAGCGCTTGAAGTTACTTGCTTAGGAATTATATTTGTTTCCATTATTCCATGTCAATTGTCTATTTCACATTAATAAAAACATGTTTCCATTACATCATAAACTGGTTGAATTTTATCATATGAAGATAAAAATGTGTTGTTTCAACATGATAAATATCAAAGTTTTATTTCTGAATGACCCTCACAAGGTGTACAATTCCTAACATACTCCGTACAGCTGCATTGTCCCATGAGAGAGGTGCTAACCTTAATGTGAGCCACTGACCGTGTAGAAATAACATAAATGACCTGTGATACGCAAACATTAACCCAAGTTTTGACTCCTTGGCCTGACCTAAACTAGCCCCAAGGGACCAATTTATCTTAGGCCAGGCCAGGACAGGCTAATGAGGCCAAGCCATGTTTCAGTGTATGCCTGCAGTATCTGAATATGTTGGCGACCACGTATAAACGTGTTAAAGTGGTCTGATAACAATGATAACTTATCGTTTTATAAGTTGCACACAGCCCCAACTCCCACCGCCATTCCGCCCTTACATATACCGCCCCGCATACAATATATGTTGCACTAAATTGCAGCCTGAAATCGGAATACTGTTTGAGTTCAAACTGCGCCCTTAATTAGGCTTATCAGTATTTATTGACATGCACGCTAGCTATAAAAATTCGCCCTAAATAAAAATCAGTAGTGTTATTGATTGCTGGTTCTTTGAGAGAATTCAGCCCAATATGTGCGGCTTTAAAGTTGAAGACTGCTTAAGCCGATGGTAGAGGGCGCGAGAGGTATTGCACCTTATATTGCCTCTCATGAATTGACTAAAAAAAAACTAGCCTACTACCTGTATCTCTTGTTTGTGTGTGCTGCTTCCAAGGGATCCCCTTTTCGGTATGTATTGACATTAACACTATAGCGTTTGTTTAGTGCTGTGTGGTGGCTGTAAAATGTCGCCCGAATACGAATCTATATGGTGTTATCATTTACTGGTCCTTTGGGATCATCAAGCTTAATCGGTGTGGCTTTGAAGTAGAATATCGCTTAAGCCGGTGCTAGGGGGCGTAAGAGGTCTTGCATCTTATAGTTTACATGTTCTACTCTTTAAGCTATATAATCATTCAATTGTCTGTTAAACTTGACAGTCCTGCCCACGTGTGTTCTCGGTGTTTCTTTTACGATGCAACCAATGTATTCATCACTGGACATGTTATCGTCGTCCTCTTCTGCACCTTTCTCCTGATTTCTATAATCGTATGTATCTTTCATAATCTGACAGTAAGTTTCTTTGTTGAGAATACCTGAGTTCATGTTTCTTTCAATTTCTTTTTAATTACAGCACTTGAATGATATCTTCATTGGTGAAGCTTTCATGGCCAGCTGAAATGAAGGCGAACAGTTGACACCTACACACTGCTTGTAAAGGTGACCAGTCGTACATGCAATAGCAAAACTATATATGTGCTTAGTAAATCACTTGCGTGGATTTTGAAACGTCCAGATCTCTGAAGTTAACAGGATTTGGCCAGGCTTACTGTAGTTGTTAAACATGATGAGCGGACGAGTGCTGGGTTTGTCCTTAGTTGAAGTATTTCTGATTGCATTTTGCCTCGCTTCTGACCATGTTCAATTCTCCAGCTCCTCGTCTTTATCCTTCATCTTTGGATATATTTTGTGACTCGGGCTATGTCACAAATTCTAGATTCGAACAGAAATATGACCGCCGGGTGCAACTTAATTAGTACGACCGTATGTGTGTGAAGTACCGGAATCCGCAGTCTGTTAGATTATTTATATTCTCATTTAGTTTAATAATATTTTATTGTATATATATGTTACAATACATCAATTCAACAACATCACAATATTCATAGCAACATATGCAAATGGATTGAACTACAAGTTATTACAACATTAGTTACATTTCTCTCCATAGTTACAGTTCTCACCATAGTTACAGTTCTCTCCATATTCTCATTTAACATATTGTCCCTTTAACAAAATAGAATAAAATGAGTATGACTATACCTTGTTTGCAGTATGTATGTAACTGTTATCAATATGTAAAAATAAGATGTGTGTACTCTGTTGGTATATGTAATGGATACTTTAGAAAAATAAAAAAAAATATAAAAAAAATATTCTCATTTAACACGCTGGCAAAAACTTCCAAGACATCGGGCATTGGATTTGCATTAGTATGATACTACATTCGAACAACACGATTTGAGCATTATTGATTCATTCAAGTTATCTCAGAGACTACTTTTTTCAGTATTATAAAAAATAATTAAGTATAAAACAGGCTAAATTTCCAGAGCTTATAACCTTAAAGGCAACGTCTTCTCCGTCTCGAACCCGTACTAAGCATCTTACTAATTCAAAGTTCTGTGCGCTCCCGAACTAGCTAATCATCTTGTTTTATATCCATTATATACTCAGTTGCAAAAGAAACTGGACACTTTGAAAATTTTACTTTACACCCTGGCCTCTTTATTAAACGACAGTCCCTTAACGATTCGACCTATTGAAAAACAAATGACGACATGATATTGGCAATGGAATGATAAAAAACTTTGATACCAAACATGACATATTTATTTTCGAATTTGTCAATTTAATTCTAAAACAACTTTATACAATTAAATCTTAACAAAACTCAGTGTCCACTTTCTTTTGCAACTGAGTATAGTATTATAATAGAGCTAAACGTATAGAACGGAAATGTTAATACAAAGTTGATAGTTGAATTTTAATTTGCAAACACCTACAACTCTTTTATGGGTAATAACAACGATAAAAACGCAACCAAGAAAACGGTTATTTAGGTAATAGAATCTAATCACAATAACCGACCATGTATGTATACATCAGGTTCAAACTGTACAATAAATACTGAAAAGGGGATCCCTTGAAAGCAACAAAAAACAAACAAAGATATAAAAATAGCAGACTCGGTTTTATTGAGTCTGTTCATGAGATGTAATGTAAAGTGCAACCTCACGCCTCCTAATACCGGCTTACTTACAAAATAAGCTGTGCGTCTTTGGCTCATTATTCAAAAACGACTTCAAGTTATCCCATTCCACCTACATGTCTGTCATCCGAAATCGATGTCTCTAAAAAAGGTGTTTTAAGTAATAGATAGAGTATGGTTTCACTGAGTTGGTTCATTTAAACATCGAGATGGGCGTAGCCCATCGAGGTGTTTAAATTAACCAACGAGATGAAACCATACTCTATTTGTTTTGTAGCATGTCCATTTCAGCTCTATTTCAGTTATTCTAACTGTTATTCTCACTGTTATTCTCACAGTTATTCTGACAGGTCTTACTTTCAATTAAACGATTTACACCTGTGCCTGAACAAAGAGAATTGTCTGTGACCATGCTACAATACAATATTTACTGTATAGTTTACTCCAACACCATGAGAAGAAATCCACACAAAAATGCCGTACTCAACCAGAAGGAGCTTAATGAGTTCTGCGAGCTCTGCTAACTGCGCTTCTGAGACACATAGTCCAAAGCTTCGTATTTCGGGTTTTTGATTTGCATCCCGAAATGTGAGAAGACTAGACGCCTCAATAATTGATTTTATAGTCACACCAACAGCCACTTTATAGTCACACCAACAGCCACTTTATAGTCACACCAACAGCCACTTTATAGTCACACCAACAGCCACTTTATAGTCACACCAACAGCCACTTTATAGTCACACCAACAGCCACTTTATAGTCACACCAACAGCCACTTTATAGTCACACCAACAGCCACTTTATAGTCACACCAACAGCCACTTTATAGTCACACCAACAGCCACTTTATAGTCACACCAACAGCCACTTTATAGTCACACCAACAGCCACTTTATAGTCACACCAACAGCCACTTTATAGTCACACCAACAGCCACTTTATAGTCACACCAACAGCCACTTTATAGTCACACCAACAGCCACTTTATAGTCACACCAACAGCCACTTTATAGTCACACCAACAGCCACTTTATAGTCACACCAACAGCCACTTTATAGTCACACCAACAGCCACTTTATAGTCACACCAACAGCCACTTTCCAGCTTCCATTGGTGGAGAAAGATCTCAGGTGCCTCTCCGGGCAATTTTCGTGCACGGGCAGGCACCCGAGTAGAACCACCGACGTTCCGCAAGCCAGCTGGATAGCTTCCTCGCATAAAGATCCCATGAGGGATCGAAACCGCAGCGCTGAGGGGCAAGTGATTTCATGTCAGAGACTCTAATCACTCGTCCACGGACGTCCCCCGTCGCAATAAACATGGCGCAACGCGCAGATGTGTAAACTACTAGTATCTTTTTTGGCGCTATTAAATGTAACATCGTAGGTTATTCAATTAAGGGAGAAAACTGTGTAAAATGACACGTAGGCTAACGTAGGTAGAGACGGGATGTTTCGTTTTAAAGCAGCCTGAGTTCAGCCTGTGCTGGGTGCAGTTTCGTATTCATATATTTCCTCGGATCTGATCGTATTAATTGTCAGATTTAAACTTGTTTTAGATAAATGTCGATTCTGTTAATCGCATCCGCGTCCCAAATACTATAAAGTTTGCGTCCCACGTACCATGCCTCTGCGTCCTGAATACTCTCTAAATCAGTCTGAATCCGGCGTTCGAAAAAAGGGGGTGGGGTTCACCCGCTTGATTCGAAGGGACTCACATCAATCTTAATTTGTTAAAAAAATCGCGACGTCCCGTTAGTTTTTCTGTAACTTGCATTTTTGCAATCATTATATATTCGAACAGTTCAAAGCAAACTACATAAATAGTTTTACTAACTGTTACTTTGGGCCTATATTTCCCCAATAATATGCCTAACAGTTGGTGGAATAATGAAGACAGATCTATTAAACTAGCAGGTTTAAAGAAACTAACCCGGCAAAAATTACACTACAATACCGTTTATTAAATCTCTATCCACGTGTTCAGGTCATATAATACTGTATATGTTCAGATTAAAAGTATGGTATTTTTCTCGGTTTTTAAAAATAACCGTCTTGAATAAGCGTAAAGTGAATTATGAGTTGGTAACTCCTAATTCAACGCTCCAGTTTTGGTGTTTGGCCTGGCTGGTTAATGCCGTAAATATTGTGTCTATAGAGTTTGAATTCTCAAAATATGTAAGTTATATATATAACTCGTCTAGAAGGTTTAGAAACGATATACATAATTATGTTGGAAAAATGTCGGCTCTTGTTGGCGGGATACTTTAAGTAATAGGTAGTTGATTTAAACATCGAGGTGGGCGTAGCTCATCGATGTGTTTAAACCAACCAACGAGATGAGATCATACTCCGTTTTGTAGCATGTCCATTTCAGCTGTCTTCCAATAACTGGTAGTTAGAATACACCATTTATCCTATGTTATTTTCAATTAAATGATTTACACATGTGCTAATACAAAAGGAATGTCAGTGACCATGCCACAAAGTCTGAAATGATACTGGATTAATAAACCGAGACGCTAATTGCACTGTTTGCTACAGACTGCTATGTGTTCTTTTAAGTATTTACTTTGTAAAAGGCGTAGACCTGCAGAAATATTCTTAGGACGGGATCATTTATTTGTAGTTATATAAAGTTGACACATATATAGTTAGCGATACGTATGTGGTATATTTGTTCTACACTAACTTAAGCAAATGAGTGTATGAATTTACAAATAATATTATATGTAGATGTTGATGTTTGTAAACTGTAAGTAAGCTGTAGGCGGCGTCAGGTAAAAGGTTTTGTTTGAATATCGTGTGTTTCCTCCCAAATGCATGTCTATGACCAGGTGTCTTCTGGATTATTCTACAAACAAAAACACCCCCGTCCGCTGACTTCTATTAGGTAGCGTACATCTGCTTCTATTTATAAAAGGCATCTGTCGTATATTAAGGAAAACTGAATTAGCGAATAAAAATCATAAAAAAATCATAGCAAATTCGCCAAACATTGGCGACTACGGAACTTGCTTTTGTATGTCTTAAAGCCTTACACATGGAACTTGTGAATTATAATATTAATTGATAATCTGGAGACCTACTGTAACTCAGAAAACAAATGTATTGGGTTCGAATCGGGGAACCCGGTTCCTTATTCGGATCAATAAAGTACTGACTTGTGTGTGTTAAAGCCAAATGCAATGGGTTTCGTATTAATTGATACTTAAAAGATAAATATCTGAGAAGAACATCTTGCTATCTTTCCTTTTGGCGATTTTAATATATCGCATTTTCCCAGATTCGAACCCAATAAATTTGTTTTCTGAGTTACAGTAGGTCTCCAGATTAAACTGGGATATTTACATTGCAAAGTCGAATTGTTCTGTTCCTTATTGGGTTCGAACTGGGAACCGGGTACTAGGAATTTGGGTTCAGTGTGTGTTACGTTCAGATGCAATTGTGTGCTTGGAAATCATAAATTATCATAACTATAACTCAGTGGGGAGAAAACATATTTTTATTTTATTTTTGCCGATTTTATTACATCGCATGTCCTGAAACTTATATTTGCAATTAATATTCAATTCTTATTGGGAAACAGTTCAAAGTTACCGGTTCCAAATCGATTTGAATTAGATAACCGGGAACCGGATATCAGGAGCCAACTCGTATTTGGATTGGCACAAGTTATTCTTCCAGATCGCCTCCAATTCCTGTAAAAAGAAGACAATGTTCAACAATTCAGCTGTTATAGTTATTAAATGATTTATTTTCTTGAAAGAGCAAACAGAAATATGCTGAATGCGCTGAATCCAAGGACTGTACGGACGCCGTGCTGCTTGTTCCAGCGGACAATGTGGTTTCGAACCCAGGACTCTCCTGCAATAGAAACAATACCGATACCAGTGACTGGTGAAATTATAGGATGTTATCACATACCTAATATGTCTGTGGATTTTACAACAGGAACTTGTAAACAAATAAATAATTAAATCCTATACTTACTCCCTGGTAACATGTGTGAATGTAACAAATAGAAAAAGTCGGTCGGAGGCTGTATATCGCCAGGGAGTACCTAAAGCTTTCTTAAAGTCTACACAAGGGAAATACTGCGTCATGTGGGGTTCGGTGGCATGGTTCGAGGCATGCCCAGTGAAACTGTTTTATTCGTAACTGTTTTATACGTAGATGCTGAGTAATTCAAAAATTAAAAATATATATATAAAAATACAGATGCAGATAAAGCATTTACCAGCAGTTTCAAAAACGTCATCTTTCAGGTTTTTCTCGATGTCAGACCGCATAGCAACCATGAAAAATGGCCAGCAAAGTATAAATACGCCCGACCCGACCAACCACAAGTTCCTGTCGCTCGAATCCTTATCCAGATAGTAAACTGTTGCACCGGCCAGGGATCCCAGCATACACATGCCACCCTGCAAGAAAAGTGGAAGCCTATTAACTCAAAAGCATGTTCACGTTGAACTGCAATGCTATTTTTCAAAAACTCATAAATGTTTCATGCTGTACTTGTTGCTGTATTTTAAAAATAACAACAATAACAATGGTGACACGTTAAAGAAACTAACCCGTCAAACAACAGCAAAATTACACTACAAACCCGTTTATCATAACTCTGTCAAAGGGTTCAGGTCATAAATAATGTATATGTGCTGATAAAAAATATAAGTTTACATATTCACGGGTTCTTAAAATACCCCTGATTGGATATGCGTAAAATGAATTATGAGTTGGTAACTCTTAATACGAAGCTCCAGTTTTGGAGCTTGGCCTGGCTGGTTTAATCCGGCTATAGTCTGTCTACTCAGTATAGAGTTTGGATTCTCAAAATATGTAAAATTCTCAAACTATTTCAATTATATATAATATATATATACCTTGTTGTCAGTAGATTTAGAAACGGTGTACATATGTCTTAAAAATGTGCATGTTGATGGCGGAATAGTGACTAAGCCCTAAACATTGCATAACAAGTTTGGATACGAATGGTGTTATCCTCCAAATAGGCCGTGTGCTGCTACCCAAATTTTGACATATTGGTACCACTCAAGCTGGCAAATTCTAATATGCATTTTCGGAAAGGTCAATGTCTTACGCTTCTTTTAAGCCAGAATAGTATTTTTAGTTCGGTAGCTTAAGTGTGTAAATCTTTCGTTTTATAAAGGGAGGTAATTAACTCCACCAAATTTGTTTTTGTGTATTTGATTGCGTTCAAAATGGTTACGTAAGTCATGTAAACATATAACAGTTCAATAGTTCAACCCTTAAAAACGTATAAAAACATATGGAAGCAAACATTCAACCATTTCAATCATTAAACGCACATTCTATCGAAAGCCAAACAAATTAGAATACATTTATACTTTTTAAGCAAATTACATGTAAATATAGTTTTTTAGATTCTGCATATACAAAACAATACGAAATAATATAAACGTCTGACCTCTCTGTAATAAATGTGTTGCGATAAAGGGAGACAATGAAGTACACTTTTAAGATTTTAATTAGACAAATTAAGCTAAGATTAAAAAATGATTCACAGAAATGTTACAATTCAAAGTTCCATTTTATGTGTCTTTGTGTCACCTTCGTAGCATGGCAGACAGGTAGAGATCGCTTTGTCCGTAGTCTGTCTTTATTCATCGTCTTCGTCCGTCTGTCCGTCACGTTTTAACCTGCAACCTGAACTTGGTCATAACTTAAAAAATATGTCACCTATGTTCATGAAACTTCATAAATATCTTCATCTAACCCCAAGGAAAGTCGTTACACATGTCTAATAACTTTGTTTTTTATTTTGCGAAGATATGCCCCTTTCCATTAAACCTTTACCCGCAACCTGACCTAGCTCAAAACGTTAAATAAGCACATGACAATCTACAAAAGTGTTCTGTGGAACACCCTTCTCGTTATTTATTTAACATATGCAAAAGCCTATGTGATTATCAGCCCTTGATTCCATCATTGAATTGTATACTATTGTTAAATTCACATTCACACTAAAAATATGTATAGCATAATTGTAATAGTACCCAAAAAAAAGAAAAAAATATTTTTAATATTTAAATGATACACATGAAAAGCGTGCACTTACATTGTAAACTGAAACGTGGTAAGGTGAAATGTTCGGATGGACAGTTTATTAGATTTGTTATTTGGTTTGGACCGAATATAGTTTGGACCGAATATAGACATGATAATGATCAATTGGTTTTGTTTGGCAATGTTTCTATGCAAAATAGTCACTCAGTTCTGTTTAACACATCCACAAATATAGTTGCCAGTTATGAAAACATTACAGAGTTTGTCCGTCTATGTCATCATACTATAACATTGAGATTATTTCGAAACCACATGTCATTGAAAGAATATCTTTGCCTTTTTACAATGGTGCAATTTGAAATTTGGAAGATGTGATAACATGGTTTATTTTATTTAGAAATGATGTCTCGTCTGCTCTCGCTGGATAAATGGAACAATTTATTTGACATTAAAAAAAAAAGAAAATTGCCGTCATACTTTCGGATAAAAGGGCATATTTCAGCTATATACGTATTATTTCTGATATTATGTTCACGTAAATAATATTGAAGTACTGTCATGTATATTATGGTTAACATTGCTCATGCCTAAAGTATGCATTTGGTTGAAAAATCCCTATCCATTTTGGAGTTTGTGTTTATATAAGATGGCAGATAAATAGTCCTTTAATATTCAGCAGCTAACGAGTGTTACACGTGATGCAAGTTGGGAGTAGGAAAATCGTTCTTAAATGAAAACAACTGATTTACAAAGTAGTTTGAGTATATGACTGCTGAAATAAAAGTATAGAATGGGCATACAACAAGCTGTTGTAATGAGACCCTGGAATAATTATCAAGTGAATATCAGTTAATAATAATCCAGTGTCTCATTACAACGGCTTGTTGTATGTCCATCCTATAGCGTTGTGAATTCAACTGGTCAGCTCTTGATGAGCAGTATTCCCCATACATATGCAACAGCAGCAGTACAACATTTGCGTGCATACCACCACGTGCAAACAAGGACCTCGGAAAGTCTTACATAGCTTTAGAATAGGGATGGTACACCTTGAACTTTGTTATAAGGCCTGTTATAACAGATGCCCATCTGTTCCGTTGTAATTTCGGAATGTTATCAAAGTATCTTGCGAAACTTACTTTACACTGTACTTGCAGAAAGCATAGACTTCCCTGTATTGCAACATGGTGTGAATGCAGGGGAGTTAGTTGTAGCATGCATACCAGATTCAGAATGTTAACATGCGTCAACATTCGGCAGATGAAAACGTAGTATTCTGTTAAAGATGTTAATATCATGATTAATATCTTTCTGTAGCTTTGAGACGTATATTATTTCCCAGGCTGAGTTTTCTTTAAAATTACGTTAACTTCTTAATTGCATTTTTCTCAACCCAAAACTGAAATACAGTTGATATGGCAATAGCGGATCATCGGTAGTAACGGATCAGTTTATGTTTACATTTAATTTATCCAGCCCATATGCATTTGTTTTTTATCAAACTTTCCCTGTTTGAAGAGTTATCATATAAGCATACGTATAGACATTAGCCTAAAGATTTGATACATATTTCCGAGAGTAATTACCTACTTAGTGTAACACCTATCAAAAAAAGTGATCCGTTACTGCCTGAAGGATGTGAGTTATTAAAAAAAAATATACCCTTAAAATGAAATAAGGTGTAACAGATGTTTTTTTTACTACATTTTGGTTTAAAATGCTCAGGCCTTGATATTCAAAACATCCATGATTTGAAGTTTTTAACTTTTAGGGACAATGATCCTGTAAACAGGCAAAATGGCAGATTTTCAACACTCAGCTAGCACACAGTTCATAATAATATTGGATATCATATTACTGAGAGAGCAGAATCCAGTAAGAAACGCTCTTGCAAAAGTCCTTTAGTTTTAAATTTACGCTTTTAACCCAAGTGATCATTTACTACCTAATGCACTGTATCACTTTTCTCGGTTCTGTTAATTGGCATTTTTTTTGTTTGCAATAGTTTAATAAAAGAATTACTACAATGACATTTACGTATGCAATTTGTGAGTTTGAGTTTAATTATCAAAATCGTTTAAAAATGTCTTATATTACAAATACCTGATATTCATGCAATTCTTTTTTTAAGCTATTTTTTTATTATTATTTGTGTGTTCGTCCTTTTTTTTTCCATATACACGAACAGAGAAGAAGAAGAAGAAGAAGAAGAACCTTTATTTGCCTCGTCATAGGTCTATGCAGGTTCGAGTCCACCCTCCATACATATAACAATATTGCAATAAGTCTAAGAAGACCCTTTAGCAAATTAATAAAATACATAATCATTAAACATTTTTTCGTTTCTCGATCATAGTGGACAGTGTGAATATGTGTACTTCAACCTTTTTGTGTTTGTGATGTCATTTGCATTTTTAATTACTTTTGCCTTCTCGTTTGTCTGTTTGCGTGTTTGTTTTTGTGTTTTGTGGTTGACTGTCGTCCTTGAATGCTGCTTTACCTGTCCGATATTTGTATCTTTCTTTAGATCTAAAATACATCACTCATATGATAAGGTAAATAATAAGATTAAATGTTAATCAATCAAACAAAAATACCATTCTTCGATGATTTTAATTGGTAACGTATTATTGACTTATTTGAGTCAAGTATCTTCTAGATACCTGTCTGTCGATCATATCTTTCTCTGCGAAATAGAAACAAGAGGAAAAATATAATTCAAAACTGGTATATTTAAGTCAAAATGTAATGGGTGCCTCTTTATCTACATAATAAGAAAATGGTAAAGACCTTCAGCTCCCTTTCATTTCAAAAGAAATCATTTTTTAATAAATATTCAAATTTTCGTAAATTTTATTTGCAGCCTGCTTTCAAGTTACTTAGGAACATTTTGTCTGTACCTTAATACATCTTTATTTACATAACTTTTTTGAATAATCACGTGACCTAACCGTTCGCCCTACTTCCTTTGACGTTGACAGAGTCAAATGAGGAACGAGTGTAGTCTGCGTAGAGATTGCGTATCCAGTATCACCTGCTTGCATATAATTAAATACAATTTGGAGTTTTAATTAAAAAAATCTTCGTTATCTATATTAGCTTTAAATAGATTATTGGTGCAATATAATCAACAATTTAAAATATGCAAAAACAATTTCATTTGAACATTTTAATTCTCAATAAATAATGCTTTGCAAATACACAAGTTATGTTGAAAAATTAACGGGAAATTAACGGGACTCCGCACTTGTTAAAACATGTGTCCCTTTTATGTATCACGACATTGAACTATAGGTCAATGACTTAAAGAGACACACGGCAGTCTTGAAGTACTTATCACAATAAGAAACTCGATGTATACAGTATCCTGTTTTCTTTAACTATGCTTGCATATACATATAATTTAATAAAATGATACCATTCTCCGTTTCCTTTTGTCTTCGTTATTTTACTGCATATTTAAATACGATGTGTAGTATTGGTGCACTATAATCAGCAATTAGTCATGTACAACAAAAACATTTCAAAAGTGCATGTTATCGAGAATATATAACTAACGGGACGCAACGAGTTTTAAAACAATCAAGATTGCCGCGTGACCCTTTAATGACGAATGTATGTAGAGAGAGAGAGAGAGAGAGAGAGAGAGAGAGAGAGAACTTACCTGGAGCACTTTAGCCCTATGGAATGCCGCTGACCATGTTTTTCTATTGTTGACCGTGTCCAGAGTTGTCATTCTAGCCGGGTGATCGACAAGGTTGATGTACATGGCCGAGCCTGTAAACATACCAGCCAGCCCAGTGGCGCCGATTTTCAGACAATCTTTAACTTCCATAATTTAGTATTTGTGCAGCTTCGCAAAGTTGTTCTTCTCGTTTAATGTATTCAATATACCGATAAATAAACGCCACTAGTTCAGTCCTGGATTTTAACCGTCCCGGTGTACTATTTATAGCTCGTTCTTTGTTCAGTATTGACCTTTAAGCACATATCATAGGTCGTTAACACAAAACATATGCGAGTCTAACACTAACGCTGCAGGTATTCAGGTCAATGATCCCAAAAAGAAAATGTAGTACATATGAGTCACACTCTCTCCCAGAGTCCATAGCATCATTCATTTAGTAAATTTATCCTATGATAAAATAACAAAAATATCAATTACAATATTTTATTTTTCCAGTCACAGGCGAAAATATAGTGAAAGAAGTATAAAGTGAAGAAAATAGGGTGTTATAGTATATAGTTAAGTCGTATATAGGTATATATATTTATTTTATGATAAGCAATGAAATACTGTGTTTTATCAGTGAAATAAAAGTGTTATTCCACACTCTGGAATATAGAGTTTTATTTCCATAGTAGCTGCCGGGACTGTTAAACCAACACAAATGCATGCACAGTAACACGGATCACAAAATATTCCTACTGTTATACTGTTAATTAAATCCACTGTTTATTTAATTACCTTTTTTCTGTGACGTTAATGGGTTCAAAAAATGTGACGTCATGTAACGTTTCGTTACGTCAGCGTGACTTGGAAAAAAGCGTGTGTAAAATGGTTAAGTTACTGAAATTGCTTAAATAATTGTTTGTAAAATCATAAATAAAAAGAAAATGTGTTGTTTTGTCGTGAATAACATATTTTATTTTCATCCCGATGAAATAAAATATGTTATTCACTCCAAAACAACAAATATCCTCTATATACTTGACAACTATGTACATATGCTATACCACTACCTCTTGAAGGATTGAGAGAAGAAGAAGAAGAAGAAGAAGAAGAAGAAGAAGAAGAAGAAGAAGAAGAAGAAGAAGAAGAAGAAGAAGAAGAAGAAGAAGAAGAAGAAGAAGAAGAAGAAGAAGAAGAAGAAGAAGAAGAAGAAGAAGAAGAAGAAGAAGAAGAAGAAGAAGAAGAAGAAGAAGAAGAAGGAAGAAGAAGAAGAAGAAGAAGAAGAAGAATAAGAAGAAGAAGACGCTTATCTATACACATACTATATAGTATCACTCTATCTCTCTTTTCTCGTTATCTTTCTGTCTCTATAGCTGAAGGATAGAGAGAAGAAGAGGTATATGTATATATTAAATAAATAGTAACTCTTCTTCAAATTTTCGAACACTTGTTCTTTTTCAAGAAAAATCACATGATTTTTAAACAGATTTTTCTTGAAAAAGAACAAGTGTTCGAAAATTTGAAGAAGAGTTACTATTTAATATTGAATTAACTTTCCTTTTGGAAGACTATACATATAATAATATATGTATATATTTAAGTAGTATATGTATATAGTTAAGTAGCACTATTCCTTCTCGTAATCATTGTTTCTCTATATTATCGTTGTGAAAGCCTGTGTCCCCGGTATTTAAATATATCAATAATAGGTTACTCACGAGTTAACCTGAGTGATAAGCATACACACACGAGTTAACCTGAGTGATTGGCACACACACACACACACATACACACACACACACACACACACACACACACACACACACAAAAGTTAACCTGGGTGATTGACATACACACACACACGAGTTAACCTAAGTGATAGGCATACACACACGAGTAAACCCGAGTGATAGACATACACGCACGAGTTAACCCGTTAACATGAGTGATAGGCGTACACACACGAGTTAACCTGAATAATAGGCATACACACACGATAGGCATACACCCACGAGTTAACCTGAGTGATAGGCATACACACACGAGTTAACCCGTTAACATGAGTGATAGGCGTACACACACGAGTTAAACTTAGTGATAGGCATAACACACGAGTTAATCTGAGTGATAGGCATACACACACGAGTTAACCTGAGTGATAGGCATACACACACGAGTTAACCTGAGTGATACGCATACACACACGAGTAAACCCGAGTAATAGGCATACACACACGAGTTAACATGAGTGATAGGCATACACACACGAGTAAACCCGAGTGATAGACATACACACACGAGTTAACCCGTTAACATGAGTGATAGGCGTACACACACGAGTTAACCTGAATAATAGGCATACACACACGAGTTAACCTGAGTGATATGCATACACACACGAGTAAACCCGAGTAATAGGCGTACACACACGAGTTAACCCGAGTGATAGGCATACACACACGAGTTAAACCGTTAATATGAGTGATAGGCGTACACACACGAGTTAACCTGAGTAATAGGCATACACACACGAGTTAACCTGAGTGATAGGCGTACACACACGAGTTAACCTGAGTAATAGTCATGCACACACGAGTTAACCTGAGTGATAGGCGTTAACATGAGTTAACCTGAGTAATAGGCATACACACACGAGTTAACCTAAGTGATAGGCGTATACACACGAGTTAACCTGAGTAATAGGCATACACACACGAGTTAACCTGAGTGATAGGCATACACACACGCGTTAACCTGAGTAATAGCCATACACACACGAGTTAACCTGATTGACAGGCGTACACACACGAGTTAACCTGAGTTATAGGTATACACACACGAGTTAACCTGAGTGATAGGCATACACACACGAGTTAATCTGAGAGATAGGCGTACACACACGAGTTAACCTGAGTGATAGGCATACACACACGAGTTAAACTGAGTGATAGGTACACACACGAGTTAACCTGAGTGATAGGCATACGCACACGAGATAACATGAGTGATAGACATACGCACACCGAGCTGCTCTTGTTTAGCCAAGTCCGAGATTTTCTGGTTAAACTTACCAACCTTGATGGTTGTACATATGTAGACATACATGTCATTATATGGGGTGCCGTTTTACTTTTTTTACTCTAATACGATTTTGAAATATCCCATATTCGAGTATATGAGATCTCGAATATGGGATATCACGTATTCGAATACGTATTCATTTCTGAATAGGTGATATCACCTATTCGAATACGTGATATCACCTATTCGAATACGTGATATCACATATTCAAAAGGAATATGTGATATCAAGTATTCGAATACGTGATATTACCTATTCGAATACGTGATATCTCAAAATGGTATTAAAAAGTAAAACGGCACCACATATAATATCACGTATTCGAATAGGTGATATCACGTATTCGAATACTAGTATGTGATATCACCATGTCAATCTGAATACGTGATATCACGTATTTGAATTGGTAATATCACATATTCGAATGCGTGATAACTCAAAATGGTATTAAAAAGTAAAACTCACCCGATGTAATAACAATGGAATGTGAAGTGTTTGTTATTAAAGTGGTTGATGCACTATTACAAGCAATGTTTATTTCAAAGGGCGCTGAAAAACTTGAAAAAGCTGAAAGAATTATCAAAATGGCGTGACAAATAAAGGAGGTATGACCTATTGGAAATTTGCAAAGAAACACAAATGGAGACGGCCATCTTTGAACGATGACGTCATCGCGCCTTTTTACCATATATGGCATACTGATTAAATGTCTTTTAAAGCAAAGAAAATCACTGGAAAGGAAAAATAAGCATACAATTTATACATTTTACATCTGTATATTTATTTTTAATAAAATTGCAGTGATTTTCTTTGCTTTATAATATATTTTGTTAATATGCCATATATAGGAAAAAGGCGCATTCCAAGATGGCCTCCTCCATTTATGTTCTTTGCAAATTTTCAATAGGGCATATCTCATTTATTTTTCTTAGCATTTTGATATTTTTTTCAGTTATTTTTAATGTAGTCAGAGCCCTTTTAAATAAATATTGTTTAAAATAGTGCATCAACCCCTTTAAACATTAATAACGTCAATCTGTCATACAAGCTTGTGCTCTTACCAGTTAATAAATATATGTAATAAAAATGTCTGACCGGATTGTATGTGTAGCTGTTCCACATATGAGAGGTTTAAGGCAACTTAGATTTTCTACCAATCTCCTAAACGATAGCGTGGATTAATACACAACGTAATATATTAGTGTTACACTATTTCCCTCTATTTTAATGTGCGAACTTGCAAATATTTCAGAAATTAATTGCCGACATATTTGTTTTTCTACATTGGCTTAAAATGTACATTGTACGATTATTTAGTTAAATTTTGCATCTACAGTAAGAATGTATTTGCGTCCTGTATATGTTACCACCAATAATGTTAACATTTCTTGAATGCAGAATCGGGTTTTCGCTACAACTTTTGATTTCTCGAAAATACCCAGATCCTGGTTATATCAATAGATCTATGAAAGTGCCACATTGTGACTATAATTATGTATCCATATATAACGTTTAAATCAACCTTAATCGGGCATAACTATAATGGAATTTAACTGTTGTTTAACGGCCCATTAACATACTCTTAGGTTATTTTGGGCCACCCCCGAGAGGGAAACAATACACAGATATCCGGGAACTCTGCCCTACTATTAACGAAAATACTCCTAAGACTCTTTAACGTGCTCGGAGGATAGACTCCAATATGCGGGACTAGACTCCAATATGCGGGACTAGACTCCGATATGCGGGACCGCGCGGTTTACGTTCCCATCCATTGGACGGATGCTATATGAAGTGGCTTGCACAAGAACACACTGAAACAACCAAATGGTGACAACGAGGCTCGAACCCATGATCCTCGGATTCCCGTTTGCCAAACCGCCACACCGTAGTTGTTATTTTGAAAAAAAATCAAATGTCATGTCTTTCAGCACCTTCAGGCGTAAACTTTGAATTCATCGTGTGTTTTGAATGAAGTCGGATGTTAAATGCTGGTGCGTAACCAAATATAGCACATATTACTGTGCAAAAAATAATTTCCTGATTAATAATGGGTCTCCGTGGCCGAGGGGTTAATGCCGTTGCGTTGTAAACCTCCTCGCCCTCTCGCCGCTGCGGGTTCGAATCCCACTGGGAGCTCGACTTGTGAGGAAGTGTCGATTCTTACGGATGGCGGGAGGTGTACAGTACTGGTCCTACCCAGGAAAAGTGGGTGGTCTGCTTCCACCACAAAAAAAAATGACCGTCATATATAACTTTACATGTTTTGAAAATGACGTAAAACATCATACAAACAAAACAAATCATTTCTAGGCTCATTCATTATGTATAGGCTTTTTTAAATATAATTATTTGTCCATTTAGGTCGGATCCCACAAAAAACTGATGTATTCCTTTTTTAAACATGAGGCACATACCTGCATTTCTTATCGGTAACAAGGCTATTAGTTGTAAGGGTCAAAACAGTTTTAAGATAAAATAATATTGATTTAAACAAGCTGACATTGAAATCATATTAGTTTCGCCATTATTGTACATTTTCGAATTAAAATAATGTGTGTGGTTTTCCAATGATTTTATCCACACACAAAAGAGCCTATGACCCTCATATCACCATACATTATGGATCATTTCACCTTACATTATGGAGCATATCACCTTACATTATGGATCATATCGCCTTACATTATGGAGCATATCACCTTACATTATGGATCATATCGCCTTACATTATGGATCATATCACCTTACATTATGGATCATATCACCTTACATTAAGGATCATATCACCTTACATTATGGATCATATCGTCTTACATTAAGGATCATATCACCTTACATTATGGATCATATCGTCTTACATTAAGGATCATATCACCTTACATTAAGGATCATATCACCTTACATTAAGGATCATATCACCTTACATTAAGGTTCATATCACCTTACATTAAGGATCATATCACCTTACATTATGGAGCATATCACCTAATCATATCACCTTACATTAAGGATCATATCACCTTACAGTATGGATCATATTACCTTACATTAAGGATCATATCACCTTACATTAAGGATCATATCACCTTACATTATGGAGCATATCACCTAATCATATCACCTTGCATTAAGGATCATATCACCTTACATTATGGATCATATCAACTTACATTATGGATCATATCACCTTACATTAAGGATCATATCACCTTACATTATGGATCATATCACCTTACATTAAGGATCATATCACCTTACATTATGGATAATATCACCTTACATTAAGGATCATATCACCTTACATTAAGGATCATATCACCATACATTATGGATCATATCACCTTATATTAAGGATCATATCACCTTACATTAAGGATCATATCACCTTACATTAAGGATTATATCACCATACATTATGGATCATATCACCTTACATTATGGATCATATCACCTTACATTAAGGATCATATCACCTTACATTATGGATCATATCACCTTACATTAAGGATCATATCACCTTACATTATGGATCATATCACATAATCATATCACCGTTCATTATGGATCATATCGCCTTACATTATGGATCATATCACCTTATATTAAGGATCATATCACCTTACATTATGGATCATATCACCTTACATTAAGGATCATATCACCTTACAGTATGGATCATTACGGTTATGCAGGGTTTGGTGCCATACTATTCGGTTGCACGATTATTTTAATGTAAATATACTGAGGGAAAAAAATTAGCAAGTTTGTGTTGCACCCTGGAAATAATACATTTTTGGTTGTACAATATTTTGTTAAACACACATCAATAACAGTCGAACATCTTAATGACGTAACGAATAAATGAATGTAGGTGTCAAGCCCTGGTCATTGTTTGTATAATTTCGTTTAATTACCATCAGATGAATCAACATGCATACTGTCAGAACCCTAGGCTATTTAGAAAATACTTTTTTTCCCAGCTTCCTATACAACTTATGTACAAATGTGACCCTTGGGGTTGGGGTCAATTTTGACCCCAGGGTCATTGTAATTTCGTTTTATTACCATGAGATGAATCTACATGCATACTTTCAGACACCTAGGCCAGACTTTTTAAAAAATATTTTTCCCCCAGTTTAACCTATACAATTTATGCACAAATGTGACCCCTTGGGGTTGGACCAATTTTGCCCTCAGGGTCTTTGTACAATTCTGGTAAATTACCACGAGATGAATCCACGCGCATAATATCAAAATATGCACAATATCACAACAAAATGCCTTGTACGTTCAAAGGATTTTTTTCCAGTTTACCCTATATAACTCGTAAATATATGACCCGTGGGGGTTGGTCCATACAAACTGTCAGAACCCAATGCCTTGTAGTTTCAGATAAGAGTTTTATTAAATAAAACTAATTTACAACTTTATTTTGACCACAGGGTCATGGTTTGTACAACTTCTGAAACGCTTTGTGCAAGGATGTTTCCTGTTAAATTTGGTTAAATTCTGATCAGTAGTTTCAGAGAAAACGTCATTTTAAGACTGTTGACAGACAGAAGGACGTATGGACAATCAGTGATCACAATAACTAGACTCAGTTGAACTTAAAACACACACAAATAAACTTGAGAACAAATGGTGACTGTTTTTGTTTTTAACGTTTTATAGCTATCCTGCCAACAACAACCACATTTTAGATGAGCTGTACACCGTTTCTGAACTTATTGACGACGAGGAATATATATATAACTTACATAATTTGAGGGTCCAAATTCTATGTAGATAGAAATAATATAACGGACTTTAACCAGCCACGCAAAACCCCAAAACTGGAGCTTTTAATAAGAGTTACCCACTCATACTTCATTTTACGCATATTCAATTGAGGGAATTTTAAGAACCCATGATACTATACTTTTAATCATTTTAATCGGCACATGTACATTATTATATGACCTGAACAACTGGATTTTGATAAGCGGTTTTGTAGTGTTACATTCCGTTATTTTGCGGGTCAGTTTCTTTAAACTCTCAGAATCATGCCCACTCACAGACATGTGCGAAGAAATATTTTCAGACAAATTAGCCTACACACGTTTTGATAAGGAACACACGGCAATACCGAGCGTCGGATTTCAGACCTCGATTTTTATCATGTTGACAGGAACGACCATCCCTTATGCTGAAGAGTTCAGATCACAAGTCAAGATCTGCTGTCAATCCGTGTAGACAGACGAGTTCAAAGGTAAGTTATTGTCAATTGTGGACCCACATAAGAAAACAATGTCATTAATTACTGCCAATCCTTTTAGACAGTTGAGCTAGGGTCACTATTTACTGTCAATTCATGTAGACAGTCGTGCTAGGGTCAATATGTACTGCCAGTCCCCGTAGACAGTCAAGCTAGGGTCAATATGTACTGCCAGTCCCCGTAGACAGTCGAGCTAGGGTCAATATGCACTGTCAATCCACGTAGACAGTCGTGCTAGGGTCAATATGTACTGTCAGTCCACGTAGACAGTCAAGCTAGTGTCAATATTTACTGTCAATCCATGTCGAGTCGAGCTAGGGTCAATATTTACTGTCAGTCCACGTAGACAGTCGAGCTTGGGTCAACATTTACTGACGGTCCTTGTAGACAGTCGAGCTAGTGTCAATAAGTATTGTCAGTCCACATAGACAGTCGAACTAGTCAATATTTATTGTCAGTCCACGTAGTCGAGCCAGTGTCAATATTAACTGTCAATCCAAGTAGACAGTCGATCTAGGGTCAATATTTAATGACAATCCATACAGTCGAGCTAGGTTCAATATTTACTGTCAATTTACGTAGACAGTCAAGCTTGGGTCAATATTTACTGTCAATTCACGTAGACAGTCGAGCTAGTGTCAATATTTACTGTCAGTCCATGAAGACAGTAGAGCTAGGGTTAATATTTACCGTCAATCCGTGAAGACAGTAGAGCTAGGGTTAATATTTACTTCAATCCATGTAGACAGTCGAGCTAGGGTCAATATTTACTGTCAATCCGTGAAGACAGTAGAGCTAGACTCAATAATTTCTTCAATCCATGTAGACAGTCGAGCTGGGGTCAATATTTACTGTCAATCCATGAAGACAGTAGAGCTAGGGTTAATATTTACTTCAATCCATGCAGAGAGTCGGGCTAGGGTCAATATTACTGTCAATCCATGTAGACAGTCGTGCTAGGGTCAATATTTCAATCCATGAAGACAGTAGAGCTAGGGTTAATATTTACTGTCAATCCGTGAAGACAGTAGAGCTAGGGTCACTATTTACTGTCAAACCATGCAGACAGTCGAACTAGGGTCAATAGTTACTGTCAAACCATGCAGAGTCGAGCTAGGGTCAATATTTACTGTCAATTCATGCAGAGAGTCGAGTTAGGGTCAATATTTACTGTCATTCCATGTAGACAGTCGAGCTAGGGTCAATATTTACTGTCGATCCATGTAGACAGTCCAGCTAGGGTCAATATTTACTGTCGATCCATGTAGACAGTCGAGCTAGGGTCAATATTTACTGTCAATCCGTGAAGACAGTAGAGATAGGGTCAATATTTACTGTCAATCCATGCAGAGAATCGAGCTAGGGTCAATATTTACTGTCGATCCATGTAGACAGTCCAGCTAGGGTCAATATTTACTGTCAATTCATGCAGAGAGTCGAGCTAGGGTCAATATTTACTGTCATTCCATGTAGACAGTCGAGCTAGGGTCAATATTTACTGTAGATCCATGTAGACAGTCCAGCTAGGGTCAATATTTACTGTCGATCCATGTAGTCAGTCGAGCTAGGGTCAATATTTACTGTCAATCCGTGAAGACAGTAGAGCTAGGGTCAATATTTACTGTCAAACCATGCAGAGTCGAGCTAGGGTCAATATTTACTGTCAATCCATGTAGGCAGTCGAACTAGGGTCAATATTTACTGTCAATCCATGCAGAGAATCGAGCTAGGGTCAATATTTACTGTCAATCCATGCAGAGAATCGAGCTAGGGTCAATATTTACTGTCAAACCATGCAGAGAATCGAGCTAGGGTCAATATTTATTGTCAAACCATGCAGAGAATCGAGCTAGGGTCAATATTTACTGTCAATCCATGTAGACAGTCGATCTAGGGTCAATATTTACTGTCGATCCATGTAGACAGTCGATCTAGGGTCAATATTTACTGTCATTCCATGTAGACAGTCGAGCTAGTGTCAATATTTACTGTCAAACCATGCAGAGAATCGAGCTAGGGTCAATATTTACTGTCAATCCATGTAGACAGTCGAGCTAGTGTCAATATTTACTGTCGATCCATGCAGAGAATCGAGCTAGGGTCAATATTTACTGTCGATCCAGGTAGACAGTCGAGCTAGGGTCAATATTTACTGTCAATCCATGTAGACAGTCGAGCTAGGGTCAATATTTACTGTCGATCCATGTAGACAGTCCAGCTAGGGTCAATATTTACTGTCGATCCATGTAGACAGTCGAGCTAGTGTCAATATTTACTGTCGATCCATGTAGACAGTCGAGCTAGGGTCAATATTTACTGTCGATCCATGTAGACAGTCGAGCTAGGGTCAATATTTACTGTCGATCCATGTAGACAGTCGAGCTAGTGTCAATATTTACTGTCAATCCATGTAGACAGTCCAGCTAGGGTCAATATTTACTGTCGATCCATGTAGACAGTCGAGCTAGTGTCAATATTTACTGTCGATCCATGTAGACAGTCGAGCTAGTGTCAATATTTACTGTCGATCCATGTAGACAGTCGAGCTAGTGTCAATATTTACTGTCGATCCATGTAGACAGTCGAGCTAGTGTCAATATTTACTGTCGATCCATGTAGACAGTCCAGCTAGGGTCAATATTTACTGTCGATCCATGTAGACAGTCCAGCAAGAGCCAATATTTACTGTCAATCCATGTAGACAGTCGATCTAGGGTCAATATTTCCTGTCAATCCATGAAGACAGTCGAACTAGGGTCAATATTTACTGACAATCCATGCAGAGAATCGAGCTAGGGTCAATATGTACTGTCAATCCACGTAGACAGTCGAGCTAGGGTCAATATTTACTGTCAATCTAGGTAGACAGTCAAGCTAGTGTCAATATTTACTGTCAATCCACGTAGACAGTCGAGCTAGGGTCAATATTTACTGTCAATCCACGTAGACAGTCGAGCTAGGGTCAATATTTACTGTCAGTCTACACAGACAGTCAAGCTAGGGTCAATATTTACTGTCAATCTACATAGACAGTCAAGCTAGGGTCAATACTTACTGTCTGTCCATTTAGACAGTCAAGCTAGGGTCAATATTTACTGTCAATTCATGTAGAGAGTCGAGCTAGGGTCAATATTTACTGTCAATCCATGTAGACAGTCAAGCTAGGGTCAATAATTACTGTCAATCCACGTAGACAGTCGAGCTAGGGTCAATATTTACTGTCAGTCTACACAGACAGTCAAGCTAGGGTCAATATTTACTGTCAATCTACATAGACAGTCAAGCTAGGGTCAATACTTACTGTCTGTCCATTTAGACAGTCAAGCTAGGGTCAATGTTTACTGTCAATTCATGCAAAGAGTCGAGCTAGGGTCAATATTTACTGTCAATCCATTTAGACAGTCAAGCTAGTGTCAATATTTACTGTCGATCCATGTAGACAGTCGAGCTAGTGTCAATATTTACTGTCGATCCATGTAGACAGTCGAGCTAGTGTCAATATTTACTGTCGATCCATGTAGACAGTCCAGCTAGGGTCAATATTTACTGTCGATCCATGTAGACAGTCCAGCAAGAGCCAATATTTACTGTCAATCCATGTAGACAGTCGATCTAGGGTCAATATTTCCTGTCAATCCATGAAGACAGTCGAACTAGGGTCAATATTTACTGACAATCCATGCAGAGAATCGAGCTAGGGTCAATATGTACTGTCAATCCATGTAGACAGTCGAGCTAGGGTCAATATTTACTGTCAATCTAGGTAGACAGTCAAGCTAGTGTCAATATTTACTGTCAATCCACGTAGACAGTCGAGCTAGGGTCAATATTTACTGTCAATCCACGTAGACAGTCGAGCTAGGGTCAATATTTACTGTCAGTCTACACAGACAGTCAAGCTAGGGTCAATATTTACTGTCAATCTACATAGACAGTCAAGCTAGGGTTAATACTTACTGTCTGTCCATTTAGACAATCAAGCTAGGGTCAATATTTACTGTCAATTCATGCAGAGAGTCGAGCTAGGGTCAATATTTACTGTCAATCCATGTAGACAGTCAAGCTAGGGTCAATATTTACTGTCAATCCACGTAGACAGTCGAGCTAGGGTCAATATTTACTGTCAGTCTACACAGACAGTCAAGCTAGGGTCAATATTTACTGTCAATCTACATAGACAGTCAAGCTAGGGTCAATACTTACTGTCTGTCCATTTAGACAGTCAAGCTAGGGTCAATGTTTACTGTCAATTCATGCAAAGAGTCGAGCTAGGGTCAATATTTACTGTCAATCCATTTAGACAGTCAAGCTAGGGTCAATATTTACTGTCAATCCATTTAGACAGTCAAGCTAGGGTCAATATTTACTGTCAATTCATGCAGAGAGTCGAGCTAGGGTCAATATTTACTGTCAATCCATGTAGACAGTCCAGCTAGGGTCAATATTTACTGTCAATTCATGCAGAGAGTCGAGCTAGGGTCAATATTTACTGTCAATCCATGTAGACAGTTGAGCTAGTGTCAATATTTACTGTCATTCCATGTAGACAGTCGATCTAGGGTCAATATTTACTGTCAGTCCATGCAGACAGTCCAGCTAGGGTCAATATTTACTGTCAATCCATGCAGACAGTCCAGCTAGGGTCAATATTTACTGTCAGTCCAGCTAGGGTCAATATTTACTGTCAATCCATGCAGACAGTCCAGCTAGTGTCAATATTTACTGTCATTCCATGCAGACTGTCGAGCTAGTGTCAATATTTACTGTCAATCCCTGCAGACAGTCCAGCAAGTGTCAATATTTACTGTCGATCCATGAAGACAGTAGAGATAGGGTCAATATTTACTGTCATTCCATGTAGACAGTCCAGCTAGGGTCAATATTTACTGTCAATTCATGCAGAGAGTCGAGCTAGGGTCAATATTTACTGTCAATTCACGTAGACAGTCGAGCTAGGGTCAATATTTACTGTCAATCCATGCAGACAGTCCAGCTAGGGTCAATATTTACTGTCAGTCCAGCTAGGGTCAATATTTACTGTCAATCCATGCAGACAGTCCAGCTAGTGTCAATATTTACTGTCATTCCATGCAGACTGTCCAGCTAGTGTCAATATTTACTGTCAATCCCTGCAGACAGTCCAGCAAGTGTCAATATTTACTGTCGATCCATGAAGACAGTAGAGATAGGGTCAATATTTACTGTCATTCCATGTAGACAGTCCAGCTAGGGTCAATATTTACTGTCAATTCATGCAGAGAGTCGAGCTAGGTTCAATATTTACTGTCAATTCTTGCAGACAGTCCAGCTAGGGTCAATATTTACTGTCGATCCATGAAGACAGTAGAGATAGGGTCAATATTTACTGTCAATCCCTGCAGACAGTCCAGCAAGTGTCAATATTTACTGTCGATCCATGAAGACAGTAGAGATAGGGTCAATATTTACTGTCATTCCATGTAGACAGTCCAGCTAGGGTCAATATTACTGTCAATTCATGCAGAGTCGAGCTAGGGACAATATCTACTGTCAATTCATGCAGAGTCGAGCTAGGGTCAATATTTACTGTCAATTCATGCAGACAGTCCAGCTAGGGTCAATATTTACTGTCAATCCATGTAGACAGTCGAGCTAGGGTCAATATTTACTGTCGATCCATGTAGACAGTCGAGCTAGGGTCAATATTTACTGTCAATCCATGTAGACAGTCGAGCTAGTGTCAATATTTACTGTCGATCCATGTAGACAGTCCAGCTAGGGTCAATATTTACTGTCGATCCATGTAGACAGTCGAGCTAGGGTCAATATTTACTGTCAATCCATGTAGACAGTAGAGATAGGGTCAATATTTACTGTCATTCCATGTAGACAGTCCAGCTAGGGTCAATATTTACTGTCAATTCATGCAGAGTCGAGCTAGGGACAATATTTACTGTCAATTCATGCAGAGTCGAGCTAGGGCCAATATTTACTGTCAATTCATGCAGACAGTCCAGCTAGGGTCAATATTTACTGTCAATCCATGTAGACAGTCGAGCTAGGGTCAATATTTACTGTCGATCCATGTAGACAGTCGAGCTAGGGTCAATATTTACTGTCAATCCATGTAGACAGTCGAGCTAGTGTCAATATTTACTGTCGATCCATGTAGACAGTCCAGCTAGGGTCAATATTTACTGTCGATCCATGTAGACAGTCGAGCTAGGGTCAATATTTACTGTCGATCCATGAAGACAGTCGAGCTAGTGTCAATATTTACTGTCAATTCATGCAGAGTCGAGCTAGGGACAATATTTACTGTCAATTCATGCAGAGTCGAGCTAGGGCCAATATTTACTGTCAATTCATGCAGACCGTCCAGCTAGGGTCAATATTTACTGTCAATCCATGTAGACAGTCGAGCTAGGGTCAATATTTACTGTCGATCCATGTAGACAGTCGAGCTAGTGTCAATATTTACTGTCAATCCATGTAGACAGTCGAGCTAGTGTCAATATTTACTGTCGATCCATGTAGACAGTCCAGCTAGGGTCAATAATTACTGTCGATCCATGAAGACAGTAGAGATAGGGTCAATATTTACTGTCATTCCATGTAGACAGTCCAGCTAGGGTCAATATTTACTGTCAATTCATGCAGAGTCGAGCTAGGGACAATATTTACTGTCAATTCATGCAGAGTCGAGCTAGGGTCAATATTTACTGTCAATTCATGCAGACAGTCCAGCTAGGGTCAATATTTACTGTCAATCCATGTAGACAGTCGAGCTAGGGTCAATATTTACTGTCGATCCATGTAGACAGTCGAGCTAGGGTCAATATTTACTGTCAATCCATGTAGACAGTCGAGCTAGTGTCAATATTTACTGTCGATCCATGTAGACAGTCCAGCTAGGGTCAATATTTACTGTCGATCCATGTAGACAGTCGAGCTAGGGTCAATATTTACTGTCAATCCATGTAGACAGTCGAGCTAGTGTCAATATTTACTGTCGATCCATGTAGACAGTCGAGCTAGTGTCAATATTTACTGTCGATCCATGTAGACAGTCCAGCTAGGGTCAATATTTACTGTCGATCCATGTAGACAGTCGAGCTAGTGTCAATATTTACTGTCGATCCATGTAGACAGTCGAGCTAGTGTCAATATTTACTGTCGATCCATGTAGACAGTCCAGCTAGGGTCAATATTTACTGTCGATCCATGTAGACAGTCCAGCAAGGGGCAATATTTACTGTCAATCCATGTAGACAGTCGATCTAGGGTCAATATTTACTGTCAATCCATGTAGACAGTCGAACTAGGGTCAATATTTACTGACAATCCATGCAGAGAATCGAGCTAGGGTCAATATGTTCTGTCAATCCACGTAGACAGTCGAGCTAGGGTCAATATTTACTGTCAATCTAGGTAGACAGTCAAGCTAGTGTCAATATTTACTGTCAATTCATGCAGACAGTCCAGCTAGGGTCAATATTTACTGTCAATCCACGTAGACAGTCGAGCTAGGGTCAATATTTACTGTCAATTCATGCAGACAGTCCAGCTAGGGTCAATATTTACTGTCAATCCACGTAGACAGTCGAGCTAGGGTCAATATTTACTGTCAATCCATGTAGACAGTCGAGCTAGGGTCAATATTTACTGTCAGTCTACACAGACAGTCAAGCTAGGGTCAATATTTACTGTCAATCTACATAGACAGTCAAGCTAGGGTCAATACTTACTGTCTGTCCATTTAGACAGTCAAGCTAGGGTCAATATTTACTGTCAATTCATGCAGAGTCGAGCTAGGGTCAATATTTACTGTCAATCCATGTAGACAGTCAAGCTAGGGTCAATATTTACTGTCAATCCACGTAGACAGTCGAGCTAGGGTCAATATTTACTGTCAGTCTACACAGACAGTCAAGCTAGGGTCAATATTTACTGTCAATCTACATAGACAGTCAAGCTAGGGTCAATACTTACTGTCTGTCCATTTAGACAGTCAAGCTAGGGTCAATGTTTACTGTCAATTCATGCAAAGAGTCGAGCTAGGGTCAATATTTACTGTCAATTCATGCAGAGTCGAGCTAGGGTCAATATTTACTGTCAATCCATGTAGACAGTCCAGCAAGGGTCATGTTTACTGTCAATTCATGCAGAGAGTCGAGCTAGGGTCAATATTTACTGTCAATCCATGTAGACAGTCGAGCTAGTGTCAATATTTACTGTCATTCCATGTAGACAGTCGATCTAGGGTCAATATTTACTGTCAGTCCATGCAGACAGTCCAGCTAGGGTCAATATTTACTGTCAGTCCAGCTAGGGTCAATATTTACTGTCAATCCATGCAGACTGTCCAGCTAGTGTCAATATTTACTGTCATTCCATGCAGACTGTCCAGCTAGTGTCAATATTTACTGTCAATCCCTGCAGACAGTCCAGCAAGTGTCAATATTTACTGTCAGTCCATGTAGACAGTCCAGCTAGGGTCAATATTTACTGTCAATTCATGCAGAGAGTCGAGCTAGGGTCAATATTTACTGTCAATACATGCAGACAGTCCAGCTAGGGTCAATATTTACTGTCAATTCATGCAGAGTCGAGCTAGGGTCAATATTTACTGTCAATTCATGCAGAGTCGAGCTAGGGTCAATATTTACTGTCAATTCATGCAGACAGTCCAGCTAGGGTCAATATTTACTGTCAATCCATGTAGACAGTCGAGCTAGGGTCAATATTTACTGTCAATCCATGAAGACAGTCGAGCTAGTGTCAATATTTACTGTCGATCCATGAAGACAGTAGAGATAGGGTCAATATTTACTGTCATTCCATGTAGACAGTCCAGCTAGGGTCAATATTTACTGTCAATTCATGCAGAGAGTCGAGCTAGGGTCAATATTTACTGTCAATCCACGTAGACAGTCGAGCTAGGGTCAATATTTACTGTCAATCCATGTAGACAGTCCAGCTAGGGTCAATATTTACTGTCAATTCATGCAGAGAGTCGAGCTAGGGTCAATATTTACTGTCAATTCTTGCAGACAGTCCAGCTAGGGTCAATATTTACTGTCAATTCATGCAGAGTCGAGCTAGGGTCAATATTTACTGTCAATTCATGCAGAGTCGAGCTAGGGTCAATATTTACTGTCAATTCATGCAGACAGTCCAGCTAGGGTCAATATTTACTGTCAATCCACGTAGACAGTCGAGCTAGGGTCAATATTTACTGTCAATCCACGTAGACAGTCGAGCTAGGGTCAATATTTACTGTCAGTCTACACAGACAGTCAAGCTAGGGTCAATATTTACTGTCAATCTACATAGACAGTCAAGCTAGGGTCAATACTTACTGTCTGTCCATTTAGACAGTCAAGCTAGGGTCAATATTTACTGTCAATTCATGCAGAGTCGAGCTAGGGTCAATATTTACTGTCAATCCATGTAGACAGTCAAGCTAGGGTCAATATTTACTGTCAATCCACGTAGACAGTCGAGCTAGGGTCAATATTTACTGTCAGTCTACACAGACAGTCTAGCTAGGGTCAATATTTACTGTCAATCTACATAGACAGTCAAGCTAGGGTCAATACTTACTGTCTGTCCATTTAGACAGTCAAGCTAGGGTCAATATTTACTGTCAATTCATGCAGAGTCGAGCTAGGGTCAATATTTACTGTCAATCCATGTAGACAGTCAAGCTAGGGTCAATATTTACTGTCAATCCACGTAGACAGTCGAGCTAGGGTCAATATTTACTGTCAGTCTACACAGACAGTCAAGCTAGGGTCAATATTTACTGTCAATCTACATAGACAGTCAAGCTAGGGTCAATACTTACTGTCTGTCCATTTAGACAGTCAAGCTAGGGTCAATGTTTACTGTCAATTCATGCAAAGAGTCGAGCTAGGGTCAATATTTACTGTCAATCCATTTAGACAGTCAAGCTAGGGTCAATATTTACTGTCAATTCATGCAGAGTCGAGCTAGGGTCAATATTTACTGTCAATCCATGTAGACAGTCCAGCTAGGGTCAATATTTACTGTCAATTCATGCAGAGAGTCGAGCTAGGGTCAATATTTACTGTCAATCCATGTAGACAGTCGAGCTAGTGTCAATATTTACTGTCATTCCATGTAGACAGTCGATCTAGGGTCAATATTTACTGTCAGTCCATGCAGACAGTCGAGCTAGGGTCAATATGTACTGTCAATCCATGCAGACAGTCCAGCTAGGGTCAATATTTACTGTCAGTCCAGCTAGGGTCAATATTTACTGTCAATCCATGCAGACAGTCCAGCTAGTGTCAATATTTATTGTCATACCATGCAGACTGTCCAGCTAGTGTCAATATTTACTGTCAATCCCTGCAGACAGTCCAGCTAGGGTCAATATATACTGTCAATTCATGCAGAGTCGAGCTAGGGTCAATATTTACTGTCAATTCATGCAGAGTCGAGCTAGGGTCAATATTTACTGTCAATTCATGCAGACAGTCCAGCTAGGGTCAATATTTACTGTCAATCCATGTAGACAGTCGAGCTAGGGTCAATATTTACTGTCAATCCATGAAGACAGTCGAGCTAGTGTCAATATTTACTGTCGATCCATGAAGACAGTAGAGATAGGGTCAATATTTACTGTCATTCCATGTAGACAGTCCAGCTAGGGTCAATATTTACTGTCAATTCATGCAGAGAGTCGAGCTAGGGTCAATATTTACTGTCAATCCACGTAGACAGTCGAGCTAGGGTCAATATTTACTGTCAATCCATGTAGACAGTCCAGCTAGGGTCAATATTTACTGTCAATTCATGCAGAGAGTCGAGTTAGGGTCAATATTTACTGTCAATCTATTTAGGCAGTCGCGCTAGGGTCAATATTTACTGTCGATCTATTTAGACAGTCAAGCTAGGGTCAATATTTACTGTCAATCTATTTAGGCAGTCGTGCTAGGGTCAATATTTACTGTCAATCTATTTAGACAGTCAAGCTAGGGTCAATATTTACTGTCAATCTATTTAGACAGTCCAGCTAGGGTCAATATTTACTGTCAATCTATTTAGACAGTCAAGCTAGGGTCAATATTTACTGTCAATCTATTTAGACAGTCAAGCTAGGGTCAATATTTACTGTCAATCTATTTAGGCAGTCACGCTAGGGTCAATATTTACTGTCAATCTATTTAGACAGTCAAGCTAGGGTCAATATTTACTGTCAATCTATTTAGACAGTCCAGCTAGGGTCAATATTTACTGTCAATCTATTTAGACAGTCAAGCTAGGGTCAATATTTACTGTCAATCTATTTAGGCAGTCGCGCTAGGGTCAATATTTACTGACAATCCATGAAGACTGTAGAGTTGGGGTCAATATTAATCATCAATCAAAGTAGACAGTCGATCTAGTGTCAATATTTACTGACAATCCATGCAGTCAAGCTAGGGTCAATATTTACTGTCAGTCCACGTAGACAGTCGTGTTAGGGTCAATATTTACTGTCAATCTACATAGTCGAGGTAGGGTCAATATTTACTGTCAATCTACATAGACAGTCAAACTAGGGTCAATATTTACTGTCTGTCCATATAGGTTGTCGAGCTAGGGTCAATATTTACTGTCAATCCATGCAGAGAGTCGAGCTAGGGTCAATATTTACTGTCAATCCATGTAGACAGTCGATCTAGGGTCAATATTTACTGACAATCCATGCAGTCAAGCTAAGGTCAATATTTACTGTCAGTCCACGTAGACAGTCGTGTTAGGGTCAATATTTACTGTCAATCTACATAGTCGAGGTAGGGTCAATATTTACTGTCAAACTACATAGACAAACTAGGGTCAATATTTACTGTCTGTCCATATAGGTTGTCGAGCTAGGGTCAATATTTACTGTCAATCCATGCAGAGTCGAGCTAGGGTCAATATTTACTGTCAATCAATGAAGACGGTAGAGTTGGGGTCAATATTAATCATCAATCAATGTAGACAGTCGAGCTAGGGTCAATATTTACTATTAATCCATGCAGACAGTCAAGCAAGGGCCAATATTTCAATCTACAGACCATCAAGCTAGGGTCAATATTTACCAAGTAGACAGTCGAGCTAGGTTCAATATTTACTGCAATCCAGGTAGTCAAGGTAGGGTCAATATTTACTATCAATCCATGGGGCAATATTTACTGTCAATCTATGTAGACAGTCGATCTAGGGTCAATATTTACTGACAATCCATGCAGTCAAGCTAGGGTCAATATTTACTGTCAATCCACGTAGACAGTCGAGTTAGGGTCAATATTTACTGTCAATCTACATAGTCGAGCTAGGGTCAATATTTACTGTCGATCCATGAAGACAGTAGAGCTATGGTCAATATTTACTGTCAATCCATGAAGACAGTAGAGCTAGGGTCAATATTTACTGTCAATCCACGACGACAGTTGAGCTAGTGTCAATATTTACTGTCAATCCCTGCAGAGTTGAGCTAGGGTCAATATTTACTGTCAATCCACGTAGACAGTCTAGCTAGGGTCAATATTTACTGTCAGTCTAGGTAGACAGTCAAGCTAGGATCAATATTTACTGACAATCCATTCAGAGTCGAGCTAGGGTCAATATTTACTGTCAATCTGAATCATTCAGAGTCGAGCTTGGGTCAATATTTACTGTCAATCCATGCAGAGTCGAGCTAGGGTCAATATTTACTGACAATCCATGTTGACAGTTGAGCTAGGGTCAATATTTACTGTGAATCCATGTTGACAGTTGAGCTCAAGTCAATATTTACTGTGAATCCATGTTGACAGTTGAGCTCAAGTCAATATTTACTGTGAATCCATGTCGACAGTTGAGCTGAAGTCAATATTTACTGTGAATCCATGTTGACAGTTTAGCTAAAGTCAATATTTACTGTGAATCCATGTTGACAGTTGAGCTAAAGTCAATAATTACTGTCACTTCATTCAGACTGTCAAACTTGTACGCCTGTTTATGCAGTAAAAAACGTGAAGTATCAAAAACAGAATGTTTCTGTATACTTTCATACAGGCAGCCAATTATCGTCTTTTCCATGATATTTTTAAAAGATGGACATTTCTAATGACAGGTATTCCAGTCAGTCCCCGTGTGGTTGCAGGGTACACCACCACCACCATGCTCATTCAAGATCTTTATCAAGACACCGCGCATGCAAACGTGGCAACGCCGTAAAGGGAAAGTCCACTATAGAATTTGCAGCAACTCTGCAGGTAAGAAGGTTTATTTTATCTTGATGTAAATAGACGAGCCGGGCATGTTCATTATACACTATATAACCTGTATTGGTGCGCCTTAAAACCCAATTCAATTCCAGTCCGGTTTTACAACAATCACTAGGGTGACTATTATTACCACAGACCTAATAATAACATGTTATTACCAATATAGGCAATATGTCATTATGTGTTTTAAAAGTGTATTATATCCTAACCTCAACATGATTATTTTTTTAGACCAGCTACAGGTCATACTGATCTGCTGAACAAAGATCTATAAAATACCTCTTGCAGTTCTTGAGAAGACGTAATCGTAAATATCGTTCCAGTTTGCTTTTCAAGAATACTCGTCAAAATAATTTAAGGACCATGTATAGATTTGTGTTATTTTTTAAAGCACTGTAATTGAACAATTTACTGTCTTTTTAAATTTTTAAATTTAGGTGTATTCTTTCACAAGTGTTACGTTACACGCATGTATCAACTTTTTATATGAAAATGAAATCCATAATATTAAAGATTAAGTAATTATTATTGTTCTATTTTGTGGTCCATAAATTATTTTGTGGAGTATATATTAACAGCGGTCTAAATTGAACTGTACCATATTGAATAACCATGACATACCGGTAAACTTATTTGCAACACTCCTACACAGACATAAACATAGAGGTGCATAATCGTTTATATGTGAGTGCAGGACAAAACAAAGCAAGGTATTTAGTGTTTTAATTTATTTTATAAGCACTTTAGATTTTATTGAAAGCAGCCACATCCATGGACTGTACATGATCTTCAAAAGCTGTGATTGATTCTTCAAGGAAGTCTGTGCCAACCTGCAAAATATAACATTTCAATCAGATCAGGGTTAAAAAAAAATGCCCGTGATTACTGATATTGATTTAGACAGCATTCGAAACAATGCCAAACTGCTTTAAGATGCCCAAAAGACGGGCTCCAGTACATGGACTACGGATTAACGCCCTTTTCTGACAGACAAAGCAATGCGAGTGACTAACTCCAGCGTCTCCGTGGCCGAATGGTTAACGATGTTGCAGTGTAAACCTTGACCCTCACTGCTGCGGGTTCGACTTGTCACAAAAGATTGACCGTCATATATAACCTTGCATGTGTTGAAAATGACGTAAAACACCATACAAACAAACAAAACCTGTGCAGCTGCGATGTCTCAGTTGCAACCTTGACAAGCCCTCCTACAGAAGAGCTTAAACCCATGCCAAACAGACATAAATCACTACATTTAAACCTTAGATATACTGATTAACTGATTAAGGCCAATTTATTATCAGAATATTAAATAAGTCAAAAAGATGTTAAGACTTAAAATATATAAAAGATAATTTATACCTTATCATCCTCGACTACACAGGAGATCTGTAATTTCTTGATGCCATAACCCACTTCCACCAGTTTTGCTAAAAAAGATTAGAACACGTGAACATTACCTTTGAAAAGTCAACCTATGGAATATAGCAATAACAATAAATAATGAAAGTCCTGGTCAATCAGTATGCTTTACTCTCAAGTGTCAGGTTTTATTACTATATAGCACAGGAGTTAGAAAACATTCCAACATATGAATGAAACGAGAAGGGTGTTCCACGGAACACGTGTGTCACCTGTTGTGTGCTTAGTTCAGCAAGTACAATCATTTACCAGCTTGGTTAGGTTGCAGGTTAAAGTTTTATGAAAGGGGGCATAACTCTGAAAACAAGAGCATCAAGAATTGCAGGGCAATCCACAGTCCTGCACCGGCCCAGACAAACATTTTCCAGACATTTTCTATGATGGCGGTCATCAAGGTCAAGATGACCTTATTTTGGTACACGACACACCGCTATCCCAAGCAGTGTTCGACACTAACTTTTTGGACCAACTAGCCCCGGGGGCTAGTAGGTTTGGAATTTCACTAGCCCCCCTTAATTTCTACTAGCCCTGCTACCAACGGTACCAAATCCTCATTGTATATTGATTTGACGGGGTTGGTTATACATAAACAACACAAATCAGATGATTATTATTTTAATTTATTATAGTATTTCTGAACAATGTACATGAGAAACACAGAAATAAGAAATTATTATGATAGAGTTTTTTGTTTTTTGGCTGGTGGAGAAAGCCCCAAAAAGCGATCCATGTTTGCACCTTTATAAAAAGTTCATAATTCGCGGCGTTTTCCGACGGAAGCGGAAACAACTGCTGTAATCGTGGACATAAAAACGCTTGAGAAAAGCTGTCTAGTTTATAAGGCGTAGTTACAAGCGTTTGTGTGATTCGGTATCGGGCTGGTATCACGCAAAAAGAAAACAAATGTCGTTTTACGCAGACTAAAAGAGCAGCAGTTTTAAGCGATAATCTGCGGAACATTAATGATTAACAGTGCTTGAGAATTTTATTTATATAATGCCATCGCAAATTGGTTACGTGTTTGTTCTATAATCTACTAGCCAATCGGGCTAGCTAGACGATCGTACGTGCTAGCCCGATGGTCACTTTTACTAGCCCCGGGCTATCGGGCTAGCGTTAGTGTCGAACACTGCCAAGATGTGTTCACAAACCAAGTTTGGTGTCTCTGAGTGTTATAGTATTGAAAATACGGTCCGGACAAGCATTTTCTATGACAGAGGTCACAGGTCAAGGTCACCATGACCTTATTTTGGTACGCGACACACCGCTATCCCAAGATGTATTTACATACCAAGTTTGGTATCTTGTAAGTGTTATAGTATTGAAAATACGGTCCGGACAAGCATTTTCTATGACAGAGGTCACAGGTCAAGATGACCTTATTTTGGTACGCGACACACCACTATCCCAAGATGTATCCACATACGAAGTTTGGTATCTCAAAGACTTACAGTATTGAAAATATGGCCCGGACAAGCATTTTCGGAACATTTTCTCTGTCACTGTGACCTTATTTTGGTATGCGACACACTGCTATCCCAAGATGTATTTAAATATCAAGTTTGGTATCTCTAAGTGTTATAGTATTGCAAATACGGTCCAGACAAGCATTTTCTATGACAGTGGTCAAGGTGACCATTTTTTGGTACGCGACACACCACTATCCCAAGATGTATCCACATACCAAGTTTGGTATCTCAAAGTCTTATAGTAGTGAAAATATGGCCCGGACAAGCATTTCGGAAGGACGGACGGACCGGACGGAGAGGGTGCAAACCTATAGTCCCCGCACCATTGAAAATATGGCCCGGACAAGCATTTTGGAAGGACAGACGGACAGGAAGCAAACCTATCGTCCCCCACCCCCAATTTGGACATTTGTAACAACATCCCTTGGGTTAAGATGAATGTGTGTGCGAAGTTTCATGAACATAGGTCAAATACTTTTCAAGTTTTGACCTATATTAGGTTGCAGGTTAAAGTATGATGAAAGGACGACGGACAAAGTCATCCCTAACTGTTTGCCATGCTATGCAGACGACACAACAAACAAACAGAAAAGACTAATACATGCAGCGGCAATTCACAAAGACCATACAACACCAAATAGCATTAGAACAAAATAATAGTTTGTATTTCTAGTAATTCAGGGATAGACCCAAAACCTGTCAAAGAGGCCAAAACCATGTAGTCTTCAATTTTGTTGGCAAAAAATATATTACACAACTATTCCAACCAAGGTTGAAAACAAGACGGTCGCTAAATCAATATACGTCATTCTGTTTGATTTACAAAATTCCAGTTGCAATTAAGGCTATAACATAAACTACTAAATAAAACTAAAAAAGAAATTCAATTATAAAACATAACGTACATGGTCCCCAGATTAAGCCATCGCAGGCAATACTGCGCACTTTCTCTTCCACAACTTTCATGTCCGTCTCATCATCCCACGGCTTCACGTCCATGATAATGTTGCTTTTGGCAATGAGGGTGGGTTCTGAAAAGCAGACATGTTTAAGAAAGGTTAATTTCAGTAATTTGATATATCCTTACCCGTCATTTGAGACATTTATTTCTCCCATTTTTAGTCAGGTGAGATAGGGTGTTTCATGGGTATTCGGTGAAGTTAGGGAATTCCAACCCGAGGTATACGTGTTTTTATCTGAATCGAAGCTCTGATTAAAGCACTTATACAGAGAGTAGGAATTTCCTATCTGAACCGAATACCCATGATAGATTCTTTTTCTTGCATATCAGAGACATGTTGAGCACTGACGCCGCCAGCTACGAATGTTTTGCATGTTTTCCTGCATACTGGATGTTGGTGCACGCCTGTTGGAGTCCCGGTAAAATGACGGATATCCTTGTCCGGTATGCAAGAAAACTCTATCCTCCATGACATGTCTCTTACATGAAACGTCATGATGTCACATTGGTGATGTCGCCTTATTCTAACGGTAAATCAAATAAAGGTATTAAAGTCTGCCTGTACAAAGCGCATAACGGGAGAAAAATCCTCGTCCGTGGTTGCAATTCTGACCCCTTGGGTGAGAATTCCCTCCATCACATGGATACTCATGATGACTGTTACCGCATATATATCCTACATTTTAACCCACTGCCTTTTACAAATGAACAGGAAATTCAAAAACGTTCTATCATTTGTGCTGTAGCAAGCCTGTAAATAGATTTACTACCTGAGGAAACAGAAACTTGTTCGTCAAAGATCTGACTTGTTCAGTGCCAATAAAAAATAGGGTCAGTCGGGCTAGCAGAAATACATGCAATTTTGTGTGTGCCTTTATATATATATGTGAAACATGTACAACACTTCACCATGTACTCACTTTTTGCTTTTTTTGCATGGTATGCAGCCAGGCTTGCTTTGGTCTCCTCATCCTCCTCGCTGTCCGAGTCGCCGAACAAGTCGTCTCCAAAGTCATCCTCTTTCTCTGCCTCACCAGCTGATGCTACTCCGGGAGGGCCGTAAGAATCCACAGGCTTTGCAACACCAGGGAGACTACAAGTCAGATGAATGTAATAGAAACATATATATACAACAGAAGAATAAATCTTAAAGTCTTTATTTCAATAACTGATGAAAAATCGGTTAAAAAACTACTGGTATCTAATCCTATACTATCTATAATTTGGTACTGCATCTTAAACCATCGGACATGTTGTATACGTCCATATAGAAACATGAACATGTTTTACGACGTATCGCCAACTAAATACAATATCATTACGGGATACATATTTATAGTTTTTTCTTCTGGAAAACTGCGAACAAAAAGATCCTGGCCTAAAGGATGGCATATGACTAAATAAATGTGTTATAACAGTTCCAATTACAGATGCTGGCATAATCGTTGAGACAGTGACACGCCCAACTTCACTTTTGGACTAGTCCCGTGCCGCTTTTGGACTAGTTCCGGGCATCGGGCTTTGTACAGCGGTGTTTCACAAATGATCAACTTACCCTGATTTCTCGCTGCCATATGACTTGATGTGATTGTACCATCTGAGGGCATTGAATAAATCGGCAGAAGGTGCTCCAGACATGGCATTGAACACGACCACATCTGCTTGGGATGCCTGGAACCTGGGGAATAGAGATACAACAGATATCTAACTGCTGATGCACACATAGTAATTTTAATTTATGCATTCACGAGAATTTATACAGAAACATTGTAGGCCTTTATGTGAGTTCTAAAAACAAGGTCACAGATGACCTTCTTCAGTCGCCATTCTTCTGAAAATAACATTGTGAACGCTTGCATTGCGTAGCACACGCATTGCAGCACAGGAAGTTTCGGTCTGGAGTAGTCGCATAATGGCAGCAAGTAAATAATTCTTGTTTGTTTTCACGAATTTAAAGTGCCATTTTTGGTTTATATCACATTGCTGATCTAAAAATTGTTTACATTTTTCAAGCATTGTTATGTTAAAATTGTGAGATTTCTATTATTTTTTTGGCTTATACAGGGTTTGACATTAACAGTTGTCCCCTTGTCATGTGCCATGCAGATTCTACTGCGGACAAGTTAATTGTCCCAGGTGAACTGTCCTACGAACAAATAAATTTTATAAAAAGAAATGAACTTTACATCTTTAAAACTTGTGACTGAAAAAATGTCAAAACATTGGTGAGCACATTGTAAATGACAAATAAAACCCATCTTGTTTTCATTGGTGGAATGCAACTGATTGAATGTAATGTCACTTTCATGATTGATCTTGTTTTTTGTATCACTTTTACATGAAGCGCGGGGACAAGTTAATTTGACTGGGGACAAGTAAATTGTGTAAGTTACTTGTCCTATGTTGCTGAAAAAAATTAATTTCAAACCCTGTTATATGGACGTGATACAGTATTTTGGCATCTCAGTGCTTATGATTTTAAAGGGAGCATTCGTTCATTTGGAACGTTACAGGACTTTAGGGAGTAACTAAATTAAATATTTTATCTAAAGTATTATACTGCCTCCGTGATTAAATCACGGTGATTAATCACGGGGAGGGCTCGGAGGGTATTCTGTATTGTTAATACAGGTACAGCTTACACATTAGTGTTACACATAATATAACTGAGTACACTATACATTGTTTATACAGAATCACCTACTCTAGTGTGAGCTTGGTGTGAGTATTAAGGATATACACATGATAGTCCGTTACAGTACTGTAACATGCATAAAAAACACTCAAGGTAAGATTCCCCAAGGGAGATCTCGCCAACTGGAAAGGCGAACCCCTTGAGGTCAATTGGGCCCTCTGCTGTGGCCAGACGCTTGCAAACCCCCTCAGAGTAAACATTTCTGCAATTACCCTCAGTTCTAGTGAAAATAACAAAATAACAGTTATCCATCGGCTACCATCATTAGCCATTGGTTCGCCGATAGGTAGAACGTTGGTAAGGCTAAATAAAATTATACCTGAGTTTACTGTAACCCGACCGACCCTCTGAAAACACACCCGACTCGAAAAAAAAAATTAAAAATTATACCCGTGTTTACTGTAACATTACTAAAAAAATAGGGTAGGTAACCAGGCCTGCTGAATTTGGGAAAAAGAAGCGCGAGACTGTCCAAATTGGGGAAAAAATAGCATGTAGTTTTAGGTAAAATATTGATTAGGTTTTAGAACTGAGTTATTTTAACATACAAACTATGTAAAGTATGTCACTTAATTACCAAAAAATGGGAATTTGGAAAAAATAGAGGTTTTTGAAATTGGGAAGAGGCCGAAATTCGGCCCCCGTTAAATAGGTTAAAAAAGCCCTGGTAACCCTATTTTTTTAGTAAGGTTACAGTAAACACAGGTATAATTTTATTTGGCCTAACCAATCTTTCCGTGATTCTACACCCGTGGTAGTATCGGTGGCCTTGTTGGTACCAAATGTTACCATCGGTGGCCGTTGCGTTGAATGCGCCCAATGGAAGTTTTATGTAATTTCTTTTACATCATTCATGATATAATGACCACTGAAATAAAATTTTACCACTCAAGTCTTAAGTTTGAATTTGAGGGGTGATCTGACGGTTGGTATAAACGGCGAAAAGGAATGTTTAAGCGAAAAGGAATTCCCGCGAGCGAAAAGGAATGTGTTTAGTATATTTTGGGCTTAATTAAGTTGTTTAGGGACATAATCATTATACTATATCAAAATTCTTTATTAAGTCCAATTATGAAAATTAAGATGAAAGAGGTGTAGTTTAGTCGGAAGCAAACAGGAAATCCAGCGAGCAAAAAGGAATCTACTGTTATAGTTATGTCTTAATTAAGCTTTTTAATCACATTAGTATTATATTAGTATTATATGAAAGGAAATCCCGCAAGCGAAAAGAAACGTGTGGTTTATACCTGGGATGAATATCCGGGATGAATTCATCCAAGTTTATAGATAGATACTTTTATTTCAAATTTCCAATAATTAGGCTATAAAGCCAGTGAGGATACAAATACAAAGTATAACGTGGTAGCTACAAAATATAACATGGTAGCAGTGCAGTAATTAGTACATATACATGTATATATATATGAAAACGGCAAGTATATATTATATCACAATATAACTTCCATAAGTCATTATGCAATCATGTGTAATTGAGAAGGTGTTAACAACTGTACATAGAGATTTACATATTATTTACAATTTCATTTATTCATATACACACGCACGCGCGCGTACACTCGTTGTTTGAAAAAAAAATACAGTTATAATCTATATAACAGTTCATTTCTTAATTTAAAAGCTTCATAAATAAATATACCTAATTTACGAATTCTAACTATTTGTTGAGTTAATTAATTCTATAAATTTAGTCATGTTAGGACGTTTCCAAAAATATTTAGATATATATTGATTCCTTAACTCCGAAAATCGTTCACACTCTAATACAAAATGAAATTGATCTTCTAACACACTACAAAGATCACACGTTCTCTCGTTAACAGGTATTATAATAGGTTTAACCCATCTGCCAGATTCAATTTTTAATCAATGAGATGAAACTCTTAGTTTTGTAATTGACTGACAAAATGTGAACACACTTATATTTTCTAAAATATGGCTGAATTTGAAAAATTGCAATACTCTGCTTGAGGTCTGCAACATATGATTCCAATTTTGAATAAAATGATCATTAAGTCTTCGTATAATAACGTTAATAAATATCTTTTCATTTCCAATTGGAGTAATGTTTAGAACTGTTGACCTTATGTCGCTGATATTAAGCTTGTATTATAAAAACGAATACAACACAAACAGTTTAAACATTATATTGGATGTAGTATTAGATGTAGTCGGATAAAGCATACAGGATAGTGTAATGTACCTGCATTTTTGTTAAATGATTATGTTTTCAATATGAAATCAATATTAAAAATATGAAATTAAAATGATTTGTTATACTTAATAACTAGTTCGTCATTTGCAATTCCTTTATATTTCGTATTCATAACTTTCACATCCGGTCAACTTCCGGTATGTTGAGATATTCAGTAGGTGAAAATAAAGGGGTTTACTCAGACTTTATCCTCAATCTCTATATGAAAAATGAAAATATTAGACTATGATTTAAATTAAATGTATCCACATTGGTGTTTTAAAATCAGACAACACAAAAAGAAGATACATAGATGTACACAAAAAAATATAGCTTGTAATATAATTATCCCTACAAACTAGTTTTATAAAGGGCTAATGTCAGTTGAGCACCAACGATAAACACCGAGTTTACCCCCTACCAGAATGTGGAGGTCTTTTATTTTATTGATCACTGATTGGTCAAATTATTTTGATGATGTCATGTGAAAGTTATGAATACATTATATAATAAGGGGACTCACAAAACAGCTTAATTATACTGCATAAATTCCTTTTCGATCGCGGAAATTCCTTTTCGCTCCACCTTAAGCTGCACTTTCTTGATTTCATAGTTAAATATATTGATAGATAAAAGTATTTTTAAACTAATCCAACTTTAAAATAATTACGTCACTAAGCAACTCAATTAAGACATTACTATAACACACAATTCCTTTTCGCTCGCAGTATTTCTTTTTCGTTCCCGAGTAGACTACACCTGTTTCTTAATTTCATATTAAATGTCATAATTGGGTTGAATAAAGTATATTGATATAGTAATATCGGCCCCATTACATCTTGGTTAATTAAACAAACATATGATACTGACTGGTTGAATAAAGTATATTGATATAGTAATATCGGCCCCATTACATCTTGGTTAATTAAACAAACATATGATACTGACTAAAAAGCCTAATTAAGACATACATATAATAGTAGTTTCCTTTTCGCTCGCGGGATTTCCTTTTTGCTCCCGAGTAAACTGTACCTCTTTCTTACTTTTCATAATTGCGTTTAATACAGCATATTGATATATTTATATCATGTTTAATTAATAAAAAATATAATAATTCTGCCACTAAACAACTAAATTTAAACATACATTTACTAAACACATTCCTTTTCGCTCGCGGGAATCCCTTTTCGCTTAACCATTCCTTTTCGCTGTTTACCCCAACCCGTGATCGGACACTTATTGGGTCCGATTTGTTTTTTATATATAATCTGAGGATCTGTCTTAACGTAAAATAATTTTCAAAAACATTTTCAGTAGAATAAAATTGCCTGAACTCTTTTTCCTACTTCATTAAATTAATTATGTGTTTCCAAAACCACCATAATTTGGGGGCCCCTCGCAAAGGACACCGGTAAATGCCCAAACTGTCATCCCAAATTAAACGACAATTTTAGTAAATATGCATTACCCCTCGATATAACTGCGGTCTGCCATATAAGAGTCAAGAGCCTGTTGACCGGCTTTGCTTTTTAGATCTCCGAAACCCATTTTTAGTGCTTTATTTGTTCAGAAATCTTGGATCAACGTGTTTCCCTGACCGGTGTTGGCGTAAAAAGAACCATCGGAGGTCTTTTTTTTTTATTTTTTAAAATATGCAAATATATTTCAATAATAACCAATTAATCATTCTTAAATTACAATTTGTTTCCACCTGAATAGAAATTTAAATTAAAAAAAAATGTTTTTTATATTTTTAGGAAAAAGTAACCGGTGTTAGACTAAAAAAAGGCTTCCGGTGTTCGTTATTTTCTTCAACATTTGTGAAGGTGAATGTTATTTTATAGAAGATTTTGTTGTCTTTCGAGTTTTAAAAGGTGCAGATGTTTATTTTTGTCTGCTAAGTAGGGATGTCTAATATGTACAGATGAGCGACGTTCTCTTTTTCAAATAGATTGACGTTTGTGATCGGCTCTCAGTATTTTCATTCCCCACCCATTTCCATTCTGTGTGATTGACATGGCTTGCTATTGTGCATTTCAGGGACATTTCAGGGTGCGTAGACGTCGAATGTGAATCTTTTTTTTATATTACTTTCTATATGTTTTCATACCAGGCTGATATGACTAGATAGAATGGAAAGATGCATCTGTTTGCAGTCTTGCCGTATCCATACGCTAGATAAAGCTTCGCACAACCAAGAATTCATTTTGTCCCCACGTTTTAGCTTAATCTTTGGAAGAAAAAAATATTCTATTTTGACATAGTTGTGTCTTGGGTAGTGCATCTTTTTGGATGCATGTAATTCTTCATTTTTCATATTTTTTTTGCGCACAATATGACCTATTTATCTGTCGACATGCCGTAAAACACCATTCATTCATTGGATGCATGTATGTCATCTATGACCTTTAATTGAATTGAATTGGGGCTTTAAGGCGCACCAACACATGAAAAGGTTATATGGCACCTAACAGGCATGAACATGCCAGGCTCATCTTCCATGTACATCTAGATAAAAAATGGAAAATGGACCTAGAACCTTCTCATCCTGAACTGCAGAGTTGCTGCAAATTCTATCGTAGAAACTCCATTTACGCTGGAGCCACGTTATTGTTTTTCTGCCACTGCTCTTTTGATGAGAGTGAGATAGCACCTGAAACAATGCAGGGATCATGATGAAGACCTTTAATGAACATGAACAAAAAATGATAAAATGAACATGAATTTGGGGGGATTCTACCCCTCTGCCTACCCGTCCAAAGGGATCTGCAGTGGCCCTATTCTTTGCCCCGTGACCAAAATGGGGCCCCCAGGAACTATGACCTTGAAAATAGCCTACTTTTCCTCCCTATTTTACTTTTTATCAACACATTTTTAACTTCTTAAAATTCTGAATTCCCTCTGATTTTCTCATCTGGGTTCTCTCCAGAAATTTATGAATGCATGTTGTTTTTTTACTTGCAATAACGTAATTAAAATGTGTTCTTCACACATTGAAACAATAAGAAGTTTCAATACGGAGTCTGGCTTCGTGTCGGCAGTTTGCCACGACTTTGAAATCAACGATTATTGACTTAAAACTACATTCTCCTGCTATTAGAGTTGTGTTTTCTTTCCTCTTTGATAAGAAATACCTTTTTTGGCATTCAAAACACATTAATGCATAAAAAAAGTTCGTAATTCAGGGGCGTAGCTTGGCTGAATATGATATGTAGGCCGAGCTCTAGTGGGGTCTGCGGGCATGCTCCCGCGTAATTTTTTTTTTCAGTTAGACTGTCGGAGGTGCGTTTTGACTTATATTTCGTACCGGTGAATATGTCTATAAGAGCATCCTTACTTTTTACCGTAAATTATATATATCTTATAACTAAAAAGAAGCTGAAAACATTTACCAATCGGTTAACCCTGGATCATATTTGAGTATATTTTGTTGCGATTTTATAATTTAGCCCCTTACCCTCCTAGGCCTCCGATTTTTATTGCATTTTTATATTTTCGATTTCTCAGAAAAAAGTGTAGGCCACGGCCTATAGGAAGCTACGCCCCTGTAATTGATGGTATTTTGATTGAATGTTTGTGAAATTTTCGGGCCGTAATACTGGTGTCCTAGTTGTTCGAATGTTACATAATTTCGTATTTTTTTTTACATAATCAAATAGGAAAAACAGTCCTTTACAAATACATGTTGGTGGAAAGAAAAAAAGATATATATGTATAAATACAGATACAGAGTATATTTCTATTAATTATTTAAGGTGTGAGGAGTTCCTGGAATCCTACTATTAAATGCATTCTTGTCTAGGCTCCTAATTCTTTAACTTGTTGAAAGTGGTGACAAAAAGAAAAATATAGCCAGAGGAGGCCCTGATAGTCTAATAAAACCTGATTAAAAATTTGGCTCCAAGTTCGGCTCAAGTTTCGCCAAGTCGGCTCTGATTAGTATCGTTTGGCAAAAGTGCTAGTACTCTCCTTTGCATCGGTTATAAATTACTATGTAATATTCTATTCTAACGTATTTGAAACGAAGTGGTAAATAAGTCCGCTGACTAGGAGCAAAAAGAAAAATATATTCCGGAAGGTTCTTTGTTTGATTAATACATACGTAACAAATGTGCGCTATAAAAGTGAATAATGACACATTTCCAATAAGAAAAAATATTGGGCCTCACCCTGTCCATTTTAAATCAGGGCCTGTCCATTTTAAATCAGGGCCTGTCCATTTTCAGAAGCAACAAGCCCTGGGCCTGTCTCTTAAAATAATTTTCTGTGAGCACTGCAAAAGGTTCTTTAGCAAGCATTACAGTCGATTTCGGTTATTTGCATAGCCCATTTGTCAAGAAAATATATGCGATTAACCGGAGTATTCGAATAACCGAAATTGAACATTTTGTACATGTAGCGGTGCACGTTTCTACTTTCGTTTTACTGTTCTGTTAATACTTACATAGAAACTCCATAAAAGCGAGTTAATTCTATGTAAGATGTTTGATAGGATTATTATTGTGCATATCCATTTTGTATTTACTGTTATTTGATAGATGTTATGCAATATTTATGCGTACTTGTTTTCTTTCAACCTGCGTCGCTTTGCTATTGTTTGTAGTGTGAATTACACAGCCATGATAATAACACAAAAGCTTATTTTATTTTTCATTTATTAAGTAACCTCTATGCGCTACTCAATGTCATATGCATCTCTACCGACACTAGCAAACTGAGAGCAGTAAATAATTAACAACAAATTGCTTTACATTGCGTACAAACTTATTATTAAATCGTGTATGCTAATTGGTGAGCAATCGTCATGGCGTGGAAGCTTCATGGAAATCGCACAAAATGGCAAACTTTCGGCGTCAATTAGCACCTTTTGTCAATCAATTTGCCTCGGGCTTATCTCTGTGACCGCGTCAATCAATTAACAGTTGCAAAATACAGGTAAATTTGACTTTCATTATGCAATTAGCCAGATATTCGTTATGCAATTATCCGGAATGTGACAAAAACCTATGCGATTATACGGATTTCTTTACATGCAAAAGAATACAAATGGTTTTGTGTTTCAAAACTTTATGCAATTAACCGAAATATGCAATTAACCGATATGCGATTAAACGGAATCGACTGTACCAAGAAAATAGGTAGGTAATGCAGAAGAGTCCAGATATAGATCTGGCTGTATTTATAGACCTATTAATTTTTTTATATTCTGTACCTACCGTATAGCTATGATGTGCACCCTTTATAAAATAGGTGGTAATGATGCAACAAGACTCCGTCATCACTTTCTGACAAGGTTTTCTGAAGACATCTCGCAATGCCTGCATAAACAACCACTGTATTGCAGTTAACTAAACCTTTTATCACACATGCATGCATAAAACTCACTAAAGAGAAATATGTCATGCTGATTCTAGTCATTTTTTGTAACAACTATATTTTCCATCATGTTGACATACCTATAATATAGTGATACAAATACGGAACGATATTTCAGACGAGAAGATATTTCAGGAGGAAAACATGGAACATGTCTGTATGCAAGATCCTGACTTTTTTTGGTAACAAGTATCCATCATTTGGAGGATATAATGCATAGTTTTGTATTTAATAAAAAAAAAATGCATATTATATTCTAAATTTTTAATTTTAATTTTGCAGGGTAAACAATGTTGAGGCTGTGGCCATTAGCTCGTGGCCTGCAGGCCAAACATGCCCTTACAGCGATTGGTAAGCTTTAGATTTGTTGTGCAGTCTTAATAGAACATGGCAATTTAGATTAGTTATTGGTACAAGGAGGCAATTTTGTTTATGTCATAAACATAGGATTCCATTCTTATATGAGAATCATGATTCTTATATTATAAAAGGAGCCAAATATAATTCTCATATAAAACCTATCATATGATATAAGAGTTTCATATAATTTACATATGAGAATAAATTCATAAAGGCTTCATTGTTAAAACACACATTTTTATAATTATGCTTCTCATGAATATTTTTTTTTTTTCGACTTTAAGATTCTCAAGCAATTTATATGAGAGGTTTTATACTGCTGGGATCGATTATAGGAAAATCCTTAACGAGATTTAACCTAAAAAATGTTATTATTTGAATTAGTCCTTAATCCCAACATGAAAAACCCCTTTTAAATGATAGTTGTGAAGTAAAATTCTTTCCAGCCTTTGAATTATCTATTTTCTAACTTTTACAAAGATTACAAAAATAGTTTACGCCAAACATATGGCTTCCAAAGCATTTTTTTTTTATTATTTTGCAAAGGACAATGAAATGAAAGAATGCAATGAAGTGTTATCCATGATTTCATGCCATTTTCAGCTCGATGCAGCTCCACAGCTGCCCCAGAGAAAGTTGAAGTATTTGTGGATGACAAGCCTGTGATGGTATTGCCTGGGACGACACTTCTCCAGGTAAGTTTGTGTTAATCTTGGTCAAGGTCACACTCATGGTTGCACTACAACACTACTCCAGGTAAGTACCGGTGTTAGTCTGGGTCAAGGTGACAGATAGATGTCAAGGTCATGGTCACAGTATGACAGACACTACTCCAGGTAAGTACCAGTGTTAATCTGGGTCAAGGTGACAGCTAGCTGTCATGGCCGCAGTACAACACTACTTCAGGTAAATACAGGTTTTAATCTGGGTCAAGGTCACAGTCATGGTTGCAGTACTTCACTTCTTCAGGTAAGTACTGTTGTTAATCTGGGTCAAGGTCACAGTCATGGTTGCAGTATGACACTACTCCAGGTTAGTACTGGTGTTAATCTGGGGCAATCTGATAGCTAGCTGTCATGGTCGCAGTAAAAAACTACTTCAGTTTAGTATCAGTGTTAATATGGGTCAAGGTCACAGTCATGGTCCCAGTATGACACTATTCCAGGTAAGTACCGGTGTTAATCTGGGTCAAGGTCACAATCATGGTCACAGTATGACATTACTCCAGGTAAGTACCGGTGTTAATCTGGGTCACGGTCACAGTCATTGTCGCAGTACGACACTACTTTAGGTAAGTACCAGTGGTAAACTGGGTCAAGGTGACAGCTAGCTGTCATGGTCACAGTATGACACTGTTTCAGGTAAGTACCGGTGTAAATCTGGGTCAGGTGACAGCTAGCAGTCATGGTCGCTGTACAACACTACTCCAGGTAAGTACCAGTGTTGATCTGGGTCAAGGTCACAGTCATGGTCTCATTGATGTCCATGTCACTAAACAGTAATGGCACAATTTGAATTCTTACAATTTATTAACCAAAAAAGGAAGTGTCATTGTTCAAAAGTCCAAAACCTGATTTTCTCGCAGCTCTTAATCGAAAGTCATTTTGCCAAAGGTGATTTGGGATGGAAAAAATATACCTTTTGGCACTGATAATGAGGTCCAGTCGACTGCTGTATACCCTTTATGGAGTAATTGTCAGTTCCTGTTTCACTGAAATATTCTGCGTCAGACTCAGAAGTGACAAGAAGAGCCAGGTAAAATATTGATTCACTCAACAATGTATTATTATTTCAGGGGCTGAACTGACCCTATTTCAAAATGACAAATAAGAATCTACACTGATTATACCATCTCTTTTTAGGCATGTGCTGAAGCTGGGGTTGAAATCCCGAGATTTTGTTACCATGAACGACTGTCTATTGCTGGCAACTGTAGAATGTGTCTTGTGGAGGTGGAAAGATCACCTAAGGTAGGTTACCTACATCTGGCTAGTACATTTTATATGCAGACAAATACAGGTCTTGTGAATGGTATTGGTTTTTGAGATAAAATTCTGTCATTCTGTGTTGCTTTGTTGTAGAGATTTAGTTTTATGTCAACACATAGCAGAACCGTAAACTGATTTCAGACTATAAAACCAGCCACATACCATACCAGATTGAAAATCTTAACATTGTTATCTCAATTAAATGTATATTGATTAAGTACTTTAAATATTCTTTTGTTTTTCCTTCATGGGTGCCGCCATTTATTAGTGTTATCCAATGATGTTGATTGTTGTAATGCTGACATTGTATTTGCAGCCTGTAGCCTCCTGTGCCATGCCTATAATGAAAGGCATGAAGATCAAGACAGACTCAGAAGTGACAAGAAGAGCCAGGTAAAATATTGGTGTCACTTAACAATGTATTATTATGTCTATCCACTTTCAGGGGCTGAACTGACCCTATTTCAAAATGACAAATAACAAATGATGTTTTTTCCCTATGTCTCCATGAAAAAAAAGACAGTCTCTTCTTCTCCTTTTTTTTTAACCAGCACATCAGTGACAATGTTTGTTACTTTCTTTAAAAGACCCTTAAATAAAGAAATTTATTTATTGATTTTTCCTTCAAAACAATATTGAAAGTTGTTATAATAATTCACATAACACTAATTTTGAATTAGCTTGCAAGTTGAGGGATTATCATACATTTGAATGAAAAAGGTCTGGAGAAATACACGTTTTTTTTGTGAAACTCCATAAAATCTTTATCTTACCCCAAGGAATGTCGTTACACATGTCCAATAAATTTGACTCAATTTCATGAAACTTTTAACCTGCAACCTGACCTCGCTCATAACTTTAAATAAGCGCATGACAGGCAACACAAGTGTGTCATGGAACACACTTCTTGTCATTCAGTCGACCCCTAAGACCTAGGTCCCTACGAATAGACCATAAACCATAGCTTTTACCAGGCACACATAAGATAATCCAGACAAATGTGTTACTTGATAATGCCACATAGGGACCTAAGAATTTCTAACTCACATATCAGAACATTGAGAAAGGATGAGGTGTCTTAGGTTTGGGGTTTATCACGTTATCATTATAGCTGTTTTGCATGTATCACTATGTGAGGTTTGCTGCACCCTGTTTTACATCTGTACCGATTCTGTGTTGCAGAGAGAGTGTGATGGAGTTTTTACTGATGAACCATCCACTAGACTGTCCCATCTGTGATCAGGGAGGGGAGTGTGACCTCCAGGACCAGTCCATGGCATTCGGCAGTGATCGCAGCAGATTTACAGACATTGAATTCACTGGAAAAAGGTATACACAAATATCTTACAGGGCTCGATGTTAGGGACTGTAAAACTATGCTCCGGGCAGGTAAAGACTCAATCCCGTCGGGCAACTTAAAAACTGAGGGGCAAGGACCATAGAATTTGACAAAATATAAAAGAAACCCATCGCTCTTTGCAGGTTTCCAATACTATTACTGTTCAGTAAGTGGTCTAACACTCGTGAAGCCTCAAACAGTATATCCTTATAAAATAAAAGCTTCAGGTCTAAATAATTGGGCAACCAGCAAACTAGCATGGGCAAGTAAATTTCAGAGATAACCTGCGCCACGGGCAAGCTGTCCGTAAAGTTAACGTCGAGCCAGGTCTTATTTGGAAGTGTATCATAAACACGTATTTTACCTGGGTTACACAATACCTTAACCTTTTCAGTCCATTTCGAACATTTTACCTGCATTGGTAAATACACAAATTCATATGTCTAGGCAGTAGTTGAAAGTCTCTTGTCATATTTATTTTATATGTTCGTTGTCACGAAAACTGTTTCAATGATAATAAGAGAATACTACATGGGTTTGTTGTTGAATGTCTCAAGGTTAAAATTGAAGTCGGACCTGTGTTTATATTTGCTACAAATGCCGGACATTTTTATAAGGGCCATGGTGGCCTAGTGGATGTATGTTACTCTGAATCCGGAAGTCACGGGTTCAAGTCTCAGTTGTGGCACTGGGTTTCTGCACCGTGTCCATAGGCAAGGTTTTCCCTTAACCATATCTGATTATTTGGGACATAAACTTGGCGGTTGCATGTATCGGCCTCTATCCTCCAAGCTCTATCCGAAGAACATGTTAAAGAACCATTGGAATCTATTTGAAAGTAAGCTTAGGGGATGAATCCCGGATTCCTATGCATCCTTTCTCTTTCTCTGGGGCTACCTGAAATAACGTTTACTGTGTTGATGAACCATTAAACAACAATTTTATTCCCATGGTACCCTCATAACAGTTAAACTGTTTATCACATTATATGTACGTGCTGTTGCTTTTTATGACAGAAACACTTTTATTTCTATTCTGTTGATCCACAGAGCTGTAGAGGACAAAAATGTTGGACCCCTTGTTAAAACCATCATGACCCGATGTATTCACTGTACTAGATGTATCAGGTATGTCTCTTGTTGGGGGTCTAGATTATTTATTTAAACAGAAAAGGCAGTAATATTAAGAGTTTAATCTTTGTTTGGATACCATATTATTTTTGTTTTTTCAGATTTCAAGAAAAAATAATTTTATGTTTAAAAACAATTGCAGGCATCTGCAAAAGCATCAGCATTAAGTATTTGCATTTAACTTTTCTCAGGAACTGCGTGCACTAGATGTACCAAACACGGATCCTAGTTGTGAATGATACCAAACTTGGATCCTAGTTGTGTATGGTACCAAACTTGGATCCTAGTTGTGTAGGTACCAAACTTGGATCCTAGGTGTGAATGGTACCAAACTTGGATCCTAGGTGTGTATGGTATCAAACTTGGATCCTGTGTGGTACCAAACTTGAATTATAGTTGTGTATGGTACTTAACTTGGATCCTAGGTGTGTATGGTACCAAACTTGGATCCTAGTTGTGCATGGTACCAAACTTGGATCCTAGTTGTGCATGGTACCAAACATGGATCCTAGTTGTGTATGGTAACAAACTTGGATCCTAGGTGTGTATTGTACCAAACTTGGATCCTAGTTGTGTATGGTACCAAACTTGGATCCTAGTTGTGTATGGTACCAAACTTGGATCCTAGGTGTGTATGGTACCACACTTGGATCCTAGTTGTGCATGGTACCAAAATCCTAGTTGTGTATGGTACCAAACATGGATCCTAGTTGTGCATGGTACCAAACTTGGGTCCTAGGTGTGTATGGTACCAAACTTGGATCCTAGGTGTGTATGGTACCAAACTTGGATCCTAGGTGTGTATGGTACCAAACTTGGATCCTAGTTGTGTATGGTACCAAAATTGGATCCTAGGTGTATATGGTACCAAACTTTTGTTCTAATCCTTTAATACGATTGTACTATGTATATATGAAATGTTGTAAACCATTGAAAAAATAAAATGTGTTTAAACCAAACTTAGATCCTAGGTGTGAATGGTACCAAACTTGGATCCCAGGTGTGTATGGTACCAAACTTGGATCCTAGTTGTGTAGCACAGATCAGTTACACAGAGCAGCATCAGCTTTTACGGGTCATTAGCTTATTTAACCATGTGTTTTTGCAATAAACCCTGTTTCTCAGGAACTACTCGTATATGCACTAAATCTTCTAAACTTGGGTCCTGGACTTTGTTTGTTAGGGCATAACGTATCAGTCTACAAGAGCAATTCCACAAATGACATTAACCTTAAATTCTGGTCAAATCCTTGTTCCAATACTGTCAGTAAATATACCTAAAAGGCTAACATTGGTTAATGGCTCATTTATGCTTTTCATTCTATAATGTAAATAATGCCCATCACAGATTTGCCAGTGAGGTTGCTGGTGTGGATGACTTGGGAACGACAGGTCGTGGCGGCGATATGCAGGTGGGCACGTATGTCGAGAAGATGTTTAAATCGGAGTTGTCCGGCAATATAATTGATCTTTGTCCAGTAGGAGCTTTGACTTCAAAACCGTATGCTTTCACTGCAAGACCCTGGGAGACTAGGTAAGGAAACTTCTATTTGCAATATTGTTTAATTTGTTATGCCCACTGACTTAAAACCATAACTTAGTCTTTGATATAGTTTTACATTTGCTCTGGCAGTTACTGTTTGAAATCATCAGTTTAATAAAGTCTTCTGTTTTCCATATAGTCCTATTGTAATGGTTTTGTTCGTGCCGTAGAGATAAACACAATTTACAACATGTCTTTATGGTTTAAATAAATTCTTCATTAGTTTAGCTTAAACTTATTTATTTTACATCGATTGTAACGAAAGCTCTATGAACTTATTTGAATCACTCTCGATGTCTTCCTGGGTAGAACCAGTACTAAGCAATGCAGATAAAGTGTCTTGCTCAGGGACACAACGCATATGGCAATGACGGGAATCAAACCCACGACTTTTGGATCATGGGTCCAACGCTCTACCACTAGACCACAGCGCTCATTGATCCAATATGTGCAATTTAAAACACAATTAACAAATATTTACCAGGTTGAATGTTTTTAAATTTCATGTTTGTGTGACATCTATCAAAATTTAGCCTAATCATATGACAAAAATACAACCCCATGGTGATTAGACCCATGATGTTTAAAATGAGCCAGAATTAGCTAGAAATCTTATATCAACATGAACTTTTCTGTGATCTCTTCCTAAAATGCTGAAGATTTAGAACCTGGTAAGGATAAATCATGGAAAGCCCTGCAAAAAGTAGAAAACAGGAACTATTAAAATCTACCTCCTTCATCTGTAGGGTGCCAGTATTCGAGGGAGATAATAGAGTTCTTCAAAATGTACAGTTATTGGTATCGGTGACTATTGGATTGCGCTGTGTCTGTCTGTCCCACATTGGCTTCTGCTCATTAAAAAAAAATGAACATGTAAAACAAACGGTAGTTAGAGTCACGTATCTGTGGCGGAGTATATTTATGGAAACACTATAAAGTTGAACATTGAGATCACTGTTACATGATACGACTGAAAGATCTTTAAAAACAACTTTAAACCCTGTACATAAAATTATAGGAATAAATTGACTCAAGGGATATTATTGTGATTACAAAATGAATTAAACATGGCATGCTGTGCTTTCGGTAGAAAGGTTGAGTTTCATCAAAGTAAACATTTCTGAACAGAAAACTCTATGATGTAATGCGATGGTTTATTTTCATAATCACCCTTAAAAACTTTCATGTGACTTTGAAGTGCTTGTTTCAAAACAAAAGTTAGATTGTCTGAACAGAGGTCCGTGTTCTGATAAAAAAACAGTCTGTATATTCGGAGATCAATCTTTGTAATTTGGAAAGTTTTTTCTTTTAATTTATAAGTCACCTATATGTATTTCGAACTAAATTAACTTAAAATGCAAAGTTTCAATGCTGAATTAATTTGTTTATATTATAAATAAAGGACAGAAAACAATAGCTTAGCATTGACATCTTGAAATGTATTGTAAAGTTGGTAGACGATTGTATACATGTGTTTGCAGGAAGACAGAATCTGTAGATGTAATGGATGCTGTCGGCAGCAATATCATTGTGTCAACCAGAACTAACGAGGTCATGAGGATCCTCCCGAGGTTAAATGAGGTCAGTATGTTTTGTACTGGAGGTGACTTTATCAGTGTTTAAAATTGGAAAGTTTTCAGATACTATATTTCATTGTGATTATGTAGCAATCTATTGGGTAATCAAAGTAGAGCAAGGTTCCCAGAACCTTGTGTATCCTTCCTTTGGTGCGGCTGTAAAAAAACAAAAACCAAAATCAATAAGTTGTCATTAAACAACAATTCATTTCTTAACCCGCTACATATATTTATCATCCAGATGTGCACTTTTCTGCCCAATAAAGGGGTGACCTATTAAATTTTGCTTTATTAGCCACTGACCGATAGAGCATATCATTGCGGAATCCCTCGGCGTTTATTGTACGTAACGTTATCTGACGTCATGCACGTAACGTTGCCTGACGTCATAAAACAAACAAAAAACAACAACATGGCGGCGTCCTCGATAAGCGTAACATTCGGAGAAATAGGTAATAATAGTAATTCATACAGAAAATGTGGATAATCTACATGATAAGTAGAATATTATGTCAGTGCCTTTTACTATCAAGTTCATTAGGCTCTGCACGAAAAGGAAGAATGGCTCGGCAGAGCCTCACCATTCTTCGTTTTCTAAGCAAGCCTAAGAAACCTGATAGTAAAAGGCACTGACATAATATTCTCTATATAATGGACTTCTCTTTCTTTGAATTAAGACTATTCCATTTATGTGACAAAGGGGTGTTTTGGGGGAAATGACTCATCAGCAGCCGGACATTGTAAACTCTGATCAGCCTGCCATTTACTCGCAGGATGATCTGGGTTTACAGTGGACGCAAAGGCTGTTATAGTCGTGCTTAGTGGGTTAAGGGTTAATGATTAATGTTGAGTCAACTTTAAAAATTCATATCTGAAATATAACATATTTGCTTTTATTCTACTTTTGCAGTTCATATTTTTGAAAAAAATATTAATGCTTCTTTTTTTCAACTTGGCTTACTTTCAAGCAATTATAACAAGAAAGTATTATTTTACACATGTCTATATCAGGATATTAATGAAGAATGGATCTCCGACGCCACACGATTTGCGTATGATGGTTTGAAGAGGCAGAGATTAACGGCTCCATTTGTCCGTAATGAGGAGGGTCAACTTGTACAAGCAGACTGGGAGACAGCCCTGGTCAAAGCTGCACAAAAAGTTGGTATCATGAAAACTGATCCGTACCGTTTTTATTGAGTCGCCATGCGTCAGCATGGCTGACTCTTTGGAATCGTGTATACCGTATATGTATATAGTGCAATTTCTGAATAGGGAGTTTTTAACGGATGAGACGCTTTACCGTTGTAAGCAATGTAGTCCCCTTTAACTGCTTCAAATACAACTTAATTTGATAAGGTGACTGACATGAACGTTATGTATACCGAGTATTCTAATACACCCGCACTATATAGCCTAGTTTAAAATATTTCGTTATATTGAACGATATATCACTGTAATTTTTGCAACATTAGGAGAATAAGCATTGCGCATTGCGCATTGTAACGTATGCAATGTTAGGAGAGTAAGCAAAGCAATGCGAAAGATTTCAGATGTGTGCGTTATTTTCACATTTTAGGGGTATAAGAATAGAAATAGAACATCGTTTATGGTGAATTATCTATAATATATCACGGTTTGTCGTTCAACTGTTAACAATATTTTCACTCGCTTCGGGCTCGTGAAATTATTGTTTACAATTGAACTCCAAACCGTGATATATTAAACGATAATTCACAGTAAACTATGTTCTATTTCTTTAATATAACTACTGATTGTGAAATAATGAAATAAATGTAATTGTATACAGTATAAACATGTCTTTTTTTGTAGGTTTACCAAAATATTATGCGCATTAATACACCAAAAAAATCGGATTGGGTGCTTTACGCACTTCGAGAATGTAGTTCCTTTAACTGCATCAAGTATAACTTAATTTCATAAGGTGACTGACATGAACGTTATATATACCGAATAATATAACTACTGATTGTGAAAAATACGTGTCTTTTTTTAAAAAGGAACTGAAATACTATGCGCAATAATACAGGCATATATATAGTTACCCAGATGTGCCGCTCATGACGTGTGACCCAGATAACAAATTGGGAACTAAATGTCAGTAAAAATTGTAGTTATTGCATACATGTGATACCTCACGGCGTGAGATGAAATCTCACGGAATTCTAACCCTCCTCCAGGCCCCACGGAATTGTGTGAAAAACTCCCGTAAAATTGCTAAAATCGATTTTTCGAAAATCATAGGTCTGTTTCCTTTGTTTGGTATGTTAGCAGGTTTATCAAGGCGTTGTTGCTTCTAAAAATAGAATGAATTCAAGAAATTTCGTACTTCGTATTCAATTAGATTCGTACTATTGTACATTGTACTCAGTTTGATTCATACTATCGGTTATTTTCCAGAGGGGAAGTTATTAGGCAGCTAACCGTGCAGCCGTCTTTTGCACAGCCGTTTTTGAAAAATCGCGGCCAATATTTGGTGGTGTGGGTGGGGTTAAAAAAATAAAAAAAATTGAACTCTATTTTCTCAATATTTAAAAACCTTTAACCTCATCAAGAAGATAGACGCTGTTAAATCTTGGCGACTCTCAGGACCTTCAGTCCTTTGATATATCATAAAAAATACACAGTTTTAATTGATCATAAAAAATACATAATTGTCTGAAAGCGGTCATGTATGTCCTACCAGTAGGAGTGGTAATATGTTGCAAAGTTATAAATGCCAGTCTATTTTATGTTATTCCTGTAAAGATATTTCTAATAGTCGGTGTACCTGGACATCATATATTGTCAGTTGCTGAAGGTCTGGTAGTTTGTCCCCAAGTTGTAAAGGCTAGTCTACTGTAATTGTCAGTGTACCTTTCGACAGTACCTACTGAATATTGTTGTCACTCCCCAGATTGTCAGTGTATGTGGTGACCACTGCGGTTTAATTCAATAACAATTGACGGAGATATCCATTGTTGAATTATGTGCACTCATGTATAGTGGCTATATTTCAATGCTATCATGAAAAGTGAAAAAAAATTGAAATTAGGGCTTACATTAAAGCCAGGGTTGCTTTATAAGTACCTGCAAAAGAGATTTATGCTGAACTGAACTTATGGCTGTGACACTGAGAGCGTTTTTTCGTTGGGCTAAGACATTTAAAGGGGGTAAACTTAGCATTAAAGACCGTAACCGTCCTGGCAGGCCTGTTGTTGCATCAACAAAGGAGAACATTGATGCTGTGAAGGCCATGGTAGACGAATATGGGCGGTATAAAGTTTCTAAGATAGCTAATAGTCTTGGTATCTCAGAAGGCACAACTCATCACATTTTGACCAACTGTTTGAAATTAAAGAAGCTTTGTGCTAGATGGGTCCCTCATTTGCTGTCAACTGAACAAAAGGCCAAACGCTTAAAATGTGCTAAAAACCTTCTTAAAAAATATGAAAATTGACATCCTAGAACAATTTCTGTGTTGCTTACTGGAGATGAAACGTGTGTGTACTATTTTGAGCCCCAGCGGCAGATAAACAATAAACAATGGTTGGGTAAAAATCAGGCAAGACCGGTTATTGCAAAACGAACAAAAAGCGCTAAAAAGGTTTTGTATGCAATTTTCTTTAATTCCAGTGGCCCTGTGGTACAAATTCCATGCAAACAGGGAAAAATCATCATGGCCAAATTTTACAAGGACAAAGTTCTCAAAACAGTCAAAAGTAATTACAAGAAAAAACGCCCAAGTAAAGTTTTGAATGGCATCCAGCTGATTCATGACAATGCCTCGGCTCACAAAGCAAAAATTGTGCAGTCTTTCTTGGAGCAAGAAAAAGTGTAACAGCTTGAACACCCACCTTATTCTCCCGACCTTAGTCCCTGTGACTTTTTCCTATTCCCTTTTCTGAAGAAAAACCTCTGGTAGTCGCTATGCTTCCAGAAGTGCCCTTGGTGTCGGAATATTTCAGTGTCTCAACAGTATACCAAGGGAGACTACTTTGCTGTGTTTACATCATGGATAGTGCGACTCCGAAAGTGTGTATCTGTTCAGGGGGGAATACTTTGAAGGATTGTAATAAGAAGTTTATTATATTTCCGGTATCTGTTAGTTCCGAACACAAGTGACAGAATATATTGAACCCCCCTCGTACGTGGTGACCGTACCTACTGAATGTTATTGTTATACCCCAGATTGTCGGTGTACGTGGTGACTGTACCTACTAAATGGTATTGTTACTCCCCAGATTGTCGGTGTACGTTGTGACCGTACCTACTGAATGTTATTGTTATTCCCCAGATTGTTGGTGCACGTGGAGAGCAGATAGCAGCGGTGGCTGGAGGTCTTGTAGATGCAGAGGCACTGGTATCGCTCAAAGACTATCTCAATAAGCTGGGAAGTGAGGGCCTGTGTACAGAGGAGATATTCCCTATGGATGGTGCAGGGTAATTGTCTACTATATCATCTATGAAAATTCATTTAAATCACATGGAAGCTGCAACTTCCAACATTTTTTTTTAAATGACCAAAAGCTTACCAGTGCCGTCATATGTCGAAGTGTCTTATATCAGTAAATACTTCATTTGTACTGTGTGAAATTTCACAACACATAATGCAAGTTGATCACAGGGTATAGCAGTAAGGCCAAACATAAAAATAGAAGTGTTTCTGGTTGCCCAACCGACCCCATTTTTAAGGGCTGACCCTAAAACCTTATGCCAAAATGAGAAAAAGAAAAGAAAAGTCATTGAATTGAATGATGATCACAATCTTACATCATGGTCCACTACTCCTTGCTGAATAATATCTTGCACAATCAGGGCTCTGTTTACCAATCAAATACACCTCATTAATTTACCTGATAGAGAAGACCCACGTGACATTTTTTGTTTGTTTTGATTTATGACAATCGTAATTGTGAGTGGTCTGCTTCTGGATTTCACCAAAAAATGCAAACATTTTATGCAAAGCACTTGTTTTTAGCTCTACTGATCAGAGATCAGCAGAGCTTATGCCGTGGTGCGGCGTCCGTCGTCCGTCTGTCCGTAAACTTTTTTTTGTAGCGACTTCTCCTCTGAAACTACTGAATGGATTTTCATGAAACTTTACAGAAATGTTGCCCATGAAGTCTAGTTGATCCTAGCAAAAATTCATGTTGATGTGAAATCCAAGATGGCCGCCAGATCTAAAAATAGGTTTTTAAAAAACAAGTTTGTAGCGACTTCTTCATGAAAACTATAAGTGATATTGATATGGGACTTTTTGTAAAATGATCAGCATGACATGATGTTGGTCCTTGTCGAAAATTGTTTTGATTCGACGTTAAACATGGCTGCCAGCGGCCATCTTTGTTTACATAGAGTTATATAATGAAAACTTGTAGCAACTACTCCTCTGAAACTACTTGACGGATTTTCATGAAACTTCACAGGAATGTTGCTCTTGATGTCTAATTGATCCTAGCAAAATTTCAGGTCGGCCGGAAATTCAAGATGGCCGCCACGGCTAAAAATAAATTTTCAAAATACAAGTTTGTAGCGACTACTTCTTGAAAACTATAAGTGATATTGATATGGGACTTTTTCTAAAATGATCAGCATGACATGATGTTGGTCCTTGTCAAAAATCGTTTTGATTCAACGTTAAACATGGCTGCCAGAGGCCATCTTTGTTTACATACAGTTATATAGTAAAAACTTGTAGCGACTACTCCTTTGAAACTACTTGACAGATTTTCATGAAACTTTACAGGAATGTTGCTCTTAATGTTTAATTGATCCTAGCAAAATTTCAGATCGGCCAGAAATTCAAGATGGCCGCCACAGCTAAAATTAGATTTTTTAAAAAAGAAGGTTGTAGCGACTACGTCTTGAAAACTATAAGTGATATTGATATGGGACTTTTTGTAAAATGATCAGCATGACATGATGGTTATCAGAGTCAAACATTATTTTGATTCGACGTTAAACATGGCTGTCAGCGGCCATCTTTGTTTACATAGAGTTATATAATGAAAACTTGTAGCGACTATTCCTGTGAAACTACTTGACGGATTTTCATGAAACTTCACAGGAATGTTGCTCTTGATGTCTAATTGATCCTAGCAAAATTTCAGGTCGGCCGGAAATTTAAGATGGCCGCCACGGCTAAAAATAATTTTTCAAAAAACAAGTCTGTAGCGACTACTTCCTGAAATCAAAATCAATCAGTAGAGCTTCAAGGTCATTGACCTCTTGTTTAATACACTTTTTAGAAAATAAACACTTTTTAGGAGAAATTAAGTGTATTTCATCGATAAAACAAGTTGTTTTAATGTATATGGTAGTGCATCTTTCCCAAATAAGTTATAAAAGACATAGCGATATTAGCGAATATCATTGGTTTTTGCGGTTCCAAAAACACGAAAAAATTCAGGTTCAGACACCTTCTGAACATTTGTTATTGATGTATAACCTACCTGTACATCTTAAACAACCAAATGGAAGCCCCTATGTATGCTTCATGCTTTCATTTTGTTTCAAATACAGTTTATTAGCAAATAAGTGGTAAAGGAACATCCCAGATATTGGGGTCAGAGACAGTAACTGCTTTGCTAGTACTTGTTATTTTTTTTTACAACTTTTTATAATAAAATATGTATTTGTTATTATTATTTCATTCCTTAGTGTACCAGCTATACACCAGATCTCTTCTTTTCAAGGGTGAGAAGGTTCTATGCCCATTTTCCATATTTTATCTCGATGTACATGGAAGATGAGCCTGGCATGTTCATGCCTGTTAGGCGCCATATAACCTTTTCTAGTGTTGGTGCGCCTTCAAACCCAATTCAGTTCAATTCTTCTTTTCAAATGGATAAAAAAAAAATTTGATGCAGGAAGGGCTGACCACAACCCATTCCTGAATCCATCCCCTTTCACCGTAAAAAGGCCACAACACCTTAAAAAATCCTGGGGAAAGCCCTGATGGAAGAGAAACATAAGACCATTTTATATTTTCTGTAATCCTCCGGGCACTGGCGGTATAACTATGCTAATTATTACTGAATTACACACCAAAAGTGGGAAATATTTAGGTAAGTCATATGATTTGCCTGGAATGTCAAATGATACGTTCAGAGTTAAACATTTTCTTTCATGTAAACAATGCAATGCTAATAAACCATTAAACTAATTAGTAAAATGCATGTTCCTATTATTTGTAACAGGAACGCGTAATTTAACTAGGGCGGTCTTATATCTGGGTAGACTGACAACACAGAGAAACTTTCACGTTGTATCATCAACTTGTATGGGTTATATGTGATAAATAGAATCTCACAATATCTTGCTAAAAAAGGAAAATACCTACCGAGCTACCTAATTTTTTTAGAGCATGTGATGGGAAACACACCTAATTTTCTTTGTAGCCTAATGATTATACATATATTTAGTGTGCTGTACATTACTTTAAAAATGTTCTTCTAAGGTGTAAATACCAATCACGCCACAGATGTCATTATAGAGATCAATAACTGTTCCAGTATATGTTCAAACATTAAACACATTATGTTTGTAGCACTGATCTGAGATCCAACTATCTGCTGAACACCAAGATCGCTGGGGTGGAGCAGGCAGACCTCATCCTCCTGGTGGGAACCAACCCCAGATTCGAGGCACCACTCTTCAATGCCCGAATCAGGAAAAGGTTTGTACACACAGTAATATAGAACTGAAGGTCACCTGTACACAGAGTAATATAGAACTGAAGGTCACCTGTACACAGAGTAATATAGAACTGAAGGTCACCCTACACCAGATTTCTTCTGTGTACTTCCTCCAACTGTTTTTAGCCAGATTGCGTATCAAATCCAGGCTTATAGTTTGGTGATTTTTGTCTGTCCATCCATCTGTCTAAGCGTTTGATGTTATGGTTAAAGTTTTTAGTTCAAGTTTTTGTTTTTCCTCATTTTCATAAACGAATTGTCGGAAAACTTTGAAACTTAGCCCAATGTTCATTATTATTACACACTGTTATATGACAAGAACCGTAACTCTGTCTTGTATTTTACCTGATTTATCCCCCTTTTTTACTTAGATTTTTCTGTTGGTGCTCCACTTGTTTATGGATTGTTTTGTGACCTTACTTGCAGATTTGACATTACAATGCGAAAATTGTTTCGAATAAACTGTCAATATCTTTTATTCCTGGTGATTCGTTGCCCTTATTAAAACCGTGAAGTTGTGCAATGTTCGTCAGTCATCGATGATGGGTGTTGTATTTACTAATTGGTGGTTCCAAGTCTCAGCTGCACGAGGCATGCATTTTTTAAAACGCTAAATGCTGAAAACGAATGCGAATGCATTTCGCTATTTCGGATAACTTCTAATATTATCTTTTTGAGTTGATATTTAAAATCTGATTTAAAACGAAGAGCGTTTTTCAGTATTTTAATATAAAGAATTACACTGTGTATTTAAAATGGTGTTTTATGTCGCCGATTCGTGATAAAAATCGCATGGCTAAATATCATGCATAATTTAATCTTGAGAGAAACGCTGAACGAACAAACGCAAATGCATTTTCTCCCTTTATGCGGTGCATTCATTCCATGCATTTAAATGAAGGCATAGTTTTGTTTATAAACCCTGAATGCAAAGAACTCAAATGATTTGCATGTTTAAAAAATGGATTTAAAAGATGAAATGCAAACGGAGCGCAAATGAAACACAATGCATTTTTGGGGTACTTGAATGCAACTGGGTCTGTACTGTTGAACTTCCAGAACCACACATTTTAAATGAATAAAGTAGCCGTTTCGAACAAATGTCTTCTACCTTAATGTTTGTACATTTCCACTTCAGCTGGATCAACAATGACCTGAAAATAGCTGTGATTGGAGCGCCAGTGGATCTCACGTACGAATATGACCATCTTGGAGACTCTGCCCAGCTGCTGGAGGACATTGCTTCTGGCAAACATCCATTTGCAAAGGTAAGTGAAGAGATAAATGTTTGTATTATGTTTTTCCTCAATGTTGGTATAGTTAGCCATAATGAAAAGTAGTAAAAATATTTAAACTAAGTAAATTTAATTACAATCTCATTAAAGTCATATCCTAATTGTGCTTTGATACTCTCCGCTCTAGGATCTGACAACTCTGCCTTGGAGGTAATGTCCGATCGACCTTTCATCTAATCAATATTCATGAGAAAACCAACTAAATTCAACTATGAAATCGCACGTTTCATATGCACTTTAGATGATGTTCGAGTGAACTGAACAAACGAAAATCCACATAAAACACAGATCTACCAAAAAGAAAATAAAGTCTTCGTGTGTTATTGCTGTGGATTGCACGATAAATTCAGACATGCACTAAATGACAAGATTTACATCAAGAATACGAAGCAAGTCAACATTCGGAACAGTATCTAAAAAATATATATTCTACTGAGATTACAGCAACATTATATTTTCTAAATAGTATGTCTTAGGACTATTGCGACGTTGTGCGAGTGCAATTTTAGTGTGGGTCTAACCCCACAAATGGGTTTCTTTCTTTTTTTTGTACCACTATTGAATTCCGTCAAACAATCTTGTGTTTTTTTCAGTAAATATTCAATAATGGTTGGTGTGTTATGGTTGTCAACGCAGTATTATTTTCTGTTTCATAAGCTAAAAGTTACAGACATCGTCTCTTTCAATACCGAGCAAAGACTGCTCTACAGCGTTTGACTGAAACGCGACATGCGCAGTGAAGTAGCCAATACCGAGCAATTTTGTAGGCTGATATCTGATTGGCTAATCGTAAGGTCAATCTGACATGACCTCCAATGCAGTTTTGTCAGATTCTTAGTAGCATAGAGTATCGCAGCATGATAAAGGGTCTGATTTTAATGAGATTGGTTTAATTACATAGGGCATTCCTAAAGGTAACTTTGCTGCTTGTTATGCGATCAGTAAAACCAAGTTGATTCTATAAACTTCCTCACGATTCATAGTTTGACTCGAGTACCTTCAGTTTTTATATTGACACTATTCACTGCCTATTTTCATTTTGTTCCAGCAACATGTTTACGCTATGTTATTGCTTCTTACAAAGTTAAGATCCCATGTTTATTGGACTTGCTAATCTGGAGTTATAAACTTTTCGACTTTGAAATCTATGTGTAGCAAGCAGTCCTATTGGAAGTGAAACAGTGATATTTGTGTCAGATAAAAGTATATACGTGTTTCAGACACTAGCCAAGGCAAAGAACCCAATGGTTGTAGTGGGAAGTTCTGCCCTACAGAGAGCAGATGGTTCCTCTATACACCGGGCCGTGTCTACAGTATCCCAGAATGCACGTGTACAGTGTGGGTGTGATCAGGATTGGAAAGTACTCAACGTCTTACAGAGGGTATGTGTTAAAATGTTAAACCCTTAACCCGGTACATATATATAATGGACTGTTCTTTCTTTGAATTAAGACTATTCCATTTATGTGACAAAGGGGTGTTTTGGAGACTGATCAGCAGCCAGACATTGTAAACCCTGATCAGCCTGCGAGTTAGATCTGGGTTTACAATGGACGCAAGGTCTATTATAGTCGTGCTTAGTGGGTTAAAGGTTAACTCAGATTTGAATGACCACTTATTAGGGTAAATGAAGTTTTGATACTAAATATAAGAATATCTTATCACCTGAGAAGGCTTTTAATACTTGAGCTGTTAAAGAGGCATCGAATATTGACAACAACTGAATGGTAGGAGAGTGGTTATAGACGTGACGGAACAATTCTGACGTTGAGCCATTTAATCACTCAACAGTTGAATGGCAGGTAAACCAACCCGAGAAGTTATGAAAAATACTGATATGATAATGGGTGATAGGGTAATGGTGGGAGATTGTGGAGTGGGGGTAGAGATTGCCTAAGAATACTTCTGAGCTTCTCAACGTTAGCAAGTGTTTACATGTTGATGAACCATTTATACAATTTATTCAGTATCAGTCAGTTTGTAAAATCCATTTAAACATTTGCATAACTCTGCCATAATTATGATCCAATAGCTTTTCATTGCAAAATTAGGAATAAGGATGGGCTGTGTATTATGCTTAAGTTTGTACAACAGGAATCAATTCATTATGGCAGGTAGCAGGTCAAGTTGCAGCCCTGGATCTTGGTTACAAGGCAGGGGTAGATTACATCCGCCAGAATCCACCCAAGGTTCTCTTCCTACTGGGGGCGGACGAGGGGGCTATTACCAAGGAAGATCTGCCCAAAGACTGTTTCGTTATATATCAAGGTAGGTTGTTTCGAAATTTATGCCGGGTTACATAAGGCCGACCATAACAAATTGTTGTTTTCTGTTTCCCTACCTACCCTACTCAACTTTTTATAGCAATTCTTGAAGATTTTTTTTTGTTGCTATCTTCAGTATATTTTCCTTTAATTTCTTAAGGTGTTTACTGTCCTTGGCCAAAAAAAAACACCTATCTACCTACCCATTTATGAAATCTGGGTTGGTAAACGGCGAACAAATATTTTTTTAAGGATGGTCTCAGCTGTGTGTAGGTTTGTTAAGGATGGTCTCGGCTGTGTGTAGGTTTGTTAAGGATGGTCTCGGCTGTGTGTAGGTTTGTTAAGTATCTTAATTGTTTCTATCAAGACAGGTTTTTATCTTGCTTTTCTGGGAATGGCCGTGTCAGCATTAAAAGTTTTGCATTTGGGTCATTTTTGCAGGAACTGTATATTCTACAGACGTCAAACTTAGTTTACAGTTGTACATGTATTTTGGATAGAACAACTAAACATGACATAGCTAATGTGAGTGTGACCTTGATTGACCCTTCTGGCAAACAGCAGATAACAGTCATTCAATCTTCAAGTTTTGTCACTTTCTTAGGAACTGACAGTCTGTATGCACTAAGAGTTCAAGTTTTGGTTACAGTTGTATCTCGAGTATTACAACTGAAGGAGATATAGCCAGTGTGAGTGCAACATTCGCCTTCCAGGCCAAGGGCAGATAACTGCAGCCTTCCAGGCCAAGGGCAGATAACTGCAGTTAATAGATTAAAGTAGCTATCCCATCAACAACAGCCAAACATATATACACCGTTCCTAGCTAGAGTTTTGATAAACAGTTTTGTAGTGCAATTTTGCCATTTAATATTTGGAGGGTTAGTTTCTTTAAAGTTTAGGTCACGTAGTTCTATTTCCTTTTAATTACATGGGGCGTCTGTGACCGAGTGGTTAACTTCTCTGACCTGAAATCACTTGCCCCTCACCGCTGTTGGTTCGATCCCTCAGGGGCCTAGGAATCTTTATGCGAGGAAGCTATCCAGCTGGCTTGCGGAACGTCGGTGGTTCTACCCAGGTGCCCGCCCGTGCACGAAAATTGCCCGGAGGGGCACCTGGGTTCTTCCTCCACCAATGGAAGCTGGAAAGTCGCCATATGACCTTAGCTGTTGGTGCGACTATAAAATCCAATTCAAATCCTTTTAATTACATGCAGAAGCCCAAATGCAGCACTAGTTGCACCCATTTTACAGTTTTCGTATCAAAGCACAGTGTGGGCGATACATTAAATTCTGTGGAATTATCTGGTCATAAATTAAGCATAGTATTCCATCCTATATATAATAGCCTATATTTTTATACCCCAGCTTTCACATCACCCATTGTTGATTACCGAATTTATTAGTAATACAGCATTATGGCTCTTCTTTTTTTTTTACTTAGAATTGAATTGAATTGGGGTTTTAAGGTGCACCAACACATGAAAAGGTTATATGGCGCCTAACAGGCATGAACATGCCAGGCTCATCTTCCATGTACATCGAGATAAAATATGGAAAATGGGCCTAGAACCTTCTCACCCTGAACTGCAGAGTTGCTGCAAATTCTATCGTAGAAACTCCATTTACGCTGGAGCTATGTTATTGTTATTCTGCCACTGCTCTTTTGATGCGAGCGAGATAGCACCTGAAACAATGCAGGGATCATGATGAAGACCTTTAATGAAATGAACAAAAAATGATAAAATGAACATGAATTTGAGGGGATTCTACCCCTCTGCCTACCTTTTTTACTTAGAATTTAAGTGGCAGTATTCATCACCTTCCGTGATAGTTCTAGTTTTCTTTTTATTGATATTGCCAGATATTATGAATCTTAATCTGAAATGGATGATCTGTAATCATCTAATGTCCCTTTCTCATTCATCACCCTCAAACATAAATACAAAACAACCTTCTTTTTTGCACCTATATATTCATAACTAGTGTTACAAGACAATTTATTTGAAAACTGAACATTCCTATTACTTTTTGATGTTTGCATCAAACTTCCCATATATGGTTAGCATTCATGAAAAGTCAATATATAAATGTCAAGGTTATAGTATTGGTTCAAAATTTTTTAATTTCTTTACATTTCTTCTTTAAACTGAAAATATACAATAGCCACATGCTGACCGTGGCCGTGTTTGATACATATATAATCTTGTACCCCAGGCCACCATGGTGATCGTGGAGCAGCTATGGCAGATGTTGTCCTGCCTGGAGCAGCATATACTGAGAAGGATGGTACATACGTGAACACTGAGGGTCGAGCACAGCAAACACGGGTGGCCGTCACAGCACCAATGCTGGCAAGAGAGGACTGGAAAATCATCCGAGCTCTATCAGAGGTGACCATTATCACAGTGTTGACTGAAAATCATATTTTCCAACAGCATGTTCCAGCTACATGAACATATCTCACTAGATTTTTAACTTTTCACTGAGGTGAAACTGAGAAATTGTTACACTATGAAAGTCCAGGCTGCAAGTGGATTTTAGAGTGAAAACTCTCGCAGTTCCAAATAGTCTGTAAATTCATTTCCTGTGGCTAGGATCAGTCCTTTCGGGCCTGGCGATTTTCAGAAAGAACAGGCCTTGAGCTTGTCTTGCAAATGCTTGCTATTACTTAAAGCTTAACAAAAATAAAACCTTGTTTTGTGCATGAAATCTTAATATTAAAAATGGACAAATTTGATTACAGCATTCCCATGTCACATAACCAAAGGAAAACGAGTACCCAGTATAAAACATAAAAAATAATTTAAAATATTCTGCCATCAGAAATAAAACAAACAAACATCCTTTCAAAGTCAGCGTAAAACCTTTGCAATTTCGTTTCCATTTAAGAAAGGTACATGTATTGTGCATGTATGTTCTCAAGGATAATCGAAAACATTGTAAATCTATTTCTTAAAAGTAATATCTGGTTTTTAGATATCTGGTAACGCACTACCATATGATAAGATACAAGAAGTACGGGACAGATTGTACGAGGTTGCACCAAACTTGGTACAGTATGGCGCTGCAGAGGATGCCAACTACTTCAAGCAGGCACAGGAACTAGCACAGGTACTTACTATCAAAGTCAAATTGGCTTAGTGCGAGTGTGTTTTATGTAGAGATGCATCACGTAATGCCCAAATATGCCCAATAATGTTTAGACATGCATCAGTAGAGAGACCCTGCACACCAGTGGTTGTAATTAACAAATATTGCATGGTGTTTCAAGCCATATGCAGGATTGTGAACTTTGCAGTCCGACCAGAAATGTATCCATAATTGCACCAGTGCTTGTTTAAAGGGAATATAGCGACACGGCCATACAAGCTTTATTATTGAGAGTTCTGAAAACCTTGGAAGAAGGTGAAAGAATGATCAAAATCGGATGATAAACAAAAAAGATATGACCATTTAAAGGTTGTTCTAAAACGGATATGGGAGCCGCCATTTTGACAACTGACACCATAGTTCCATATTACCATATATGGAATATTGATAAATATCATTTAAAACTCCTCTGAAAATAACTGCAAATTAATGCAAAAAAAATTACTGGTCATATAAAGCATTATTGCCATAAAGTTTAACAAAAGCACTCCATTTGCAAGTAAATTTAGAACTGAATTCTATCGACAGTTTAGTTAAAACAGTTTAGGTATGTCCTCACATATTTAGATTATAGATTTCCTTGTTCATATCTTGGGGCTTACGTCTAGCTGGTACAATTTTCATCAATTCTGTTTACAGATCTCGATTTCGCGATCACAATGTTGTCAAACACTAGGACGTCCAGGTGTATGTTTGTCGGTTGGTTTGTTAGTCCATGCATCTGACTTGCATTTATTCTTCATTTCTTGCATTATGTGCATTACCTGATATGCATCTATCATGTGCACAATTTCCGGTGACTGTGAACTACTTTAAATTAATTGAATTAAATACGAAGTACACGTAAGGAACAAATATCTCATGGGATTGACACTGGTGTTGGTCGAATCAAAATATATACCAATCTGAAATTTTTCAACATAGGGCTCGACATGCAGGCCTTCTAGTGTAAATATATTTTTCTCAAATTGTCAGTTCCTCTTCTCTCCACAGGGTCTTGCAGGTAAACTAGATGGTAAGCCACTTGCCCCACCCCAGCTGACATTAAAGGACTTCTACATGACAAACACCGTCGGTCGCGCCTCACAGACCATGGCAAAGTGTGTTAAAGCTGTACAGGAAATGGATTAAATGTGATTATAAAAAACTATGTCTGGACAGAGTGTGTTAGTTCAGGATCTGGTTATTGCACTGAAAATAAAAATAGTAAATATCTTGAGACAGGAAGATCGCTGTAAGAATATATTTAATGCCATTGCGTAATTGAAAATAATAAAAAAGGTTTGTTACAGAAATTGTTTTTGCTTTAAAATCGCGTTTATTATTGATGCTGCATATATTATATGGCATCAAGAAAGTGTTTGTTGAGTTGCACCATGCATGAAATAAACATTATTATACTATTTTACGTCCAATTTCTATGTATACAAGTCTAATATTATGGAGTTTTTAAAACTTGTGTTTTTTGAAATGGCTTAATGTTACATTTAGTATTTATATAAAATTTAATTAAACAATGTCATTCTAAAACATGTTCCTTATTCCTTGTGATTTGTGAACTGCATATTTTTTTTGATTGAAAAGGAACCATATTATCCCAAATTTGTAAATAGTTTTACCTACATACATTTTGCTTTTGGCGGGGCACAATATGACCTGTTTGTGACCTGCCATAAAACATTTTATCTATTCATTCGATCGGAAAAAAGGACACTACCCAGGGTTTGAAATCAACTTTTTTCTGACACTTGTTCATAGGACAAGTAACTTAAAACAAGAGACCCAAGGGGGCCTGTGGACGCTCTCCTGGTTAAAGATAAAGTTTATGTATAATGGGACACAACTCTTTCAAAAAACATTCAACCGGAACATGGCGATGACATACACAACTGGGCTTGGTACTGATCATCTCTGTCAAGTTTCGCTGAAATCCAGCCAGAGATTCAAGAGAACTAGTCTGTAAAAAGTTAGGCCACATAAAAAAATATGTGTGGTTCAGGTAACCGGACCGACCCTATTTTAAGGGGCCGACCCTAAAACTTTTTATGCAAAAATTTAAAACAAGAGGTCAATGACCTTGAAGCTCTACTGATTGATTTTGATTTCAGGAAGTAGTCGCTACAGACTTGTTTTTTGAAAATCTATTTTTAACCGTGGCGGCCATCTTGAATTTCCGGCCGACCTGAAATATTGCTAAGATCAATAAGACATTAAGAGCAACATTCCTGTGAAGTTTCATGAAAATCCGTCAGGTAGTTTCAAAGAAGTAGTCGCTACAACTTTTCATTATATAACTCTATGTAAAAAAAGCAGCCATGTTTAAGGTCAAATCAAAACGATTTTCGACAAGGACCAACATCATGTCATACTGATCATTTTAGAAAAAGTCCCATATCAATATCTCTTATTGTTTTGAAGAAGTAGTCGCTACAAACTTATTTATTTTAAATCTATTTTTAGCTGTGGCGGCCATCTTGAATTTCCGGCCGACCTGAAATTTTTCTAGGATCAACTAGACATCAAGAGCAACATTCCTGTGAAGTTTCATGAACATCCGTTAAGTAGTTTCAGAGGAGTAGTCGCTACAAGTTTTTACTATATAACTCTATGTAACCAAAGATGGCCACTGGCAGCCATGTTTAACGTCGAATCAAAATAATTTTCCACAAGGATCTACATCATGTCATGCTGATCATTTTAGAAAAAGTCCCATATCAATATCACTTATAGTTTTCAAGAAGTAGTCGCTACAAACTTATTTTTTAAAAATCTATTTTTAGCTGTGACGGCCATCTTGAATTTCCGGCCGACCTGAAATTTTGATAGGATCAATTAGACATCAAGAGCAACATTCCTGTAAAGTTTCATGACAATCCGCCAAGTAGTTTCAGAGTAGTAGTCGCTACAAGTTTTTACTATATAACTATGTAAACAAAGATGGCCGCTGGCAGCCATGTTTAACGTTGAATCAAAACGATTTTTGACTAGGATCAACATCATGTAATGCTGATCATTTTAGAAAAAGTCCCATATCAATATCACTTATAGTTTTCAAGAAGTAGTCGCTACAAACTTATTTTTTAAAAATCTATTTTTAGCTGTGACGGCCATCTTGAATTTCCGGCCGACCTGAAATTTTTCTAGGATCAATTAGACATCAAGAGCAACATTCCTGTAAAGTTTCATGACAATCCGCCAAGTAGTTTCAGAGAAGTAGTCGCTACAAGTTTTTACTATATAACTCGATGTAAACAAAGATGGCCGCTGGCAGCCATGTTTAACGTTGAATCAAAACGATTTTTGACTAGGATCAACATCATGTCATGCTGATCATTTTAGAAAAAGTCCCATATCAATATCACTTATAGTTTTCAAGAAGAAGTCGCTACAAACTTGTATTTTAAAACTCTATTTTTAGCTTTGGCGGCCATCTTGGATTTCACATCAACATGAATTTTTGCTAGGATCAACTTTATGGGCAACATTTCTGTAAAGTTTCATGAATATCCATCCAGTAGTTTCAGCTGTGAAGTCGCTACAAATAAAAGTTTACGGACAGACGGACGACGGACGCCGCACCACGGCATAAGCTCTGCTGATCTCTGATCAGTAGAGCTAATAAAAACAAATAAAAAAATAAAAAAATTTTGTTCATAATGCGAAAAAATGGAACTCAAGGTATAGTAATTTAACATGTTAAATTCATTATCAGAATTGAATTCATTATTAAGAAAAAAAAAAAAAAAAAAATTGAATTGGGTTTTAAGGCGCACCAACACATGAAAGGTTATATAGCGCCTAACAGGCATGAACATGCCAGGCTCATCCTCCATGTACATAGAGATAAAATATGGAAAATGGGCCTAGATCCTTCTCACCCTGAACTGCAGAGTTGCTGCAAATTCTATCGTAGAAACTCCATATACGATGGAGCCACATTTATTGTTTTTCTGCCACTGCTTTTTTGATGTGAGCGAGATGGCACCTGAAACAATGCAGGGATCATGATGAAGACCTTTAATGAACATGAACAAAAAATGATAAAATGAACATGAATTCGGGGGGATTCTCCCCTCCAAAGGGATCTGCAGTGGCCCTATTCTTTGCCCCGTGACCAAACGGGGCCCCCGGGAACCACATTATTTTTTGTTGTTGATAATGCAAAAAAATCGAACTCAAGGTATAGTAATTTAACCACAGACCTAATAACAAATAGATTGGACACTACGAAAATTATCTAAATTTCACATGGCACAGTGCGAAAGTTTCACAAATTATTTCCCAACTTTAAACACATATGAAGAGTTTTATAGATACAAGTTTCATTCATGCCAAATACCATCACAAATTTAATTTTCTTTCCAATGATAGTATTTTTCTTTCTCTTACATTTAGAGCCAAAAAGGAATTTGACGGAAACTTTGACATGTCAAAACCTTGATGTTTAAGAGAAAAGCGAAAAATGATGACATTTTTAACTTTAAACATCTTTTTATACAATTTCTTACTTTCAAAATAAACATAAATTATTATAATACCATGTTGCTATTCACTATGAATCGTTTGAATGTATTCTTATCAAAATCAGTGAATAATTGAGAGAGGAGATAGAAGGAAAAGTTAAGGTGCCATGTGATATTTTGGTTACCTCATTGGTTCAGATAGGAAGTTTCCTATCTGTTTATTAATATGTCTGTGATTTAACATATTAAATTCGTTATCAGAATTGAATTCATTATTGAGGGGGAAAAAAAAAAGCCTACCTACCTACCCTATTTTTTTTGCCAGAGTTACCTGAACCAGAAATTATTTTGTTTGGCCTTAGTGTATCAAAACCTTTTAGAGGTCATAACTCTGCCAAAATTCATTCAACCACAACACGGCAATGACAGGTGCAACTAGGCTTGGTACTGATCATCCCCACCAAGATTCGTTGAAATCTGGAAAGGAGTTCAAAAGTTTCACTGAAATCCGGCCAAATGAAGGCCCTTTAATGAGGCCAAAATATAGCATATTTCAGAAAATCTAGTGCCATAACTCCAGTGTAAATGGTCCGATCTGGCTGGTTTTCAAACTTGTCCGAGCTTTCGTCTGGTAAAGATCGGATGAAAAATTAAAATGAAAAAATCATCTTAACGCGGCAAAATATAGCATTTTTAACAATCAAGGGCCATAACTCCGCTGTTTCTGGTCCGATCTGGCCGGTTTTTGAACGTTTCTAAGCTTTCATTGGTATTAACAATCTGGTAAAGTTTGGTAACGATCGGATGAAAAATCAAGGCCCTATCATCTCAACGAGTCAAAATATAGCATTTTAAACTAAATCAATGGCCATAACTCCACTGTTACTGGTCCCATCTGGCTGATTTTCGAACTTGTCCAAGCTTCCATTGATATTAACAATCTGGTAAAGATCGGATGAAAAATGAAGGCCTATCGTCTTAACGAGGTAACAGTTAACCAACGGACAACACACAACACACCATCCCATAAGCTCAGCTGGATCTGACCAGTAGAGCTAACAAGAGGCCCAAGAGGGCCTGTGGACGCTCTACTGGCTCAAGATAAAGTTTATATATAAGGGGCCTTAAGTCTTTCAAAAATAATTCAACCAGAACATGGCAATGACAGGTGCAATTAGGCTTAGTACTGATCATTCTCGCCAAGATTCGCTGAAATCTGGCAAAGAGTTCAGAAGAGACTAATCTGGACAAAGTTTGTGTATTAAAACATTTAAAGGGTCACAACTCTGCCAAAAATCATTCAACCGGAATATGGCGATGATATGCACAACTAGGCTTGATACTGATCATTCTTGTCACGTTTCGTCTATATCCAGCCAGGGTTCAGGAGAACTAGCCCGGAAAAAAATTGTGGTATCAAAATCCTTTAAAGGGCCATAATTCTGCCAAATATCTGTAAATCGGAACGTGACAATGACAAGCACAACTAGGCTTGGTGCTGATCATCCCTGCAAAGTTTCATTGATATCTGGCGAGGGGTTCAGGAGAAGTAGATTAGACAAAGTTTGTGTATTAAAACCTTAAAAGGGCCATAATTCTGCCAAAAAAAATCATTTAACCGGAATACGCCAATGATTTGCAAAACTAGACATGGAATTGATCATCCCTAAAAAGCTTCGTTTAAATCCGGCGAGAGGTTCAGGAGAACTAGTCAGAACAAAGTTTGTGTATTAAAACCTTTAAAGGGCCCTAACTCCGCCAAAAAGCATTCAACCGGAACACGGCGATGATGTGCACAACTAGATAAAGAATCGATCATCCCTAAAAAGTTTCGTTTAATCCGGCCAGGGGTTCAGGAGAACTAGTCAGAACAAAGTTTGTGTATTAAAACCTTTAAAGGGCTATAACTCTGCCAAAATCATTCAACTGGAACACGGTGACTAGGTACAACTAGGCTCCCTGCAAAGTTTCAATGAAATCCGGCCAAATGAAGGCCCTTTTGTCTTAATGAGGCCACGATATAGCATATTTCAGAAAATCAAGGGTCATGAATTCAATGTAAATGGTCCAATCTGGATGGTTTTCGACCTCATCCAAGCTTTCATCCATATTAACAATCTGGTAAAGTTTCTTAAAGATCGTATGAAAGATGAAGGCCCTATCGTCTTAAAGAGGCAAAATATACGATTTTTAACTAAATCAAGAGCCATAACTCCATTATTACTGGTCCGATTTGGCTGGTTTTCGAACTTGACCGAGCTTTCATTGATATGAACAATCTTGTAAAGTTTCATAAAGATCACATGAAAAATGAAGGCCCTATAATCTTAACGAGGCAAAATATAGCATTTTTAACTAAATCAAGGGCCATAACTCTGCTGTTACTGGTCCTATCTGGCTCGCCTTCGAAATTGTCCGAGCTTTCATTTATATAAACAATCTGGTAAAGAACAAATGAAAAATAAAGGCCCTATCGTCTTAACGAGTCAAAATATAGCATTTTTAAATAAATCAAGGGCACAACTCCGCTGTTAATGGTCCGATCTAGCTGGTCGTCGAATTTGTCCTAGCTTTCATTTATATAAACAATCTGGTAAAGTTTGGTAAAGATTGGATGAAAGATGAAGGCCCTATTGTCTTAATGAGGCAAAATATAGCATTTTTAACTAAATAAAGGGCAATAACTCCGCTGTTAATGGTCCGATCTAGCTGGTTTTCGAACTCGTCCGAGCTTTCATTGTTATTAACAATCTATGCAAGGTTGGTAAAGATCAAATAATAAATAAAGGTGCTAGAGTGTTCACAAGGCTTAATATGGCATTTTTTAGCAAAACAAGGGTCATAACTCCGTTGAAATTATTTCGATCTTGCCGGTTTTCGAACTTGTTCAAGCTTTCATTGATATAAAGACACTGGCAAAGTTAAGGAAAGATCCGATTAATATTGAAGGCCCTAGAGTGTTCACAAGGCAGAAAATAGCATTTTTCAGAAAAAACAAGGGCCATAACTCCAGTGTTACTGATCTGATTTAGCTGGTTTTCGAACTTGTTCGAGCTTTCATTGATATTAACAATCTGTGGAAGTTTGGTAAAGATCAAATAATAAATGAAGGTGCTAGAGTGTTCACAAGGCAGAAAATGCCATTTTTCAGAAAACAAGGGCCATAACTCCAGTGTTACTGACAAAATTCAGCCGATTTTCGAACTTGTCCAAGCTATGATTGGTATTAACAATCTGTGCAAGTTTGGTAACAATCAAATAATAAATGAAGGTGCTAGAGTGTTCACATGCTTAAGATGACATTTTTCAGCAAAACAAGGGCCATCACTCCGGTGAAATTATTCCGATCTGGTTGGTTTTCGAACTTGTCCGAGCTTTCATTGATATTAACAACTTGTTAAAGTTTGGTAAAGATCTGATGAAAAATGAAGGCCCTATGGTGGTAACAAGACAAAAGTTAACGACGGACGACGGCCGGCCGGACAACTCGTCATCCCATAGAGCTAAAAATGACTTGTCCCCAGCCAAATTTATTTGTCCCCACACTTCATGATTGCGACTCATTATTTTCTGCAGCATTTGTATTCAGAGCGTTTTTTCTACGACTCATATCATGAGACCTGATGATTTCTATTCTAAAACTATCATAACTGCCTGCCCGACAGTCTGAGAGTTGAATGGTCCTACACACAGTGAAACATTTTCTGTCTGTGTGGTCTAACCACTTAGACTGGTGTTTCTAGGCGTCCTGGAACTTACCAGTACGTGTTTTTATCACAATTTCTTTTTGATTCTAAAATGTCTTAATTTATTTTTTTTCCCCCCAACATCTGAAATGTCCGACAGATATCGCAACATTTTGTTTATTTTCAATGTCAAGTTAGGTCATTGCCGGTGTCTGTAATATTTATAATGTTGTGAGAAAATAGGGTTTAAAATATGCCACCTACCGTCTACGCACATGCCCTCCATGAGATCGGCAGTTACCGTAAGATTGGATTGGTCAAACAGCTCGTAATTCAGTCAGTACTTCTCGTATTACACGAAAGTGACGTTGCATTCCCTCAACCAATGAAAACGAGAGTTTTTATTCGTCATTTATAAAGTTCTCGACGATGTTTTCGTTTTTAAAGATGTAAAATTTATTTCTTGATATAAAATTTAGTTGTCCGTCGGACAGGCAACCTGGGACAATTAACTTGTCCCCAACCTGGGACAATTAACTTGTCCCCAGTAGAATCTATATGGCATCGGACAACCGTTAATTTCTAACCCTGCTGCCACTGAATGCATTAGATGAGGATCATCCTAATGCTTATGAAGCTAATTTGAAACCATTTCCATTAGGACGTTGTTACAAGGAAGTTTGGTTGTAATTAACAACTGTGAGGCAGATCTCAAGTTATTTTTATTTTCACCAACTTATAAACAGTAATAAATACAATAAGATAACAGTAATAAGCAACAAACCAATTAAATAAAATGCTGATATATAAAAAATAATTTTTCACATCAACAATAGTGTTGCATTTAATTCATGAAAAGAGACTGGTACAGCACAATGACTATTTAAACGAGAATTTCCTAGTGATATAATATACATGTACAGATGCAAAGCAAATTAACTGGTAAAACATAAATGATATTCTCTGAATTATCGTCAAGTGAAGTAAAGCGTAAAATGCAGGACAGCTTCTTCCACCGTGACTACTTGATGTCACACAGGGCTGCCACACCACGGAGGACCCAGTGATCTGGACTCTGGCTCGTCTTGAGTATGATAAACGATATGTATGTCAGATCTGTGCGGTTGGGCTTCTTGTAGACGGGACACTGGTACAACCTTGGGTCCTTGGGTGCAGTGGAATTGATGGCGTACATGTGCACCACGGGCATCTGGGTGAACAACACCTTGGCTTGTGACTCAGCAAGGCGACCATTCTTCTTGTCCCAGCTAGCACCATCCAGGTATAATCCGTAGATGTACACACCCTCCTGTAAAGGTAACATTTCATTAAATCATGTCATGATACTATATCGTATAAATGGCGATAATAAAGATTGGCATTCAAATATCTTGGCTATACCTATTTTACCGATGGACAGTTTGGACAATTTTGAAGTCCCTATCCAACAATCATCCGGTAGATTTTACAACAGATATACACCGTTTCTAAACCTGCTGAAGACGAGGTATTATGTATATAAATCATGTATTTTGGGAATCCAAACTCTATAGATGCAATATAAATGGCTTTAACCAGCCAGGCCAAACCCCACAACTGGAGCGCTGAATTACCAACTCGTAGTTCTTTTTACGCACATTGAATCACGGGTGCCGAATGGTTAACAATGTTGCATTGTAAACCTTCGCCTTTCACCGGTGCAGGGATCGAATCCCACTGGGAGTTCGACTTGTGAGGAAGTGTCGATTCTTACGGATGGTGGGAGATGTACTGTACTGGTTCTACCCAGGAAAAGTGGGTGGTCGGCCTCCACCACAAGAAATGTGTTGAAAATGACGTAAAACACCATACTAACAAACAAACAAATCAATCATGGGTATTTTAAAAACCCTTGAACAAAAAACTATACATTTAATCGACGCATACATTATTAGATGATCTGAACACCTGGAAAGAGTTGTTTCTTTTAAACGAATAGTATCTTTTTTTTGCAGTATGCTTGTAGAGTAGATTTATGAAAATGTGAAACAATTTAACTTGTAGTTTTGAGAAGTTGAGATTGCAAAAATGCATGTAGACTGGACATGTGCACCACAAGTATAAATTATACTGAATGACTGGTTAATTAGTACTTAAGCTCAAAGTAAATAGGAACCTTAATGAAGTGTTCTACATAGAATTAGATTGTACTGAATACATTAGTCTCAGTTAAAAGCAAGGTTATTCATGAACCAGGCAAACTAGTGTATAGGTTATTCATGAACCAGGCAAACTAGTGTATAGGTTATTCATGAACCAGGCAAACTAGTGTATGAAATCAAATTAAGACTGGTTAAGATTGGATGAAAAATAAAGTGCTAGAGTAATGGGAAGGAAAAATATAGTGAACTGTTGTTAAATAATGGGCCACAATATAATGTTTATTGTCCAATTATGATGGTTTTCAGACTTGTTCAAGCCTTAGGATATTAGGACTTGTTTAAGTAAAGATCAAATACCAAGTTGCAAGACTGGCGACTAATATACACCATATTTCATTAAATCAAGGGCCATTACTCTAGTGTTTATTTTCAAATATAAATAATTTTCTACCTCGTCCCAGCTATTATGAATAATAAGATTCTAACCGAGTTGCGTAAAGATTGGAGGCAAAATACAGCATTTTTTCGTAAAAACAAGGACTATAACTGATGTTAACTTTTTGATGTCAGCACTAGCTCATTCATGTTTCATCCCATCTTTACCAGATTGTTAATATCAATGAAAGCTTGGATGAGTTAAACAAGAGGCCCAAAAGGGCCTGTATTGTATCACTCTTCTGGCTATATGGTGTCCATGGTGGGGTGAGGTGGGGGAGGATAGAAGGATTGTGTGTCAGATATGGCATATCAAACTAGTTTTATATAAACTGTCTTCAATTACCAAGATATGGGGGAGGGTTGTATTTGGCTCAATTTTGGCTGGCTTTAAAACAACTCAAACTTTTGTTAATATAAACACTCAAACCAAGTTTCACATGTGACCCAGGGGCAGGGCCAAATTTGACTACAGGGTCACCACTTGAACAAGCTTGGTAGAGGACCATAAGCCGAGTGTAAATATATAATATTAAACCTTTGGCTCTTGTCATTTCAGAGAAGATTTTTTAAGTTTGTCTCTGTGTAACTCTATGTAAAACATTTGACCACTGGGGAAGGGCCAAATTTGACCCCAAGGTCAGTCAATATAAAAACATGTGACCCAGGGATAGGGTAACCATTTGAACAAACTTGGTAAAGGACCATACGCTGATGGTACATACAACATACTAAACCTCTGGCTCTTGTAGTTTCAGAGAAGATGTTTTTAAAGTTTTCCCTATGTAACTCTATGTAAAACATGTGACCCATGGGGAGCGACCAAATTTAAAGTTTTGCCCTATATATGTCTATATAAAACTGTGACTCCTGGGGCGGGGCCAGGTCACCATCTGAACAATTTTTTAGAGAAACATAAGCTGATAATAAATACAAAATATTAAACCATTAGCTCCTGTAGTTTCAGAGTTTTTTTTAAAGTTTTTCCCTATATCAGTCTATGTAAAACTGTGACCTCTGTGGTATGGCCAATTTTGACCCCAGGGTCACCATTTGAACAAAATTGGTAGAGGACAATAAGCTGATGTTAAATACAAAATATTAAACCTTTGGCTCTTATAGTTTCAGAGAAGATAAGTTTTTCCCTATGTAAGTCTGGTATCTCTAAGTGTTCTAGTATTGAAAATACGGTTCGGACAAGCATTTTCTATGACAGAGGTCACAGGTCAAGGTCACAATGACCTTATTTTACTACGCGACACATCACTATCCCAAGATGTATTCACATACCAAGTTTGGTATCTCTAGGTGTTATAGTATTGAAAATACGGTCCGGACAAGCATTTTCTATGACAGAGGTCACAGTGACCTTATTTTGGTACGCGACACACCACTATCCCAAGATGTATCCACATCCCAAATTTGGTATCTCTAAGTGTTATAGTTTTGAAAATACGGTCCAGACAAGCATTTTCTCTTACAGAGGTCACAGGTCAAAGTCAAGGTCACAATGACCTTAATTTGGTATGCGACAAACCGCTATCCCAAGATGTATTCACATACCAAGTTTGGTATCTCTAAGTGTTATAGTATTGAAAAAACGGTCCGGACAAGCATTTTCTATGACCAGAATGTTCCTTATATGCTTATATGCATCCTACCTCATGTGCAAAATTTTGGGTTGCTGTGACCTGCTTTTCAAAAATATATGTCATGTACGGTCTCTGCTACGACACGCTTATCTTGCTTCTTTCTTCCAGGATTTTCACCAAACTTCACCAGAATGTTCCTTATATGCATCTTACGTCATTGCAAAATTTCAGGACACTGTGATGTACTTTGGCAAAATATAGGTCACGTCCAGTCTCTGCTGCGACATACGTATCTTGCTTTTTCCTAGCAGGATTTTCACCAAACCTCACCAGAATGTTCCTTATATGCATCTAACATCATATGCACAATTTTGGGTGGGCTGTGACCTACTTTTGACGAAATATAGGTCAGATCCAGTCTCCGCTACAACATGCATAATTTGACCTTGATTCCAGTGACCCCAAATGCAATTCCAAACTTCCTTTTCATATAAGCTACCTACCCTGCAAGTTTCATTGCAATACCTCATTCCTAACAAAAGTTATTGAGCGGAAACCATTATTGCATCGCTGTTAATGACATCAATTTAATATGTTTTGGGATTAACATTGGTGTTGGTCAAATAAAACATCTGGACCTTTACAATAGGGCTTCTAGTTTAAAGGAAGTACTGATGGGAATTTCAGGATGACAACCTTAGATATAAGAGCCATTTTAGCCAGTAGAACGTCCACAGGCCTTCTTGGCCCTCTTGTTTGTTAAATCAAGGGCCATAACTTTGGAGTTTATTTTCCAATATTGGTAGTTTTAGAACATGTCCAAGCATTCATGTACAGTAGATTAAGTCTCTGACCAAGACATAAGTTTGATAAAGATTCAAAATGAAAGGACAAGCATGTTGACAAAATAAAACATTTTATCGTTACATCAAGGGCCATATCACTGGTAATTATTTTCCAATACAGGTTTTTTAATTGATATTAAGACTGGCCAAGTTTGGCCAAGATTGTAATGGGAAAAAAAAGTGCTCGAGAATTGACAATACAAAATATATAATTCTTTATTAAATCGAGCCGTATCTCCGATATTACTGGCAACGAAGAAACCCGATATCTCCGATATTACTGGCAACGAAGAAACAGTTGTCATGAACAAGAACCTTTTACTTAAATAGCTCAATACAACGACTCATTTCCATAAACTAAAGGTTACCACATTTTCCATTTCCATGTAAAAATTGTATACTAACACCTTCTGACTGGGGGTATCAAAAGGGGTGTTTTTAATGTTGCGAAAAGTCGGCAAAGAAGCAGTGCTCACCGTCATTAGGGAATTTGTCCAATGATGTATTTTACAATAATAGTCACATATTAACTTGAAAATTTACTTAAGTTTAATGACTAACATACATATTTGTGTAATTTAGTGTCCGGAGAACTAATTTAAACATCCTGAAACTAGACGGGGTTGTTTTTGTTACAAAAACATATGTCTACCCTCAGTGTAATGCACATGAACCAACCTGACTGAAATTATGCTCTGCTCGTCATCTTGATATGGTGAACATTTGTGCCAAGTTATTTCAAAACCCCTCAAGCAGTTCAAGAGATATGGAGCTGACACGAAATATAGTGCATATGACCTTCGACCTCTGTGACCCTGAACGGACGTGGCTGAAAGTTGCGCTCTGCACGTCGTCTCGATATGGTGGACATTTGTGCCAAGTTATTTCAAAACCCTCAAGCGGTTCAAGGGATATGGAGCTGGTCTATCCTCCGAGCACGTTAAAGAACCATAGGAATCTATTCGATAATAAGTGTAGGGCACGGTTCCCGGATTCCTATGTATCCTTCCCCTCACTCTGAGGCGGCTCTAAATAACCTATACTGTGTTGATGAGCCAGCAAACAACATTCAGGGATATGGAGCAGACACAACTTGTGACGGACAGACGGACGGACATCCAAGCTAAAAACAATGTCGCCCCCAGTGTGGCGGGAGACATAATTCCGGATTTGGGAGTGCTGCATTTACTGTTCATTAGTCTTCAAAGGGAAGTAACAATGTTGTACTCAATGTTATACTTGTCTCCCTTTGATACAATGTTCTTTAGCGAGTGCTTTTTGTATCGTTTGCTGTTTATAAAAGTCGAGTAAAAACCGTCTAGTTCCCAAAATTGTTTATACAAAGAAGCCAATGGTATAGATGCGCGCACATCCTGTGACGATATTTACAAATGAAGTGCACATGAGTCTGGGGTCAATTTTATGGTAAATATTTCTTTTTGTCGCAGTTTTTCTTGTTTCTGTATTGAGATTAACCGCTTAAGCAATTCAGTTAAAGAATACTGCGAGAGTCCTTTCAAAAATAAAAGTTTTAACAGATAGACGGCTATTGATTCGCAACGACTATTCTTCTTTGCCAGTAGTGGTTTACGAACTCGTCTTGTAAGACAGGCTAAGCTTGGTCAGTACCAAACCATAGCTTAAGCCCTACTGGCTAATTATTGCATATTTTTATTATGACAGGTGGGTATGTATAAGAAATCAAGTAAATGTACCGCTGGTGGGGCTGTTATGTCTTCCTTTACAGATTTGAGGACATCATTATGAAGAGTGACCGAGTCCAGGGCCCAACCTTTGTGTGCCCGAGTCACTTCCTGTCTCATCGCCGTCAAGAAACCTATACAAATATTTGTATAAACATTGTCAAGTGTTACAATACTATTGGGACAGAGGGGCATGATGTCCCTGTCCCTTCAAATACACAATTCTAGTGACAAGGGTCCGATGAAATTGTGAAGCAAGATAAAGTAGCAGGTGCTGACCCCCTTTAAGTTTTGTAAACGATTAATAGTGCAATAATAGCCCACACTGTACAACGAGTAGTTTGTAAAATGATCTCACCCTGGGAGACCTGACACTCAACAGCCCTGTTTACTAATATAAAAATCTTTCATGGGTATCCGGTGAAGATCGGGAATTCCAACACAAGGTATAATTGTTTTTATCGCAACCGAGTGTTGGAATTTCCCTATTTGAACCAGATACCCATGATTGTTTCTTTTTCTTGCATATCATTTACATTCTGCGCATTGACGTCGTCAACTACTAACGTTTTGCATGTTTATTTACACAATGACGTCATGTAACTGTTATTGTTGATATCAGCGTGGGACTTTTATCTCCCCCATGTGTAAGATCAGGCTTTCCATCACCCATGTAAAATGCGGATAACTTGATCCGGTAGGCAAGAAACCAGCTTCTTAACCAGTGCAATATATACCTCATTCAAAATGTGAACTGCAAACGGTCCTGGTGTGGTTGAAATTAATTACCTTGTTTTACTAAGCCAACATGTTAACTGCTGGAATATGGCACCATCTCTATAAATGTGTACATACCTTGTGGATTAAACAGTCCAGTCATCCAAAACACGATTGGCCGGCCCTGGAACACCCATCTGTGGAACTGGTCATTTCTCTCCAGCAGCTCGGTGTACCAGAATCCTAGCGTGGATGACTGCCACGACACTTTACGCCATAAGTTAGGAACCTTTGCATCAAACATGTTGTCAAGGGCATCTCGCAAGTTCTATAAACACAAAAGTATGGCTTAATATTTTAAAACAAAAGACCATATTTAATGGCCCTGAATTGCTCATCTGATTATTACCTTATCACATACTTGCAACAGTTACAGAAATGGGTGGGGATTTTTGTTGTAATTTTATTTTATTGTAGATCTAAATCATTTTTAAAATTTCGGAAAAACAACAAAATCTGATCTATTTCTATAAAAATACAAAGTGCCCCAGGGCGGGCCAAAATTGACCCCAGGGTCATTCAGGTTACAAATTCAGTTCAGCACAATTAAGTTCTAACATCAGAAACTTATTCTTTACAATGTCAGAAAAAAAAAAAATCTATATATTTCTCAATAGCAAAAGGGTGCAACTCCCAGGAACACTTGTGTCGCTTTCCATGTGCATTTTTTCAGCCAGTTATAATTATGAGCTTGGATAGGCTGCCTGGTGTAAGATCTATGAAAAGGGGCATAACTCTGCCAAAATGAAAGTCACAAGTTATTGAACATGTGTAATGACATTCCTGTGGTAAGATGACTTGATTGCTTTTAGCACGTTTTTTGTGGTAGAGGCAAACCACCCCATTTTTTCCTGGATAGATCAGGTACTGTACACCTCCCGCCATCCATAAGAATCGACACTTTCTCACTTGACAAGTCAAGCTCCCATTGGGATGAAGATGTTTGTGAAGTTTTATAAACATAGGTTGAATGTTTTTCAAGTTACGGCCAAGTTTACGTTGCAGGTTAAAGAGTGATGGACGATGACAGACAACGGACAAAGTAATGTCATGCTACGCAGGTGATACAAAAAATAAAGAACCCTAGGGTAGGGCCAGTAGTGACCCCAAGGTCATGTAGGGTATTAATGTTAATGCTATGCAGAACTATTTGATAAACACATACAGAAGAAACAAAAACAAACAAGCTAGTGTCTATAAACACAATCAAGCTTGCATCTAGAAACACAGAAATACGTGTACAAGATAGCACTCGCGAGTACTAAGAAAAGAACAACAAACTTGTATCACAAGTTCTTCAAACACACAAGTACTAGCTAGAACTCAAGTACACGATGAGAACAACAAATTTGTGTCTTACATGTACATGACCTACACAAGAACAAGCTCGCACCTTACACAAAGACAGCTAGCACTGATGTTTAAGAAAAGAACAACAAATTCGTTTCTCACAAGTTCTTCAAACAAGAAAGTATATGCCTGTATATAAATTTTCATATTCAGTAGAAATAAAAAAAATCAGGTTTACGCCCTCATGTGACAGACGAGATTAAGGTAAGTGTTTTGCATATCACACAACGAGAAACCCAGTGGCACCGGTAACACTCAAACCCGTGATATCCGGATTCAGCCATTGAAGACCTCGTGTGACAAGGTTTTTATAATCTGGTTATGATGATATTGAGCACAAAACATTCCACGAGGCTGTCGAGCTTCTGCAGGTACCGCAAGCAGCTAGATTTAATAGGGGTCTTTATCTGACTGAGGACATTCAATCTATGAAGTTTCAAAAGTTTGGCTATTTAAGGTCGAATTGTAGTGCAGACAAAATTAAGGTTGTTTCTACAGGCAGATGGATGGACAGACTAAATCCAGTATACCCACTAACAGAGGCGTACTTGGAGTGTTTTTGGGTTTACACATGGGGGTGGGTGAGGTCGGGTTTTTTTTGTTGAAAAATTGAAATTGAGTTTTTGAGTGTTTTACTTATATACTTTTCTTTATAAAAATCCTCAGTTTTTTAAAATTATGAGAATCATTAATCAGCAACTTACAACAAATAACTAAAAATTAAGAGTATTATATTTATTTGTATTGTCCTGTGGAACAGTTTACTCCATATATTGTTCCAAGCATGTGTCTAATATTAAGGTCATAGTGTTTTTTTTTATTGTGTTTTTTTTTACTTAACTTGAAACACAAGTTTAATTTTATAACCCTTGCTCCTTTCAGCTGCATATGGTTCAATAAATAAAAGTCTTAAGTTTATCACTATTACAGGTGTGGTTTGGAGACTTCATGTTCGCTTAATCCGAATAGTTATTTCTTTTAAAATGTATTAATTCACATTCATTTTGAAAGCATAAACTAAAGAAATTGTAACTCACCCATTTTAAATTTGATGAGAAAATATGCATCATGTTCATTGCAGTCAAAATTCATCTACAGCTCTGAGCTGCTATTTATAGCTGCTCCCAGAAGAAGAGACGGAGGAATCCAATAGCATTCTACATTAACTATCGAATCTGGTTCATCTTTTCCATGCTTTAACCAGTACAGTTGACAAACAAAACACTTGCAGTTGATGGACTAATTGCTTAATTGAAATAATAGCATTTAAATACCTCCGACATGATGATCGTTCCTTCAATGGCTAGACCTAGATCACTGAGGGTATTTCGTACAACAGCTATAACTTTTTGCATTCTGTCTATCTCTTGCTTGAGGAAAATGTTCAATGGGTGTAGGTTGCCGTACTTCTTCAGACGATCTTTTACCTGAGTAAGGTGTGAAGCTTTAGTAAACGACCCTTATTTATTCAAGGACAATAACCTTCACCTTGAAAATACAGACTCAAGTGTTGGGTTCTGCGTGTCGTCTCAATGAGGTGAGTATAATATTTGTGCCAATTTAATTAAAATCCCTCCTAAAATGAGAGATTTAGCGGATATGCAATGTACCTCATTATAATTATGCATATAAGAAGTACCGTATATGGCCTTTATGACTTTGACCTTAAAGACGAAGACTCGGTGTTGGTTTCTCTTCCATCGTCTTGATGATTTTTTGTGCCAATTTATTTGAATACCCCTCCGTGCATGTAAAAGTGATGGGGAGGACATGAAAATTGTAACAGACATACGGACAATGCCAAATCTATATTCCTCTATTTTCTTTGGTGGATAACAAGCAGCTATGGATGGGAAACAAATATTGTACTTAATCTCAAGGGAAATAACTATGTAACACATGCTTCGACTTCGCTCACTTATAAACTCATCTCAAGATCCTTTTGAAACAAATCTTCAATTAAGTTTGGTGAAAATTAGAAGCCGTTGACTAAAGTTTTTATATAAACTTGTTTTGATGTACTCAATGGCAGCAATTTTACTCCTTCTTAAATTCTTGCAAGACTTCATTGATACAAAACTTCAAATCAATTTTTGTAAAACTACATGCCGTTTACTTAAATTGTTATGTGAACAAACTAAAATCCCATTATTTTGAAGAAAGAACAATAACTCCATCAGACATGCATCAATTTTGCTCAATGTCAAACTCATCATCTGTCTCACTAAAACTTAGACCTTCAAATAAAATTTGTTGAAAATGGTAAACAATTTATTAGTTAATGTCTAAACAAGACACAAGTTCATGGCATAAGCTCAACTGAAAATGAAAAATTCAGTTTCCATATTTCTTATTCTTGCATACAAATAATGCACGTTCATATTAAATCATTAAAGTTAAAATTCAGCACACTATTAATTACCTCATGTGGTATATAATCCTGTGGTAGTCTATTCAACATGTCAGCTGCCATCTTGAAGACAACAGACTCCCTCGTCTCACCTGCCCCGCCTCCACCCTCCTTGGGCTGGATACTCATGATGGTGTCCAAAATACTGGCAGTCATGTTGGTCTGATATCTAGAGGACAGTACAGATATGATTAAATCTAGTACATTGCAAGGAAATATAAGATATTATCTTTTGTTCTATTATCCAATTATGTCTTTTAAATAATGCTTTTCAATGTAAATTATATATGAAATAAACATGTTTAAAACAATTTAACTGGTGCTTTTCTGGAATTCATTGAAATTTACTTTATTTTGTTAAAACTTATTACCTTCAGCAAGTATGTGAATTATCACTGAAACTTTATTTTTACTAATTCCTGGTTGTTTAAAAAAAATTGCACTTCATGCAAAGCACTTTTTAATTCATTCAAAACAGAACATTTATCCATATGTGTCAGTTTTGTTACAAATGAAATGAGGTTTACATATAGATAATGCATTAGGTTATATTGGGACAGGAGATGAAGGATGAAGTTTCCAGTCAGATATGCCTTCGCCACAATGTGAGGTCTAGCTCTGAAGCTCAAGGCCTTATCCACTGAGCGACCGAGGCCACTTAGTTGTGTTACAAAGAGGACAATGAAGTTTAAGTTGAATATTTTCAACAGCTTGATTTGCAAACCATCTTACGTGATGTCAGCATTCGGATGAAGTCCAAAGGCTTCTGGAGAATCTACGAGAGGAAGATGTTCTATAAACTGCATGAACTGATCATACAACTTGACCTTGGGTATCTTGTAACCAGTGTAAAACTCAAACGTATCTGCGAACATGAAGTCTCCAAACCACACCTGTAATAGTGATCAACTTAATAAGACTTATTTATTGAAGCATATGCAGCTGAAAGGAGCAACGGTTATAAAATTAAACTTGTGTTTCAAATATGATTTAACCTATTTATTACTGAAATATATATGTAATTCAATTAAAACTGACACATTTACTTTTTTATTTATATTCTGTTGACGCTACTATTGGAGAATTTGGACAATAAAGATACCAGACATAGAATAGTAACTGAGCTATGCACTCATTATCTGGACATAACCTAATGATAAGCGAAAACAGCGAGACTATTGGTTGAACCAATGGATGCTATGTGTGAATGAAAGGGTATCAGTGGACATAAGTTAAACAGAAAAAGAACAACAATGACATACTTATGTAGATCTGTGTGTTATTAAAGTAGCTTTCCTGCCAACAGCAGCCAAATTATGTAAACATATGTACACTGTTTCCAGACCTACTGACGACGAGGTATATTTATAACTTACATAATTTGAGAATCCAAACTCTATAGACACAATATTAACGGCTTTAACCAGCCAGGCCCCAGCCCAAAACAGGAGCGTCGAAGTAAGTTACCAACTCATAATTCATTTTTCATGCATATTTTAAGCCATGAATAAACCTATGTTTTAATTGGCACATATACATGATTATGTTACCTGAACACCTGGATAGAGTTTTGATAAATGGTTTTGTAGTGTAATTGTGCCGTTATATGGTGGTTTAGTGCCTTTAAATGATATGTCTATTGAGTGATTTTCTTAGTCAAAGGTCAACAGCAGTAACAGTGAGTTATACAATACAATACATACCTTAGCGAAAGTGTTGAGAAGTCTTTTGTCATAGTCATCAGTGACTCTTCCACCATACTGTACCTCGCCCAACATGTAACGTACTGTCACCCACGATACTCCCTGTTAAATTGATGGAACAGCATATTAGACATTTATATGGGTATCAAACCTTAAAAAATGTTGACATGACTATGCCATAATTTTTAAAATTCATTACTTGTCATAAATAGTTTATATTTTGAATTCTTAGTTTGTTATTTCATGTTAAATTATCTATTCAATGTACTCTATGTTGCATACATATGGAAGTCTTGTGTCAGAGTTTTATAGATACTTGAAAATCTAAAAAAAAGAAAAAAAGACAGACAAAAACAGTTAATGCAAGACAGACAGACAGACAGATCAGAGACAAACTACTCCAACCTTAGCTGGATCAATATCATCCAGATGATTCTGGCAGAACTGGACACTGGCTTGCCAATCTGATGAGTTGAACTCATATGGAATATTCCAACCAAGGGGACCAAATTTTCTCCTCTCCTGTTAAGAAAAGTAGAACTTAAGTTTAGTCAATCTAGGGATGATTTCTTGGAACATTTCTTTTGAAATTCACATCTTTTTATGAAATCGATGAAATAAGATTTAACATATTCTTGCCGAATACATTTCATCTAATACATACCAGGGTTCATATATAACTATGTACTTCAAATAACTAATTAAAGACACAGTGATGCATCATATTTGACTTTTACAGGGGCTGGAAGGGATTTGGATGACCAAGTCTTCTATACATAAATTATAAATAAGTAATTTTAAAAGATTTTGCTAAACTCAGCATGCTGCCAAGTTATTTCTTAGTAGACAGAGCAATTTTTCATAAATTAATGTAGGGATCATTGATATTAACAATCTGGTAAGTTTTGGTAAAGATCAGATGAAAAATGAAGGCCCTATCGTCTTAACGAGGAAAAATATAGCATTTTTAATGAAATCAAGGGCAATAACTCCACTGTTACTGGTCCGATCTGGCTGGTTTTCGAGCTTTCATTGATATTAACAATCTGGTAAAGTTTGGATGAAAAATGAAGGACCTATCGACTTAACGAGGAAAAATATAGCATTTTTAGAAATCAAGGGCAATAACTCTGCTGTTACTGGTCCGATCGGGTTGTTTTCAAACTTGCCCGAGCTTTCATTGACACTTACAATCTGGTAAAGTTTGGTAAAGATCGGATGAAAAATGAAGGTCCTAACATCTTAACGAGGCAAAATATAGCATTTTTAACTAAATCAAGGGCTGCAACTCCGCTGTTACTTGTCCGATCTGCCTGGTTTTAGACCTTATTTGAGCTTTCACTGACATTAACAATATGGTAAAGTTTGGTAAAGATTGGATGAAAAATGAAGGCCCTATCATCTTAACAAGGCAAAATAAGCATTTTCAACTAAATCAAGGGCCGTAACTCCACTGTTACTGGTCCGATCTGGCTGGTTTTAGAACTTGTCTGAGCTTTCATTAACAGTAACAATCTGGTAGAGATTGGTAAAGATCGGATGAAAAATGAATGCCCCATCATCTTAACGAGGCAAAATATAGCATTTTTAACTAATTCAAGGGCCATAACTCTACTGTTAGTGGTCAGATCTGGCAGGTTTTCAAACTTGTCCGAGCTTTCATTGATATTAGCAATCTGGTAAAGTTTAGTAAAGATCGGATGAAAAACGAAGGTCCTATCGTCTTAACGAGACAAAAGTTAACGATGGACGACCGACAACTCATAAGCTCTGCTGGTCCTTGGCCAGTAAAGCTAAAAAAAGGACCAGCAGAGCTAAAAATCATATTTATTTGAATTTTTTTTTTTATTATTGAAAACAGAGTTTTTTCCCCCCATATATTTCAATACATTTTTTTCGGTATATAATTTTCGGAAAAATAATGTCAACCTCGGCTTTGCCTCGGTCGACATTATTTTCCCCAGGCTGACAATCTCCACAGTAACGATGACTGTCGCTCTCACTGGGATGCAATATTTATATAAGACTACTCTCAAAAGATTTTCTATTTTGCTGGTTTTCTGGTCGATTCCGGAGGTAAACTCCTTTAAATTGCTCGTCTTTCTAAACAATTTGAATATTGCAAATCATATACGATAATTTTTCACACAGTTCCGTTCAAATTATTTTGCATGACATTCCTTATTATCAGTACAATGAATCATGCTTTCTAGTAATAGTTCAGTTGTCCAACTTGCATTGTGTATTTATATCAAAGAAATATCTCAATGTTAAAATAAATTATACAAATTTATATTGACAATTACTTTGCTAATATTAACGCTGGTAAATATGCATTACTTTACAAATAAAGTTGTTAGATAAATAAAAGAAAGCAAGAAAGATTAAATACTGCCACTACTTGTTATTTGTTAAAACAGAAAACAAAGCACATTCTGAAACACGTGCACTTTTGGAGACTCATTTTTGTGTATTTTTTATTTTTGGAGTTGTAAAGGAAACTCTGGGGAAAAAAAGGATCATGCAATGAAGCCCCTACATTTAAGTGTTAACTACTATAGCATCATGCAAGGAAGCCACTACAAATATTATTATTAAGTGCTATATACAATATCCCATTAGGAAGCCCCTACATCTAAGTGCTATACACAACATAACATTAGGAAGCCCTACATCTAAGTGCTATATACAATATCACATTAGGAAGTCCCTACATCTAAGTGCTATACACAACATAACATTAGGAAGCCCCTACATCTAAGTGCTATATGACTCATTATTTGCTTCACAGTATTTTTATACCTTGAACCTTAAATTGACTGTATTTTCTTGTTACCTGAAATTTTTGTTAGAACATATGCTTTAATCACATGTAGATACATTAAAGAGATAGAAAAAACAATTTTAGCCAAAATGATGTCTTCGTTTTTCTTCACCACTCCCTTTAAGGCCAGAAAAGGCTAATTTTATCTAAGAAAAAATGGACAAATTGAAATACAGAAAACAAACCAAAATTTGTCAAATGTGTGAAAATCCTAGTTGACATGGAATGTTTTTGCATTATAAAAACATGTTTAAAGTTTACATTTCGTGCAATAATATGATCGTAAGATGTCTCATGTCGCTGGTTATAGATCAACGAATCGACTAATTGAACTCACGTAACAGTCTGTCCACTTTGATTGTGACAGTAAACCAGCTTTTACATAAAGTAATTACCAATATTAACTTTTATTTCTAATATTTTTGCAATATCTTGTCAGTACGTATTAAATTACTGCGGCATAGTTTTAACCTATGCGTTAGTGATTAAAATATTTACCAACAACTAAATGACAACCGGTGTCTGTCCATTATTATGAGTTACGTGAGTGAACGAACTTTGACCTCGATGACGACTTCCGGATTATTTAAATCGACCAATCGATAGACTCGCATAGTTATACATCCTGACACTTGCTACCCAGCATGCAGCAGTCAAATATAGGTCGAACAACAAACCAGCCGACATCGATGAAGTTTGTCTGTCCAAATGTTACGTGAATTGGTAAGTTACGTGAATTCGTTGTTTTACATGTCTTTTTAACAGAAAAGTTTGTTTAATTTTTATGAAGCGTGGTATTTACATTGAAATAGATTGAAGAGTATATTTGATAAACGTCCCAGGAAGTTTTCTGCAGTGATGTTAGCGTTTTTGTCCGATCTTCAGAATTCTGACAGACATTCGCCGAAATTGTCACGTAACAAGACAGACACACCCCTTTATTTATTTTTTGAAATCGTAGAGTTAGTTGCAATTTGTCAACCACTGTTGTCTATGTCACGATCGCATTTCTTTGGTGTGCATTATTACAACACGTTGAGTAAATAAAACATCTCCAAAGGTATGCAATGTGTAAAATGTTGGTTTCACGTAACCTGACAGACACATTGTCTGTCCTTGTTACGTGATTTAGTACACATTGTCTGTCCTTGTTACATGATTTAGTACACATTGTCTGTCCTTGTTACGTGATTTAGTTGCTACAGTTAGACATCATAGTCGTACAACCCACTTGTTAAAACATTGATGAATTGTTTTCTTTTCTTAGAATACAAATAAATTAAACATTCTATCAGTAAATATTTGTAATATCAAACATTGATAGCTTACAGTAACATAAATAAACTGTAGGCCCAGCTTGAAAAAAAATAATCTGTTTTTTTTCAGATGTTTTGTAAGTAGGAATAGTGATAACTCAATATTATGACAACACAATTTTATTTTTTATTCTTTATGATTCATGTTAACAAACATAATAAACAATGATGGTTAAAAGATGGATCCAAAGATAATGGCATATCATGTTTTGCAGCAAAGTAAACATTCTTCATTTTAAAATTATGTTGAGACTCTTTCAAGGAGACAGCAGCATTGACATGGTCTGAAAATAAATAAAAAACCTACATGAGTCTTAAGTAACAAAATGAAATTTAAATTTAAGAAATTAAGCACATGATTAAATATTAAAAAATATTCAGCAGGATATATATGAAAAACATTAGTACTTTTTAAGCCTTTTCCGACTTCACACCATAAACAACCAAAATATTTTCATACATTGATGAACACAATAAACAATTGATTAAAACCATAATTTAATCTCACTCATTTCCATTTTCAGATTAGGTTCAAGTGACCATAAAAGTACAAAAGAGAAGAGATTCACTCTATAAAGATGGGGAAAATGCCGCATGTTGTGCTAAATGTTGATAAAAAACAAAATCATGCAGCTTATATGAAAAAAGACGCAAGGTGTGGACAGAGGAAGAGATAAATAAAAACAAGGAACAGACAAAATTACGAATGCGCCAAATGCGAGAAAGACGTAAGCAAGAATCAAGTAAGTCAATGTTACAGGATGATACAAGACAAACAAGGTTGGCTGAGAAAGAAGAAAAGGAGCGTAAAAGCATACATGCAGAATATAAAAGAAAGTATAGGTCAAAGCTGTCATCACAGAAAAAGAGACGGATTCAAGAGAAGGATGCTGCGAAGAAACGAGGAAAAAGACAAGACAAACGGGAAAAGAAAACCAGGAAAGTAAAAGATCTTCCAGCTGGCGACAGTGAAAGTTCTACAATGTCACCTTCTTTACAACCCACCCCAGCCTTGAAGAAAATGGTGTATAGAGCCAGAAAAAAATTACCGAAGTCTCCAAGAAGGTATGCTGCAGTTGTAAAGGGTCTCCTTACGTTCACAACTCCGAAACGGAAAGCAGCTCTGAAAGATCAAGGTATACAATCACCGAGTGCCAAGAAGAATCTCACATACATACTAGATGTTGTCAAAGATGTTAACCAAAAGCTACAGGGAAGTACTAACACGCAGAGAAGTCGTAGAAAGGAGTTTGTGAGACATTTTGCAGAAAGATTAAATAAAAAGTCAAAATTACAGAATATGTTTTGTACAGTAACCGGAATTAAAAAGAAGTATCTGAATGAATGTTCCAGTGCGAAGCCTACAAAGCGTCGTAAAGATGCAGTGTCAGAAGAATTGCAGGAAAGTATCAAGACATTTTATGAAAGTGAAGAGGTTGCTGTAGTGGTCCCAGACAAGAAAGCCGTCAAGAAAGATTTAGTACAAACACAGGTAATGCAAATGTCATTAAATACTGCATGGTCAAAGTGGAACAATGAAAACCAAGGAAAAAAATTGTCTTTTGACAAATTTTGTAAACTCAGACCAAAAAGAGTTAAGACACAAAAGTTTAGAAGATTGTACCAATGTCTTTGCGAATATTGTGAAAACGTTAAACTTAAATTAAAATCTATGAATAGACACGCAGAAACACTGGAACAAACCAATTTGAAATTAATTAATGAATTTGAAGCTGTGAGTGCAACTCTGTGCCCAAAACAGGGAGAAAAGTTCCACAGGTTGAATTGCATTGACAGAGATTGTAAAGATTGTGGTACTTCTCTACTCAGGTCATTACTAAGACCTTTGTTTGAAATTGACGGCCCCGTACAAGTTAAATGGAAGAGATGGGAAAATGTAAAAACAGTCAATCCAAAAACGCGAAAAGAAATTAACAAGCGCCAAGAAGTAGAGAAGACTGGTTCTCCGACAGATATGATAGAAGAATTGCTTTCAGAATTAGAGTTTCTTTCAGTCCATCTATTTGAGGCTCAATGGCAGCAACAACAGTTTTCAGCACTGAACACTAATATGCCAGAAAACTCCATATCTGTAACAATCGACTTTGCCGAAAATTACTCCTGCTTCTACCAAAATGAAATTCAGGGAGCCCATTGGTCTAAAGACTCTGTGACAATACACCCATGTATTTGTATTTACAGATGTCCAATTGATAATCAGCTAGTAGATGAATGTGTTGATATCATATCAGATGATCTAACTCATGACACCCATGCTGTACATGTGTTCATGGATAATGTTTTACATCACCTGAAGATGAATCAACACGTTGAATTTCAACACGCTTACATTATCAGTGACGGATGTGCTGCACAGTACAAATCAAGAGTTACCTTCATGGATGTGAGCTGCAGTATGGATGACTATCAACTAACGATGGAAAGGTCTCACTATGGATAACGTCATGGCAAGAACAGGTGTGATGGAGAAGCTGGGGTCCTGAAATCGAAAGCAACCAGAGATGTAAAAAATAGGGTAGCCAACATATATGACGCAAGGACTTTTTATGAAACAGTCAAAACAATGGAGAAACCAGCAGAAAGTGAACAGGGAACCTGTATACATAAAAGAAGAACAGTGCTGTTTGTTGGCTCAGATAAGATCATTCATCGCAGGCCAGAAAGAGAATCAAAGCCAGTTCCTGGTACAAGAAAGATTCATTCTGCATTTGGAGTAGAGAGGGGGGTTATAAAAACCAGAAGGCTATCCTGCTTTTGCATCAATTGTCTGAAGAAACAATTTGACCAGTGCCTGAACAATCAGTATGTTGCCAAGTGGAATTTAGTGAAAATGAAACGTATCCTTTTATGTGTCTTGTTTTAAGCTGTTATCAACATTATTCAAGTTATATCATGGCAACAGTTCACTTATTAATGATCCCTGGGTAAACAAACCAGTACTAGGCTAGGAAACGAGCCTTGCACTCCACCATGACTGTCATGACGCAACTGGTGATCGAACCTGTGACTCACGCCCAGTTACAAATCTCAAAATGCAAACCACTCGACCACGGCACAACTGCTTTTAACAAAGTTCTTCAAAAAATCTTGACTAAAATTAATAATAATATGTGCTTTCACTTACGTTCAAAGGCTGTAACGCCTCGGGTTCTCGTTTGAGCACACCTGTGCAAAAAGTGCTCAAGGTGAGCTATTGTGATCACAGTTTGTCCACCGTCTGTCGACAACAATTGGCTTATAAACACTCTACAAGCAACATTTTACATCAAATCTTAATGAAAGTGTATCCTCATCTCAGGATTTTAGTAGCATCCTTTATTTCGACTAGTTTCCTTATCTTAGAACAGCATTAATACAAACTGAGGAGCTTCTTGTCGCTGAACTTGATCAGCCTGTGGTTCAGTTACCTGATGTGCCCAACGTACAGCCAGATGAAGAGCAACATTTTGTGGCACTAGACCAGCCTGCAGTGCACATTCCTGAGTCAACTGATGTCACTCAGCTCTCAACAGATGGCTCTGATGATGATCTAATTCTTAGCGCGGAAGATATGAGTATGAAATCATGTTTTTTTAACATTGTTGAATATCTGTATCCTTTATCCATTAAGCGAGAAAACCAACATTGTGGACTCTGCGTAAAGTATCGACCCGGTTCAGCCTATGCATGCCGCACAGGCTTACCCGGATAAGACACTTTTCACCTCCTGTGGATTTTCTGTTTCAGGAATCATTACTCTATACCTCTATTCCCCTGAGATGGAATGTGTATGCCCAGATCAGTCTGTGCAGGCTGATCTGGGGCGATACATTACCCAGCGGCCATAATGTTGTTTTTTCTCGCGGGACGGCTCATATGAGATAGTTCTATTATTAGTTGGTTTTCTTTAGACAATAGTTTTTGGAGCTCTCGGGGTCTGTGGTGCTTTGACGTCCATAAATCGGTTAATACACCCAATGTTAAATTAAACACTCTCTGTATCAAGGCATAAGCAACCACCTTAAAATTATGTAGTTTAGATTTGTGCTTTGTAGTAAATTTTCATTGTTTTGCCTTTATTTCAGATGTAAGCTTCAGTGACTTTGGCCCTGGTGACATCAGTCTAACATCTATCTTAGAAAATATGGATTCAGAGTAAGTGGTAACCTACATCAGGTTTTGTATTCTCTTGAAATGACAGTTTGATCATTTAATAATAACTGTCAATATGTACCTGAAATATTGCTAACTCACAAAAAAAATACCAAACAAAAACTTGAATTAGCTCTTACTTGTTTAAGATGTGTAAATAATAAATAATGATAATTTTAAAAACAGATCTCTGCCAAAATTCTTCAATGATAGTGTATAACAATGTATTTTGTTTTAACATTAAAGGCCCAAATACAAGGAAGGCGATTTTGTTCTTGTCAAATTAAGATCGGGGAAAAGCTCTGCCGAGTATGTTGCCGAGGTATTACCATAGTTAAAGTTCAAACATATTTTCATATGTTTTTTTCCTTTCAGATTTACATACATGTGTACAATTTTATTTTTTTTAATTTTCTATTACATGTTTGTTTATTATTTATGAAATTGTGTTGCAGATTTGTTTGTATGTTGATTTCACTATTCTGTTTAATAATAACTTTCAATTATTAAAAACAATTCCTGACAAGTATACTATGTTTCAGGAACCTTACATTCAAAAAGGTTCCATTGTACTGCAGCATAAAGCAATTTAAGCTAAGTTAAATACCTCTTTGAATATGAATATGATAAATGTTTTGCTGTTAATTGTTTTGGATAAAATAATAGTATAGATTTTCAGCTCTTTTTGATCTTTTTGCAGGTCAAGAGGTTACTTCCTAATGACGAAGTTGTTTTCCAGTATATGGAGAAAAGTGAAGGCTACTACAGATGGCCTGTTCGAGATGATATCTCGCAAGAGCATATTTCTAGTGTTATCAAACTTTTAAAAAGTCCTGTACTGGTCGAAGAAAAAAGCTCCACCAGAATTCAAAATTACAAAGTTGATATTGATTAATCACAAATTACAGTGATAAGTTAACACTTAATTAATTCTTTCCCACATATAGACACTTTCTGAAGCCTCTGCAGCAGATGACTTTTGAAAACATTGTGACAAAAGAAGAGATTGCTCAAAATGAGCAATTTCTCCCTTTGCCACAATGTGTTTAAACTTTATTCAGTGATTATACCTTCATTTATAGATTTATATTTTCCATGTATTTTACTGGATGTTTTCAGAGTTATGCAAAACAGATTTGTTGTATGTGGGATAGTGTTAATATCTGTGGGTTTAGATAATTAGAATTTAGTGCTGTGTTTTAAGTCCTAATAGACAGGGTCTACATTAATAAAACTGCTTAAGTCATTCCCTTAATTGAATCAAATTCCTAATTTTCATAAATTTTATCATGATCAATACTTGTATGTAAAAACTAGTTATGAAATATTTAAATTTGATTATGAAAATTTCAAGAAATTGACTTAAGTTAGGAATTGACTTAAGATTGTTTATGACCACCACCCTGAACTGATAAAACTTTTGTAATATTTGTTTGCTATGCTTTAAATTGTCTCAAGGAAGTGGAGCAGAAATTTTATTTTTTTATTGACAAAATTCCAAAAATATTATTTTTTCACAAAATGTCTGTCCTGTTACGTTAGATGGGTTTAGTTAATGATGTTTTTAAATAAGCTGTTTTGTTTTATAAGTCAATGTTTTCTGCTTATCTTACACACATACTTGTTGTGACAGTTTGTTAATGGAATTATATGAAGTTCAATGAATCCTTTATTGCTCTAAATGTATATGCAAGCTTAATTTTAAAAAAAAGTCTATAGATCTGGTAAATCCAGTTTTCCATATTTGCGTTTTAAGCTTCTAAATGTCGCCTTAAAGGTTTTGTTTTGTATTTGTCTTAATGTTTTGAATAAAGCAGCTATTTAATATGCCATTGATCATTGTTTTAGCTACTGTAACACATAAAGCAGAATATTTTGCTAAATATTTCACCTCGAATATGTATGTCTGTCCCGTTACGTGAGTTTTGACAGGTGATTTTAGTTCATGAAATAAAAAAACAACAACAAGTTAAGTTATCTTTTTTGTATGTTTTATTGAAAGTACATGTGTGAAACATATACATACAGTAGACAAAGTTTGTCAAATTTGATTTCCAGATTTTGACCTATGTGTCCTCATAGATAGCTCTAAAGCAAATAATGAGTCATATACAATATCACATTAGGAAGCCCCTACATCTAAGTGCTATACACAACATAACATTAGGAAGCCCTACATCTAAGTGCTATATACAATATCACATTAGGAAGTCCCTACATCTAAGTGCTATATACAATATCACATTAGGAAGCCCCTACGTATCTGAGTGCTATATACAATATCATATTAGGAAGCCCCTACATCTAAGTGCTATATACAATATCACATTAGGAAGCCCCTACATCTAAGTGCTATATACAATATCACATTAGGAAGCCCCTACATCTAAGTGCTATATACAATATCATATTAGGAAGCCCCTACATCTAAGTGCTATATACAATATCACATTAGGAAGTCCCTACATCTAAGTGCTATATACAATATCCCATTAGGAAGCCCCTACATCTAAGTGCTATATACAATATCCCATTAGGAAGCCCCTACATCTAAGTGCTATATACAATATCATATTAGGAAGCCCCTACATCTAAGTGCTATATACAATATCACATTAGGAAGTCCCTACATCAAAGTGCTATATTCAATATCCCATTAGGAAGCCCCTACATCTAAGTGCTATATACGCTATCACATTAGGAAGCCCCCACATCTAAGTGCTATATACAATATCACATTAGGAAGCCCCTACATCTAAGTGCTATATACAATATCATATAAGGACGACCCTACATCTAAGTGCTATATACGATATCACATTAGGAAGCCCCTACATCTAAGTGCTATATACAATATCACATTAGGAAGTCCCTACATCTAAGTGCTATATACTATATCACATTAGGAAGCCCCTACATATCTAAGTGCTATATACAATATCACATTAGGAAGCCCCTACATCTAAGTGCTTTATACAATATCACATTAGGAAGCCCCTACGTATCTAAGTGCTATATACAATATCACATTAGGAAGTCCCTACATCTAAGTGCTTTATACAATATCACATTAGGAAGCCCCTACGTATCTAAGTGCTTTATACAATATCACATTAGGAAGCCCCTACGTATCTAAGTGCTATATACAATATCACATTAGGAAGTCACTACATCTAAGAGCTATATACAATATCACATTAGGAAGCCCCTACATCTAAGTGCTATATACAATATCACATTAGGAAGCCCCTACATCTAAGTGCTATATACAATATCACATTAGGAAGTCCCTACATATCTAAGTGATATATACAATATCACATTAGGAAGTCACTACATCTAAGAGCTATATACAATATCACATTAGGAAGTCCCTACATCTAAGTGCTATATACAATATCACATTAGGAAGTCCCTACAGTTAAGTGCTATATACAATATCACATTAGGAAGCCCCTACATCTAAGTGCTATATACAATATCACATTAGGAAGCCCCAACATCTAAGTGCTATATACAATATCACATTAGGAAGTCCCTACATCTAAGTGCTATATACAATATCACATTAGGAAGCCCCTACATCTAAGTGCTATATACAATATCACATTAGGAAGCCCAGTATCTAAGTGCTATATACAACACAACATTAGGAAGCTCCTACAGTTAAGTGATATATACAATAAGCATCACGCAAGGAAGTGCTGAATTGTGAGATACTTACTAAACTTCAGATGCCTTGAAAAAAGTAAATGCAATTTGTACAAAACATAAACAAGAGGCTCAAGATGATATTGTAGAGGATACTTTAAAATATATGCCAGGGTTTTATAGCCATGAGAGGAAGTGACATATATACTACCAAGATGTTTGTTTGTTTGTTTGTATGGTGTTTTACGTCATTTTTCTGCCAAGATACAAATTAGAAGTAAAAAGTGTATCAGAATTATTTATTTTTTCTCTATTTCCATTGATGTTCAAATCTTATTTAATGCCTACAAAACAAGCAAATTTCATCCACATTATGGTCCCCGAGATGGTACATGAACTGCTAGACCTCTTATCTGATGCATTGGACACCATACACACAACAAGATTCAGCTCATTATCTCAAGGTGTTTTGAGTAAATTGCAAGACATACAATTGCATGACCTTGAACATGCAACCCCGAACTTGGGTGGACCCATTTACATTCGCCACAATGCTTTCCTCTTTAATTGTGCGATGACCGGACAGGCTGTGGACCCTATGATGATGTCTACCTAGGCTATTGTTTTTTTGTATTTATATATACAAGAGCATCTTTGTGTTTTACTTATATTGCCTATTAATGTCGCCTTTTTGGTTAGAGAATAGTTCAGGGCGAGGATTTCTATATTTACACTGTCCTGTTTTATTGGGAGGACAGGAGGGTGTGTGAAGTTTGGTGCACCCTAGAACCTGGTTTAAACACCTAGCAGCCTTTTTTGCCACTGACCATTCCAAGGCCTAGTGTCAACCATTTTGTGTTTGTGATTGTCTTATTTGGCCTTTTATTCATCTTTAAAGTTGTTCTTTGTTTCTGTGTGTGTTTGTGGTTGACTGTTGTCCTTGAATGCTATTTTTCCTGTTCGATTTTTATATTTATATTTAAAGTTTATAAAAAGGGGCATAAATCTGCATTGGATAATTGATTATAAGGAAGAACTGTATAAAAAAAAAGTTTCATGACCATAGGCCAATATTTGGATATGAGCTAGGCTAGGTTGCTGGTTCAAGTTTTATGAAAAAGGGGCATAACTCAGCCAAAAAGAAAGCCAGAGTTATTGGACATGTGTAACAATATTCCTTCAGTTAAGACGAATATGTGTATGAAGTTTCATGAACATAGGTCAAATACTTTTCAAGTTATGGCCAGTTAAGAGCTTGGTTAGGTTGCAGGTTGAAGTTATATGAAAAGGGGCATAACTCTGCTGAAATGAAAGTCAGAATTATTGGTCATGGGTAACAATATTCTGTGTGGTAAGATGATTATGTGTGTGAAGTTTCATGAACATAGGACAAATACTTCTTAAGTTATGGCTAGTTATGAGCTTGCAGGTTAAAGTTTTATAAAAGGGGCATAACTCTGTAAAATGAAAGTCCGAGTTATTGGTCATAAGTAACAATATTCTGTATTGTAAGATGAATATATGTGTGAAGTTTCATGAACATAGGTCTTCTTAAGTTATGGCTAGTTATGAGCATGGTTAGGTTGCAGGTTAAAAGTTTTATGAAAGGGAGCTTACTCTGTCAAAATGAAAGCCAGAGTTATTGGACATGTGTAACAACATTCCATAGGTTAAGATGAAGACGTGTGTGAATTTTCATGAACATATGTCTAAAGATTTTAAGTTATGGCCAAGGTTAGGTTGCAGTTAAAGTGTGATGGACGACGATAGACAGAGTGATCTGCCATGCTAAGCAGGTGATACAAAAAAAAGTAGTTCAAGGTCAGGCATGGTGACCTGCTTATACTGCTTGTCAGTATGTATGCATATAATGGAAGGCTGTAAAATAAATAGTCTCTTAGAAAGAGAATTTTAATGCAAACATGAACTTTTTCGGATGCACTATGGTACAGCTAACATGTTTCTGGATAAAGTGGCTCAACAAATATTATTAAGTTAAAACTTCTTAATCAAATATGACATTTTAGTGTCATGGTTTTACCTGTACAACTGTATGTAAAAAGGAGACGCCAAACAGTAATGGCTTCCACTGTTGCACGGCACAAATTTCCAGGTACTCCTGACTGAACCCAGCATATGTTCTCTTCAGACCTGCCTTGATACCTTGTGGGGGCTCATTAGTAAACTTGAGGGAAATCTGAAACATCATTTGTACGTGAACTAGAAAATGTGGTGATCAGTTGCTTAGAATTTAGTCTCAAAAAATATGTCCTTGAAGATGCTTTTATTACACTGTTGTAGAAGTAAATACGCATGAAGTTTGGATGCTCCAAGGCTGTTATTGTGTGAGAAATGAACTAAATGAATAATGTATGTCAATGTAGGTGAAGGTCATTCACAATGACTATATACGTGTATGATGTAAGTGTTTTAAAGTTTGAAAGTTGTGCGAGAACGGAATAAATAAACAAACTAGGTCAAGGCCATTCAAGTTGATCATTCTTCCTACACACCATCACATGACATTCCATATTGCACATTTAAGTGCTATCAGAATTTGGGTTCCAGGAACCAAAATAATTTATGCAGCCCTCGAGATAATACTAGAAGCTCATGGCCAATTTGGTGAACTTGATGTGGAGTGTGTTGCCGTCGCCGGAATTACATAAGCTCTCATTCTTTGACTATATGAGCTAGAATAAAGGCAATTTTTCCAGTAATTTTTTATCTGCTTTATCTGCCCTTGTTTCCTACACATCATTACTTGCTAGTGATCTTCCACACTATGCTTGGTGGAGGTAGCTTCAATAGTTTTTGAGGAGTAGGTGACATACATTTGGAATGGACGGAAACACAGATGGTAGGCAGGAAACAAAGACAGACGGACGGACAGATGCCGCCATTTCTATATCTCACTTTCTCAAGGATGGTGTATTATAACCGGGATGATGTGATGCATATTCAGTTTGAAACACAGTAAAGGGTTCGTAATGAGCCTTGAAATTTATAAGTATTACAAGTTTTTCGATCTGTCTGGACACAATAATTTATCCATCAGTTTGTTTTTATCTGCAGTTGGTAATACATTCAGACAAGGAACTCATCCTATAACTGTCATAATGTTGCATATGTGAGATAATTAAATACAATTCACATGAATAATGGTTATACCTGAAGCATACTGATGGGGAAATGATCATGTGGTTCTGTAGTGATCCAGACACGAAATTCGTCGTGTATTTGTTGCGTCTCCAAAAGCAGATTCAATAACTCATCCATGAAGTTCAAACCCAGATGGCAGTTCTGTAACAGTGCCCAACCTCCCTGTAATAACAGTATGTGTTATAATTATAAAATCATCCATAAAGATCATATCCAGATAGCTGTTTTGCAACAGTCACACAGCCCAACACAATTGAAGACATCTATGAAGGTACATGTTACAAATAGAGACTGATTAATAAGTTCAGTCCCAGGTCAGTACCCAACCTCCTCCCTGAAATCACATTACGTTTTATCACGACATTTTACAATGACATGTGATATCATTCTTATCTACATAAAGTTCACTCACACCCTTTTTAAAAATCCATTTCAGTGGTTGCGTTCTTTTTCAGAGTCTAGCATTTCAAAAAAAATGCACTGCATTCATTTTGCTTTCGGTGTACAGATCGTGCATTGTTCATTCTCCTTTCATTCTTTTCATTCTGCATTCGTTCTGCATTTATTTGGGGTACTTGATCGCAACTGGGTAGGTAATGTGCAATTTTCTTTTGTATTTTTTCAAAGTAAAAATTATCTTTATTGTCCGTTTCTATATTAAAATCACATCTCAATTTCTACACAGTATGTAATTATTGGTCTTATTAGTGTTCAGTCAAATAGTTTAATAGCAAGTGAAGGTGATACATTGTCTATGTCAACCATTTTGATCGAAGTGCAAAATATGCTTTGAGAGATTTTTTTGTATATGTGCTCTGAAGCATGTTTAAGAATTCCACTAAAGTATAGAATTACTCCCAAGATATTTATATTCATAAAAATTCCAAACAATCTCCAAAAATTCTGTTCTCATCAAAAAGATAAACTTTTTAAAATATTTCAATTATTTCATTACTTAAGAGTATCACTGTTAACAGCTATATTTCCACTTTAAACAAGAATAAAAACTGATCTAGGTTTTGACATTATTAACACAGCATACATGATTTATGCATTCTGTGTTTAAGGATTACGTCCGCTTTTGTGTAATCCCATAAAGATTGCATTTGAAAACGATATATTAAAGAACTAGAACTGAAATAATCTTGAATATCTTTGCATGACACTTTCAGTATATGTTCATACATTTTTCCAGGCATTACTACCCATGAATTATAAATATATACTTCATGAATATGTGAATTAGTCAATTTACACACACGACCGTGACATGACCATGAGTATGACATATGGTGAGTATCAATACACACTTTTATCAAGTTAGTATTTATTATTCAAGTACAGCACAATCTAGATAAAAGTGTAAACATATTGAACTGCAAGTTACATGTAAAAATATTCACTATTATATGAGTTCTATTTGTTTTCTTTTTTTAATCCACTTTCAATGGGATTACACGATGGGATTACACAAAAGGGTACATACTCCTTAAGAGAATAGGTTACATATAGATGTCATTTGCAAAAACATTAAATGGAATAGCTGATATTAAATATAATATTAGTATATATCAAATAGAATAGGTGATATATAGTTTTCTGAAGTTGAGAGACAATAATGTGTCCTATTATAGCTAAAATTCAACGTGTAACTTACAACTTGCATGAACGCGTGTATCAGTTTTCTGGCATGGACTTCTTGTCCTTGACCCATGGAGATGGCTCGAAACTCTGTAAAAGATATTACATCTTAATTTATTTGTCATACTGTATGATTGAGTCAGAAGTGTCAGAAGGTGTGAACGCCTTCAATATTTATTGTTTATTATGGTTCATCTATACACTATGTAGGTTATTTCAAGCTGTTACTCAAGAGAGGGATACAGAGGAATCTAAGATCAGGCTGATCTTACTATACATGCTATAGAATCAATTCCTCTAGTTCTTTTACATTTCTAGAGCTCACATTGTTGCTGACTTCAGAAAGACATAGCAAAAGACGGTGTGTATGTTTAGGTCCTAATGACAACGTATACTGCTAAGTTTTGGACAATATACAATGGAAGAACTGCTTTTTATCCTTAAAATTAAATTAACGCCGTATACTTAACGAGGTGTTAACAATGTTGCATTTTAAACCTTCTTGCCTCTCACCGCTGCGGGTTCAAATCCCACAGGGAGCTTGACTAGTATGTGAGGAATTGTACAGTACTGGTTCAACCCAGGAAATGCGGATGGTCTGCCTCCATCCCCACAAAAGAATTTGACCCATCATATATAACCTTGCGTGCTGAAAATGACGTAAATAACCATACTAAACAAAACACCTTAAAATTTAATTAAATATTTTAATACATGTAACTTAAAACTCATCTGTTTGACAAATGTTTTTGATATATCTCACCTAGTTGCCTCTTTTTACAGAGGTTTTCTATTTGGTTTGTAGGATCAGATCCCATAGACAAGAAGCAGATCAGAGGTGTACGTGTGTTACTCTCTGCCCACGTATCCTCCAGACTCAGAAGAACAGCCTCTGCGTATTGTGGTCCCATAGAATCACTGATGTACTTCCTGGCCTGGGGCACCGTTCTGTCTGGACACCATGACCTTTAGTGGAAGAGGTTTTTATCACATAACTTGCAGTGTGGCCATGTTATAAAGACATGACATATATAAAACACAGAATACGCAAATGAAGATCCCATCATCACTTACTCTTTTCCGTTCAACTCGGGCAATTAAAATTGCCTCATCAATTTTCCTAACCATAACGGATTACAGTAATGGACGAGGCAATTCTGTTCTTTGGTGTTGTACGGAGAATACCTAAGGAATATACAACATCATCATACGAGACAAATGACATCATCATACGACAAGGATCTTTATAGGCAGCTTCATTGATAAATGTATGTTGTGGCACTTTTTGAGATATGTGATACATAGAATCTCACATAAAAAATGAATTTATTAAATTTGTTGGATAAAATTCACATGCTGCTCGGCAAAGTTTAGCTACCTTGTCCCATATAACTTTATCCAACTGGTTTAATAAATCCAGTATTAAACAGATTAAACAGACACTTATAAAAAATCCTATATTACTTCATGTTCAGTAGGTAAATCTGGATCAAACCCCAGATAGATTGCTATATGTTAGAACTGTTACATTCCAATATCCTGCTGACTGTGTTTGAACAAATGTGCACAGCTGGGTTCCTCATTTAGTCATATGCAGTGTTTAACAGCTGTACACAGCTGGATTTCTCATTTAGTCATTGTCATTTAGTCGTATGAATGTTTAACAGCTGGTGTCCTCATTTAGTCATATGCAATGTTGAACAACTGTACACAGCTGGGTTCGTTAGTCGCATGTAACGTTGAACAACTATACACAGCTGGTTTCCTCATTTAGTCATATGCAATGTTGAACAACTATACACAGCTGGGTTTGTTAGTCGCATGTAATGTTGAACAACTATACACAGCTGGTTTCCTCATTTAGTCATATGCAATGTTAAACAACTGTACACAACTGGGTTCGTCATTTAGTCGTATGCACAAATAATATGTTTAGCCATTTGTCCACGACACAAGTGACTTTGAAAAAGCCACTTGCCCTGATTAATTTTCCAGTTGTCCCATTTATGATTAAAACTTCGTCGAATGCCACTTAGTGCTCAAAGGTTATTTTTTAAGATGCAGAACCAGAGCTTGTTGCTTCTGAAAATGAACAGGCCCCATATGTTTTACTTTAATTATTGAAAATCTGTCTTTATATACTTTAAAAGTTATCTGTGTATTAATCAAAGCCAGGACCTTCTCCGCCTATATAAACGTTTTTTTCGCCAAATGAAAATATTGGGGAAACTGAAGCAAAAGTTTATTCTACTGACTGATGCAAATAATAATTTATTAAATATCATTTTACTGTTGCAAAGATTTGTTATATCCACCATGGACCATCCACAATGGACCATGTATCAATATAACCTTAATTATCTGAAAATATTATCAATTATCAAAGAAACCTAGACTTGAATTTATCTGAAAGTAGGACTGCACAAGAAAGATTGATGATAGAAGAAAGAAGGATGGATAGCAGAAAGAACAGAAATATATTTTATGTATATGTATCTTTATTTATTCATCTTTTTTCCTTTCAATTTGTTAGGAGGATTGTGATTAATATTTTTTGCGTGGTACAGTTCTGCTAGTGCAACTATGTAAGAAATAAAAAAATAAAAAATAAATAAAAGGTGAAATTATGCACCATCCAAACTATTATGACACCGCTCTTTACGGCCAAAACATATCCGAAATTCAATCGAAATATCATCAATTATGAACTTTTTTTATGCATTAATGTGTTTTGAATGCCAAAAAGTACTTCTGCACTATTTTCTTAACCTAATTATGTGTTACAGGTTGCAAAGATCGGGACAATTAAATAACAATTAATGAATTTAAGACATTTAATTGTTTTCATTTGTGTACTCTCTGATTGAATTGAACTGGGGTTTTAAGGCGCACCAACACATGAAAGGTTATATGGTGCCTAAAAGGAATGAACATGCCAGGATCATCCTCCATGTACATCGAGATAAAATATGGAGAACGGGCCTAGAACCTTCTCACCCTGAACTGCAGAGTTGCAAATTCTATTGTAGACACTCCATTTACACTGGAGCCACGTTATAGATTTTCTGCCATTGCTCTAGTGATATGAGCGAGATGGCACCTGAAACAATGCAGGTCGCTTCACCAATATGCAAGTCTTTGGAGCATGTTGCCTTAAAAGACAATGACTATGGGCTAATAAAATCCCACTTAGAGGGGATTATATAATTGCAGGGACTTAATTGATGGCAATTAAGGCAAGTGTCAATTATCTTCTTGTGAGTCAGTGTATTTCTCGATCAATGTTAGCACTGTCTGACTTTCAATTTTTGGGAAAAATGAAATCTCGGGACTTTTTTTTTTTTATAACATTCCACTTGCCCAGGACTAACATTTTGCAAAGAGGCACTTGGATTTGTACAGCCCTGGTGCAATGTTTAACAGCTGTAGACAGCTGGTATCATCATTTAGTCGTATGCAATGTTGAACAACTGTATACAGCCGGGTTTGTCATTTAGTTGTAAGCAATGTTTAACAGCTGTACACAGCTGGGTTCCTCATTTAGTCATATGCAATGTTGAACAACTGTACACAGCTGTTTTTCCTCCTTTAGGCATATGCAGTGATGAACAACTGTACACAACTGGGTTCGTCATTTAGTTGTATGCACAATTTTGAACAAATGTACACAGTTTGATTCACCATTTAGTTGTATGCAATGTGTAACAGCTGTAAACAGATAGGTTCCTCATTTAGTCATATGCAATGTGATTGGACTTATATCACTTTACCACTTAAACCTAACTGTTAACAATGATATTATATTAAAGACAAAATCATATTGAATATATGTGTTATTAATTCTATTCTATAAGTTATTTGATTGGTGAAGGTTAGAAAAAAACATCGTCTTGAAAGACGGAGTATTTGTGCTAATTTATTTCAAATCCTTTACACAAAAAATAATGTTATAATAAAGCAACATTTTACTGATAATATAATTAGACTGTTTTACTTACCGAAGAATTAAAAGTTTTTTAAAAGAATTTAGAGATATGCTGTAACCATCAGGCATGAGTTCCTCCTCTGGGGCATCAGTATCGAACCATGCCTTCCAGCCCTTCTCGTTACGTGACACCTGGTTAAGGATCTCAGTGAACTGTGGCAATCCACTGAGCTGTACCAGATTAAGCCACGTCATGTCTGATATCCACTTGGCTGGCTTTCGGGTGACAGCGTTCAGATCCAGGGCAGCACCACCTGGTGGAAAATTGTTAATTTCATTGTAGTGTTCAGAATCTGATTGTTTAAAGTAATCAAACTACCATTTCTAACAACAGAGCTCTTATACCAGATTTGACCGATGAGTTGTTTCTATAATACAGGAAGTAGCAGGCATCAATATCCCCGCCACCTCTTTATTTGTAATTTGATGACAGAAACAAGAAAGCATATTTCATCGAATAATGGTCACTTATTTTTGCCATGAATGTATATTACTCAATGAATGTGTATATTACTCTATGAATGTGTATTACTCATCTGGATGTATATGCGTATTGAGTCTGAAGAGTCTAAGTCTACTGATGTCTTAGAAGCTAACCTAAAACAATGATGTGTAAACAGGTCAAGATCCCTCATGGTGACCAATTTCTGGTATGAGTTAATAGACTAGGTGCAATCGTATGAAGTTTAAAAATCTAGGCATCATCGATTTACTAAAAACGGGGATAACCAAAACCTTTTACTAGAATCAATGAAATGTAAAATGTCAAGGATGTATAACTCTTGATTCACAGGTCCGAGTTCTCATCCACATGAATATTGGTATAAATACTGAAAGGAAAAAGAAACGTGACACGGGAATTTCCGCTATATATTGTATATGCTGCACACTTAATTCCATATAATTATATTCCAAGGAAATCCCAAGATGTTTTGTAAAAAAAAGGTTTTTCATTATTGGGTGCCGGTGACTTTGACCTACTGACCTCAAAATCAATAAGGGTCATCCTCTCACCATAGACAGTTCGCCTATCAAGTTGCATGAGCTTTGCTGCAGGGGAAGAGGAGTTATGGAGCAGACAAGGTTTTTCATTATCGGATGCTGGTGACCGCGGACAAGGTTTTTCATTATCGGGTCCCTGTGACCTTGACCTTTAACTAACTCCAAAATCAAAAGTGGGCATCCTCTCACCACAGGCAGTCCGCCTATGTAGTTTCATGAGATTTGCTTCAAGGGGAGCGGAGTTTTGGTGTGGACAATGTTGCGTCCACAGACAGACAGAAAGACAGACAGGGTGAAACCAGTATACTCCACTAAACTTCGTTTACCAAGTATCAAAGACATAAAGTGAGACAATCACACAAAGTTAACTAAGGTTAAATTACCTAGGGTTTGGGGAAAATAATGCAAAATATGACCTTGGCCTTGGTAATTTTTGTCATTCAGTGATGTCGGCCAATTCCAACAATACATATGATCAAGTATCAAACAAAGAAATTAAAGTTATCAGAAAAATTTAACTGAGGTTAACTTACCTAACCAAACTGATGTTTAGGGTAAATAACGCAATACGTGACCTTGACCTTGGTATTTTTTGTCGTTCAGCGATGTCCACTAATGCCAACCTTACATATATGACCAAGTAACAAAGACATAAAGTTAGGCAATCACATAAAGTTAACCGAGGTTAAGTTACCTAACCAAGGTTAAGTTACCTAACCAAGGTAAAGTTACCTAACCAAGGTTAAGTTTGGGGAAAATAAGCAAAATATGACCTTGGTAATTTTTGTCGTTCAGTGATGGCCACCAATGCCAACAATACATATGACCAAGTATCAAACAAAGAAAATAAGGTAATCACATATAGTTAACTGAGGTTACCTAACCAAGGTTAAGTTTTGGGAAAATAACGCAAAATAGGACCTTGGTAATTTTGGCATTACTTGATGTCTTTGACCCAACAAAGCATCTGACAAAGTTTCAGAAAAATTTGAGCAGCGGTTGTTGAGATATAGTTGATTTAAAATGTGTCCGCCGCCGGAAAAGTGACTGCTATGTCTCGCTACCCACTATGTGGGCGAGACAAAAATGGAGCTAACCTTAACCAAGGTATGACAGAAGGACAAGGGTTACACAATATATGTCCACTCCCTCATGCAGGGAGTCAACATCTTCGAAAATACCATTTATACATAATTTCTTTTGCTTTTACCTTTGATGAATGACTGGAACTCGCCATGTTTGACTTTACCCTGCTGTATGTCAATCTTGAATGTCATGAGCAGTACAAACAGGAACTTGTGTTCCTCATACAGGCCTCTACATGTGTAGCGGAATGCCTCATAGTTGAGGTAGTCTATGATGTTGTTGATTCTCTTGGCTGGTACGGGACTCTTGTCTGACCTGTATTGGACAAATATATTATGATAGAAGACAGGGTTCTTATGGCATGCGACTCATGTCTGACCTGTATTTGACAAATATATAATGATAGATGTATTTATAGGAGCATGCTGAATATGTGAGCATGGTTTCATATCCTATACTTTCAAAGCTATAAGCCACAATCAGTTGTTAGCTTAACGTTCACGGACAGGCAGAGGGACAGACGGACGAATAATGAATATGTATTATATTAGAGAACAGGATCGTTGGAAATGAAGATAAAGTGGCCCACTCAGTTTGATAAAGTCGGTTCATGGGTATAATACTGACGGTCAATGAAATTGCACGAGTAGATTTTACGGCTGTTAAGTTTTATTGCTAAAATAATTTAATAATAAGCGCATATTTTGAAATTGAAGCATATTAATTAAAGGGAATGTAGCGCCACAGCCAAACAAGCTATTTCATTGAGAGTTCTGAAAAACTTGGAAAAAGGTGAAAAAATTATCAAAATCGGATGATAAACAAAAAAGTTATGACCATTTAAAGGTTGTTCTAAAACGGATATGGGAGCCGCCATTTTTAGAACTATGATGTCATAGTTCCATATTACCATATATGGAATATTGATAAATATCATTTAAAACGGAGGAAAACATTGCGAATGAATGCAAAAAAAAATGTACTTGTCATATAAAGCATTATTGCCATTAGGTATTACATATTTTTCATAGTTGTGTCATTTTTTTCCATATAAATCAGTCAATTTTCATATTTATAAATATTCCATATATGGTCATTTAGAACCGTGATGTCATAGCTCTCAAAATGGCCACTTTCATATCCGTTTCAACAGAAACTTCAAATGATCATATCTTTCTTGTTTATCATCAGATTTTGATAATTCTTTCACTCTTATTCAAATTGTTCAGAACTCTCAATAATAAAGATGGTTTGGCTGAGTCGCTACATTCCCTTTAACAATTGCACACACTGATTGTCTCAAAATTCCTAAACATGGTTTATAGTGTTCAATTAAAAGTCACACGGTTAAAAAACACATCACACATCTGAATACCGCATATGTCTAACTGTTTTACTATTCCTAGGAAATCAACCCGACGTCGTGGTTACTCCAGCAAGATAATGCCAGGCCATATTCAGCTAGACTTACAAGTGGCATGATCTTGCTGGAATAACATGATGTCAGGATGATTCCCTAGGAACGGTAAAACTGGTTGTGTTAGCATGCGGTAAAATATGAAAAAAAATCGTTAGGAGGTCCAGATTGTGAACAATACAATTTATATTTAAACCTTTTTCTGAAAAATCAAGACAAGTCTTAAGCTTGTTAATGGCCCAAAGCAACCATTCCAAGAAATTGGGCATCAACAACCTATGCATGTGTGAGAAATCCTTTCTGCAGTATGAAAGGATTTTTCACACATGCATAGATCGTTGATGTCATATGGGAATGATCGCTTTGGTTCATTGGCTAGCACAGACATTCTCCAATGTTTGGAAGAAGGTTTAGATACAAATGTATTGCAATCTGGACCACCTACAACAATTTGAGCATTTTTATAGCACCCCTGCATAAGTGGAAATCATCTGCACTCCACTCTTGATATTGCCAAAGCAATGTAGGCGGTGCGATACCTGGGCATGACAATGTATGTAAGCTTAGCCCTTAGATACAGCAGTTGCAATTGGGTTATGTCAAACTAATCTCAGGCTAATGCATATAACAAGAGTACTGCCAAACGGAGCATTATACGCCTGTTTACTAAGGTTTTCTTATGTAAAGATCATTTCCTAGGTCAATATGACTGTGATCTACTGACAACTAGTAACCTCAGAAACAACAGGGACCATCCTTGTCCCATGGAGAGTCTACTTATGAAGTTTCATGATCTTATGTTGAAAGGTACTCAGACTTTAGCTCATTTTCTATTCCAGGTCACCTTGACCTTTAACCTAATGACCTCAAAAGGAATAGGGATCATCCTTGTCCTATGGGCAGTCTATGAATTTCATGATCCTAGCTTAAGTTATAGTGAGAAAGATGTTTTTGTACGACCAATTGCTGCGAGCTAGACCTTTGACCTCTAAAACAATAGGGATTGTTCAAGTCCCATAGGCAGTCTCTATATACATTTTCATGGTCCTATGTTAAAAAGTTTTAGCACAGAAGCTATTTTTCTATGTAAATTCAGCGCGATCTTGACATTTGACCTCAAAAACAATAGGTATCATCCATCTCTTGAGCAGACTTGTAACCTACAGTTTCATGATCATGTGTGAAATACTTCTAGAGTTATTATGTAGATTTTAAATTGTAGACAGACGGATGCCATACCATAATACGTTCCGTTTTTCAAACATGCTATAATCAGAAAACACGTCCCAGTTTTCAAACGGGCATATTAAAATGAGAAAAAAACATTTCCAATGTTAACTATAGAACATCACAGTAAATAAAACTAAAATGACTGTATGCTTACCTTGCCATAGAAATGTCAAATATGCCAAGAAATTGTGTGAGGGCCGTCTGGTACATCCTGTTGACATTGCTCATGTCACAGATCAGGAAATACAGGATACTGCCTCGGTTGGCAACTGTAATACGAGGTCAAATAATGGATGTAACAATGACATAAGGAAGTATGCAGAGGGCCATCTGGTACATCCTGTTGACATTGCTCATGTCACAAATCAGGAAATACAGGATACTGCCTCAGTTGGCAACTGTAATACGAGGCCAAATAATGGATAACAATGACATAAGGAAGTATGCAGAGGGCCATCTGGTATATCCTGTTGACATTGCTCATGTCACAAATCAGGAAATACAGGATACTGCCTCGGATGGCAACTGTAATATGAACAATTACATAATGAATGAATGGTGTTTTACGGCACGTCGACACATAAATAGGTCATATTGTGCGCAAAAAAAATATGAAAAATGAAGTATTAATTAAAAATTAATGTAAATATATAAAGATAAAACTATTAAAAATAAAATTAAAATAAGGGATGATAAGGTGTAATATAAACTATGTATGTAAATCAATAAATGCCCGGCAACGGGTATATAAACAAGTAAATATATATAAGAACACATTACAATGATTTATATAGTCTGATCTTTTTCAGGAAATCTAAAACAAGACTAAAATCTACAGTATCAAATAACTCTTTCATAGTATTAACATTGTAGTACCTTTGACGCATAGGATCAAAGTCTACACATTCCAATAAGATGTGTTTGACCGTTAACGGTGCAAAGCAGGGTATACATTCCGGTAATTGCTCACCTTGTAATAAATATGAATGAGTATAACGTGTATGCCCTATCCTGCACCGGGCTAGGACAACTTCCTCTCGACGAATGGGTCTACTAGAAGAACGCCATTCTCCGAGTAACGGTTTAATTGGATGGAGTTTATTGTTAACTGACAAATCCCAAGCGGCTTGCCAAGAGTTACGAATATATGTGTTAATACAACTTTTAAAATCAGTATAAGATAATTTGGTATTAGTTATATGTAAATCTAATGCTGCCTTAGCAGCACTATCAGCTCTATCATTACCACGTATTCCTACATGGCTTGGAAGCCAGCAGAAAATAATAACATTATCAATTATAAGAGAATTGTACTTTTCTAAAAGTTGAAGCACAACTGGGTTATCATGTTTCATATTACCCAGTGCTTGAAGAGATGAAAGGGAATCAGAAAAGATTACAAAATGGTCATCATCAGATTCCTGAATATAATTTAAGGCAAGTTTAATTGCCTTAAGTTCAGCTGAAAAGATAGAGGCCTTGTCAGGCAGGCGGCTCTTTATGCTGTGTTTGTGAACAACAGCTGCTGCAGCTACCTTATCTCCATCTTTAGAGCCATCTGTGTAGATATGTTGAAAGTCACAGTATTTTGATTTAATTTCATTAAATTTGCTTTGAAAGACAGTAGGGTCTGTACTGGATTTGTTATTATTACAAAGATCAAAAATAATTGTTGGAGTTTCCAAAGTCCACGGTGGAATTTGTGGTACTTTGTACTTGGCAACCAAATTTAGGTCGATTTCAGTGTCTCTTAATTTTGGTTTAATACGAAGACCAAATGGTCGAATGGCCTTCGGTTTTCGATCAAAAAGAGGTTCACAACTAGGATTAAAAACATTATCGAAAGTTGGGTTTGAAGGGTTAGACTTTAATTTAATGGCGTATTGAAGAGCTAATTTGTCTCGTCTGTGAGACAGTGATGGTTCATTGTCTTCAACATATGGCCTTCAAGTATTTAAGGTATGGTATAAACGTTAATTTACGGTCGAAAATAAGACCAAGGAATTTTGTCTCATCCACTACTGGTATTGGTGACCCATCCAGTGTTAGATGAGGGTCTTCATGATGTTTACGAAGTTGACAAAAGTGCATACAATTAGTTTTAGATTTAGAAAATTTAAAACCATTTTCATCAGACCAGGTCTGAAGTTTATTGAGACATTGTTGTAATTGTCTCTCGATAGTATTCATGTTTTTTGCACGATAACATATAACAAAGTCGTCAACATATAGCGAACAATCCACACCTGGATTGATGCATTTTACTATACTGTTAATCTTTATATTAAAAAGTGTGACAGATAGTATGCTGCCCTGTGGAACACCCATCTCCTGTTCATGAATATCAGAGAGGGTTGAACCCATTCGGACACGAAACTGTCTATCATCTAAGAATTTCTCTATAAAAATGGGTAATCGGCCTCTAAGACCAATGTCATGTAGATCATTCATAATACCGTACTTCCATGCAGTATCATAAGCTTTCTCCAAGTCAAAAAATACAGCGACTAAATGTTCTTTTTTTATGAAAGCTTCCCTAATAAACGATTCAAATCGTATGAGATTGTCTGTTGTGCCTCGTTGGCGCCGGAATCCACTTTGATACTTTGTTATCAGTTTGTTGGACTCCAGGTACCAAACGAGTCTCTCATTAATCATTCGTTCCATGGTTTTACATATACAACTCGTTAAAGCGATTGGGCGATAATTTATTGGGTCCGTATGATCCTTTCCAGGTTTGGGGACTGGAATAACGATTGCTTCCCGCCAAGAATCGGAGAAGATTCCCGTCACCCAAACCTTATTAAATATATCATGAAGGGTAGAGAGACAGGATTCAGGTAAATGTTTTAGTAATTGATAATGGATATCATCAGGACCAGCTGATGTATCATGAGCCTTTTTAAGGGACTCTCGAAGTTCTTTGAGAGTGAATAGTTTATTGTATTTTTCCTAGTTTTTCGACTTGAAGTTCAGCTTCTTCTGTTCTTTTTGTTTCTTATTTTTCAGAAAATTTGGTTGACAATTTTCAGAAGAAGAATTTTTTGAAAAAGTTTCTGCCAAAGTGTTTGCAATATCTTTGACAGATGTTATATCTCCATTATCTGTTTTAAGATGATTTACAGTACTAGAATTACCTTTACCACTTATTTTCCGGACCATGTCCCATGTCTTCTTAAGAGATGAGCGAGAATTCAGCCTAGAGACGTTAAGTTCTCCAGGATTTCCTCTTGCTATCCTTAATAGTACGACGGGCTTTCGCACGAAAAACTCTAAAGTTATCTAAATTTGTTTGAGTTGGCCGCAAGTTAATATTATTTAATGCAGCTCTACGATCGCTGACTGCCTTTTTGCAGTCATCGTCGTACCATGGTTTATGTGGGCGTTTAGGATCTGCCGAGGTTTTTGGAATGGTTTGATCAGCTATATCGTGAAGAGTTTTGGTAAAAAGAGCAGTTGCGTCTTCGACATCCTCGAAAACGGAAGGCTTTAATTGTTCCTCGCAAAGAGATTGAAACGTAGTCCAATCACCCTTGCGAAGTTTCCATCGTTGCGTTTTTTCGAGAAGTGGAGGGCCGATATTTTCAAGAAATATGGGGAAGTGGTCACTTCCACAGAGGTCGTCTCCAACACTCCACGAAAAATCCATCAAAAGCGTTGGATCACATATTGTTAAATCAATGGAAGAATGAGAGCCTGTAGCAGGATGTAAGTAAGTATGTGACTTATTATTAAAAAGACACAAATTGTTTTTGGCTAAGAAATCCTCAATTTTCTTGCCTTTATCGTTTATATCTTTACAACCCCAGATGTAGTTGTGTGCATTAAAATCGCCCAAGAGTATAAAAGGTGATGGCAATTACATAATGAAATCTACCAGGAACAGCTGACAAAGTCTGGTACATTCTGCTGACATAAGGGCAAATAATGGGAAACAATTACATAGTGACATTGCATAAAACTACATTATTAAAAGAGAAAACTAATTTGTTCGTTGACTAAAATCCTCCATTGGTTTTCTTCGATAAATTCATTTCAAATTCACGCTCTCAAGTCAACATATTGACACATTGCAAAAGGATTAAAACCAGATTATGTCTTTATTCTCAGAACACAAGTTTTGTCTTTATTCTCAGAACACAAGTTTTCATACTTTTTAAAATTCCAGTCAGCAGGACCATAGTACAGCTATAAAGGAAATTTTACCTAGCAAGGAATTAACAATACACTGCACCCTGTGATTTAAATATAAGATCTATGGTCCTGCTGACTGATTTATAAAAAGTATGAATTACTGATTTCTGATTCATCTTTTTTTATACCTGGCCTGAATTCTTCTCTAGCGATATTAATTTTAATCTCCGTCTCTGCGGCAATGGTCAGCTTCTCGCTGACCTCGGCTGCCGTCACCTTTGTGATGCCCAACACTTGGATGAGGGACTCATCATCTACCAAAGATCCCTGTATGTACAAAATACACGGGCTTGAACTAATGGACTACAATTACGATCATCATTTGGATTAAAGTACCAAATGACAATAATAACAAGATGACCGCCAAGAAGAATATGGACCAAAATGAAACCATAATCAGCATTAGACTTTCACTCTATTTGAAGTAACTATTCCACCAACAACAGCCAAATTTTACAAAATATGTACACCGTTTCTAAACCTACTGACGACAAAGTATATAGTTAACTTACATATTTTGAGAATCTAAGGCTCTATCGGCACAGTTATATAAACGGCTTTAACCAGCCAGACCAACCCCAAATCTGGAGCTTCGAATTAAGAGTTACCAACTCATAATTCGTTAAGCACATATACATTATTATATGATATGAACACATGGATAGAGTTTCGAGTTTCAATTAACAGTTTTGCAGTATAGTTTTTCCGGGTAGGTCATATAAATGCGTTGACTTATTTTTAGTAATGATCGCAACCCCGCCTTGACCGATTTGACATTCGACAGATGTGAACTCATTGTTTGACATGGCTGTTTATTACAAATTACAGGCAATCAACCATACTTGGCAAGTAATTGATTTCTGGGAGATTTTGAGCGGCTTCCGTGTGATCGGTAGATCAAAGGCAAATCCGGTAGTCTACCGGAGAATGCGTGATATTTGGCATGTATGAGTAAACATCAATGACATATTCACCATTTCAAATTAACTGAAGTCTGATACGTGTTTTTACTTTGTAATACATGATTTTATTATTGAACATTATACAAATGTAACAATTGTAAATAAATGGTTCCTGGTAAATTTGTACTAAAGTTTTACATTTTAGGTGGCTGGATCTGTGAGAGTACCTACCTTAGTGCTGGTGAGTTTATACAGCAGATTGTCTTCAAGTTCCTGCATCTTACGTTTGTTTGAAGTCACATCTTCCATCAGCTTCACACGCTCAGATTCAAGTTCCTGTCAAACATGTACACACAATATGCTTATATACCTATTTATGTGAGGTAGAAATCTGTATTTGAAAATGTGTTCAACATCAGACATATGCAAAAGTTTAAAATGTGTACACAATTTCTATTTAAATACAATCACTGCTTTAGACAAAATATCTCTCAATATACTCACAATAACAAATACAACACAATTTAGCCACTTGTGGTAGTGGTAAAAGGCCACTTGAATGTCATGCAGGCAGGCGACCTGAAACACAAGTATGAAAGGGCAAAACCCAGCGTGCCCAAGTGCTATTTGAATCCAGAATGTCGACATGTTTAACAGCCCCATATAACTATATAATTAAGTAATACTGGCAATTCTCTGGTAAATGGTACACATGAAATATCTGAAGGTTTTGACAAAAACTAGAATGGAACACGGAATAAAATGTGTCGCCTGAAGTTTTACTAACAGCATTACTAACAGTAACCTTGACCTTGACCCAAGTGACCTCAAATACAATACCAAGCTTCTTTTCCATATAAGCTACCTACAAAGCAAGTTTTTTTTGCAATATCTCATTCCTAGCTGAAGTTATTGGCCAGAAACCATTCTTTTATTTTTTTAGTAACAATGACCGTGACCTCAAATACAATACCAAGCTTCTATTCCATATAAGTTATCTACACAGAAAGTTTTGTTCCAATATCTCATTCCTAAATGAAGTTATTGGCCTGAAACCATTTCTCTAATTTTAGTACATTGACCCCAGGGACCTTAATTGCAATACTAGGCATCCTTCCCATATAAGCTACCAACATAGCAAGTTTGGTTCCAATATCTAATTCCTAACTGAAGTAATTGTCAGTAAACCATTTTTTTCTATTTTAAGTAACATTGTTCTTGACCTTGAACCCAGTGACCTCAAATGCAATATCAAGCTTCCATAGGCTACCTACACAGCAAGTTTCGTTGCAATATCTCATTCCTAAATGAAGTTATTATCCAGAAGCAAAAAGTGTGACTACCGATGGATGACAGACGATGAAGCAAGACAATGGACAAGGCAAAGCATAAGTGTCCACCATGCTTCGCAGGCAACACAATGATGTCCCAATCAAATACCTGCTTCTCAGTAAGTATGACACGTCCAAGCAACTGGTCCTCCAAACCTTTCATGGTCACAGTGAAGTCTATGATGGACGTCCTGGCCGATACCTAAATGTACAGAAAGCACATCTATTACAGTCTTATTATTATTCTTGCTGTATGGATTATAAATGTACACATATCTTTTTTAACGTAACCACATGTAATATTGTAGTTTAACAATTACATTTAATTGCAGGGTTTTCCATTCATTTTCAGATATAATCAAATTTATTTTTGTTTCTTTACACAGCCCAATGATTTAGGATACTGTCCTATAATGGCAAGGTACAAGCAAATAATATGAACAATTTCTTAGCCCACCTTTCAACAGCAACTATTAGGAGAGGAACTATAAGCATTTGCTTTTGTTTCAATACTTTTTTTTTAGGCTTGTGTACATTTTGTTAATGTTGTAAAACAAAGAAACATACTAGAAGCCACGGCCTAGATGTTGAGCCCTATTATAAAGGTCCAGATTTTTAATTCGACCAACATCTGAATGTCAATCCCAAGAGATAACAAGATACTGCAGTATTGCATGGCAATACATGATGTCCCCTACCAGTCAGATGTTTGACAATAATGTCTTTTGTTGGACCAGACCAAACAAAAGGCTTTCATTTAGACAAATAACAAAGGCATGCTACATTTTGCAACCTTAACAAAACAAGTGGGTACATAATCTTCCTTACAAATTTGTAAAAGATATACCTCACCTTTTTTTTCTTTTCATTCCAGTAGGTTTACAAACATATTACAATTATAATACAACAAGTAATAAAAAATACATATGCAAAGAAATTAACATCAATTTCAAGTCATGTATTAAATATAACTCTATTTGAAGGGAAGTAACTATCGAATATTTATTGAGTATAACAATAGATACATTAAGATCTCTTATTCAGCTGTATGACTAACGACAGAATTTTGTTATCATAACAACCACAATTTTGGCCATATCACCAAATAAAATTGTGTGCAAAATCTCCATATGCTCCTCTACCTATGTATTAAGTTTTATGACAATATCTTTAATAGTTTCAAGTTTGTCCATACAATTCTTTTTTGTGTGCATTTTTTTACTATTTTGTTGCCATAGCAACCACATTTTTTGCCATATCAACAAAATTGCATAACGTGCATGATAGCTTTATGCCCGTCTATCACATGTAAAAAGTTTTATGAAAATATCTTTTATACTTTTTAAGTTATCGCAGGATCCATTTTTCCAGACGGATAGACATTGTTTTTACTATTTTGGCCATATCAACAAGATTAAATAACATGCATAATCTCCTGCAAGTAAACAAAGAAGATATTAAGAAATGAAAATCAGACACAAAGACAAACTGACTAACGGATGAACGAACTGACACACATACACCTGGACGACATTGTGATTGCTAATTCGAGATCTATAAATGGGCTCGACAAAAAATAGTTGAAACTAACTCAAACTCACCTCTGGTGTGTATGCTGGATTTGCAAACTTGGTGGTGATGTAGAGATAGAAGTCTGCCATAATATCACACTCCTTGTCACCAACTTTAACCTACATGCACAAAATATAGGTTGAATTGTGGTTTTAGGATTCAACACATAACATATAATCTTTAAAAATCTTAGAAAAATATATGTACGAGGGCCGTTCAAATATTACGTGGACATTTGTAATAGTTAATGCACTTTTATAAATCAAGTAAATTAAATTATATGACAATAAAGGTTTACATTTTCACTTTCATATCAGAAAATATTATAAAATTATTTGAAACAGATTTCAAGAAATACGAGTTTTTACAACCCTACTGTAGCCGCCACGGAGCATGCCATTTGTGTACTATGACGTCGCCTTGAAAACCAACAATAACCTCCCTTTCTAAATGATGAAAAATGCTATAAATAACAAATGTAATTGTTATTTAATTAGATTATTGAATTAGTCATAGTTTGCATTAAATAAATATTTTACAGCATTGTTGTATAATCATGTTTTATAAGTGTATCACAGCTTCGGAACGAGATCATATGAATTCGACCAAATTTAACATAAATATTCAAAGTATTTCGAAAACAAACAGCATAGTCATTCCAAAAGACATATTTATTGAACATATATTGGTATTCTTAAATTATTAACATATATATTTTGAAGAAAATATGTACGATTTTAAAATTTTAAGTTTTTGTATTTCAATTTTGTAAAAACTTTTTTGTTTTATTAAAAGTTCACTTAATTTAATATTATTAACATTTTAGCGCTCCGTGATTTTTTCTGATATCGTCAATTTCAACTTAAAAGCAATAAAGTGTTCGTCAACTTATTTATATTTATCAGAGTTCTCCTTGTACAATATTCATAAAATTTCATAATTGTGATTTTGGAATACCAGTGACAATGCTACTTTAGTTTTGGGTGTTTTTGCCAACGATTTTCCTTTTATTTAGCCATTCTCGAAATGTAGTTATAAAATAAAGACGTCACAATTTGGACTGCTCCGAGATGGGTTTCTCAACCCTACTAAACCATTCATTGTAGGGTAACTAGACATTGTATCAATTTTTTATTTAAATCATTTGATTTTTTATGAGTTGGATTGCAACATATAAGAATCTTAAAGGTTTACGTCAATAAATTAGTGCGATATCAAAAAAGTCCAAGTATTATTTGATCAGCCCTCGAAAGTGACACGTTTTTAAAAAAAAAAAAATTCAATTTTGCTCATTGTGAAACTCACCCAAAAATGGTGAAAATTTGAAACAGATGAAAGTAATCACGTGAACAAAAATGAGCTACCGGTAATAGGCAGGCGATGGACAATTTACCATCCCATAAGTTGAGCGAACAACTGTGTTAAATCTTTCATTTGGCATTTTAATGGGCATACTGACAATTTTTAGTTTGTCTGGTTCTTACCACAAAAGAAAGATTTGACATCTACCTATGTCCTAGTTAATTATATATGATGACAAGGTGCACTATGCACAGATCTAAAAAAAATATTATTGTCAGTACATTTTGTATATACATTCAGAAAATGTATCAATGGGACATGGATGCCAGCTGTGCAAACAGAGTAAGTCAAGTCAACAGCATCAAGTGTTGATGAATGCATTGATTTTGTTTGCAAGATGTAAATGCAGTTGTGTATGGAGTTAAAAGACTTTAAGGCTATTGGTGATAACCAACCGTAAAGACCGCCTTTACAGGAATCAATAAATTGTAAACGTGTTGACCTACTTTTCATATTATGTTTGGAAATCATCCACTGGCAGATGTATTTTAGTTTGGAGTTTGAAGAAAAGCTCTGGATTGCTTGGAAACAGGAGTTAATCAACAATCTTAATGGGTGTCAATGAAGTGTCAAGGAAGGTCAAGTAATCTGGTGAGTTTCTTACGGTATGAATATATTATGCTCATTTAGATGTACCCGTGTAGGGAGTTTGATGAGTCTACGGCTACTGGTCAACTTCTAGATATATCTGTATGGGAAGTTTGAAAAGTCCAGGGTTATTGCTGAATAAGAAAGTCAATCAAAGACCTGAAGGGGAATCAATGGAGTGAAACGAGAAGGGTTTTCCACTGAAAGACCTGAAGAGGAATCAATGGAGTGAAAAGAGAAGGGTTTTCCACTGAAAGACCTGAAGAGGAATCAATGGAGTGAAACGAGAAGGGTTTTCCACTGAAAGACCTGAAGAGGAATCAATGGAGTGGAACGAGAAGGGTTTTCCACTGAAAGACCTGAAGAGGAATCAATGGAGTGGAACGAGAAGGGTTTTCCACTGAAAGACCTGAAGAGGAATCAATGGAGTGAAACGAGAAGGGTTTTCCACTGAAAGACCTGAAGAGGAATCAATGGAGTGAAACGAGAAGGGTTTTCCACTGAAAGACCCGAAGAGGAATCAATGGAGTGAAACGAGAAGGGTTTTCCACTGAAAGACCTGAAGAGGAATCAATGGAGTGAAACGAGAAGGGTGTTCCACTGAAAGACCTGAAGAGGAATCAATGGAGTGAAACGAGAAGGGTGTTCCATGGAACAGGGCTTCTAAAATTTTAAAATGCAAATCGGTCCAGGTTTTTTACTGCCGTTAGAATCGCACTTATTTTGAAAAAATCACTAAAATCGCCGTACCCCACCCACCATGTCAGCTGCACCATGCCTTTTTTCTGTTTAGTCATTGATATAGAGAACTACTTAAAATGTATGTTTGTATTATATTTGTATTATTTATAACTTACTTTATCTCAATTTGTACATTTTAATGACTGACATCATGTCTTCGCTTTACTGAATGAATAATTTTCACTCAATATTAAAATTGTTGATCATTTGAGGAATTGAACCGGAAGTGTCTAATAAACCAGGTAGGTATAAAACGCGGACTAACACGCGCGGACTAGCGGATTATATACGATTTTACATAAATTTGAGTAATATCGTTTTTCATCAATTAGCTTAATTAATACCAAATGTTACGACTAACGCAAACAATTTCGGTCCGACTTAAAAAAAAAACGGTGTCAGGTTTGATCACTTTCCTTAATTAATGTCATTAATATTATACAGGGACACTGTCCGTAACTTTTAGCTTATAAAACACACACTAATTATGTTCGCAAACATTACACACAGAGCCTCGGTTCCGATAAAAACACATACCTCGGGCTGAAATATTTACTAATTAAAGCAGGATTGTTTGACAGAATTCAATCGCGGTACAAAAAAAAGAGAAACCATTTCGGGCGTTTGAACTCACAGCCCAAACTAAAATTACACTCGCGGTAATAATAGTGAGCGTAAAGTGGTCGACATATTTACTAATTAAAGCAGGATTGTTTGACGGAATTCAATCGCGGTACAAAAAAAAGAGAAACCATAGTGAGCGTAAAGTGGTCGACCCAGCTCCCGACTGAGCTAAGCGGGCTATACACATTGCGCATTAAATACTATGGTGAAAACCTAATGCGCTAATGGAAGTCACGTGATCGCAGAAAAGGTAAATACGGTGGGTCCCACTTTATTTACAAATAATAATTTAAGCTTTTTTTTTCAAACTCACGAATGTATTACTACAGACTTCTTAGTGTCTATGCTCATGTTTTCAAGTATATATGTCACTGAATAAAAGTGAGACAGTTATTTGGTTATGCTCAATATCTGCTTACTTACGGACATTGTCCCTTTAAAGTTATTGTAAAAAAAAAAATCAAACAAACAATTAACACATCTCGGTATTTTAATTTTTTTTAATGACGCAAACTAATTTCAGTCCCAGCTTTGGCCACTTAAAAAAACCAACCGACACAAGCAAACAGGCTAACACCTTACGACTTACGGTATATCAAAGAAATTACAGACGGTAACACTCACTTCAGTGAACCGACAGAACGCGTGATATACTTTCACTGATCACACATCAAAGGCATGCTACCTGGCTATAGACTCTTCCGGAAAACTCCCTACTATCGGTAATGGTTTAGTCCAAATTGACCAAATTGACCTACTTTCGCACAGCGAGTGACAAACAATCGTGTTATGGATCAAAGAATATTGCCGCAAGGCATATTTTAGGATATTAGAAGGAGTGTGAAGGGCAATTGTAGATTTTTTAACGACCGATAGATAAAATATCTGGGACCGATTTAAACAGAGATTTTGAAAAGAAAAACGGTCCGGAGAAACAGATTTCGGTCTGGGAACCGATAAACCGGCGATTTTAGAAGCCCTGCCATGGAACACTTGTGTCGCCTGCTATGCGCTTATTTCAGTAAGTACAATCTAACTAGGTTTTATAAAAGAGGGCATAACTCCGCCAAAATGGAAGACAGTGTTATTGGACATGTGTAACAACATTCCTTGGGTTAAGATGCAAATGGAGATATGTAAAAAGTTTAAAGAGTCTAGGGCTACTGATGATGGAGCTAATGTAAATCTTCCACCAAAATCAATGATATGTCGGTCATGGTTACCTACTTTTAGTAGGATTGTAGATCTAATCTAGATTCGTCCTGCATGTGTATGTAGTAAGGGAAATCAACGAAGTATCAATATAGTATAAAAGGTAGATCAAGATAGGCCATGGTGACCTCCTTTTGGCATGAATGTATAGACATAATCTAGATGTATCTGGGTATGCAGTTTGAAATGTCTAGTGTAATTGACGACTTAGATATAGAACTAATGAAATTTGGACATGGGTAACACTGTATGTTCCTCTATAATTGTAGTGGGGCCCAAAAAAACCCACTTAAAAATGGATGGCAATTTTAATTTCAGGTGGGTGGGTTTGTGGAAACACAGCTATTTTTACCGGATCTTATGGTAATTGTATAACAGACTATAAATACCAACCTTGAAAGTAGAGCCAGATTTAATAAAGTTTTTCTCGAGTACGTTGTCTAGGGCTGGATCAAGATCCTCTTCTACATCCTCTATCAGCAGAGGTCGACCAAGGGACAAGGCATCTTCCAGGTGGGTGCGGAAATACTTGTGGTTCAGGGAGGTTACCTACAAAAGATGCAAACAACATTCCAAATTTTCTTCAACATTCTAGTTGAATTCAACCCAAGCATGCGTAATTTTCAAACTGTAACTAAACAAGAAGTTTGTAAAACATATATGCCCCCCTTTAATGACCATGACACAAACATTCCTGCCAAGTTTTGAGTTTGTAGTGCCAGATGTTCTTGAGTTATTGTGAAGACGAGCAGTTTTTAGTGATTTTTTACATGTTTTGTTTCCATGGCAACCACATTTCTTATGCGAATCTACCCAAAAGGGGAGGTAAACAACTAGACTATGACACAAACATTCACGCCAAGTTTAGAGTTTGTAGTGACAGCTGTTCTTGAGTTATTTCAAAGACAAGATTTCGGGACAGATGGACTGACTGACCAACCGACCTTCTTCGAAGGGGAGCATAATTACTTGACTCTGTCTCTCTAAAATAAACAAAACGTCCATTTAACCATATATGCCATTTTGGATCCAAATGGATTACAAAATTCAATCTACATGTATTCGATAATTCAAGTAAAAACTTTAACAAGAGCTGTCGGAGGACAGTGTAGCTCGACTATTTCATGTCCGGTAGGTGTATATAATTTATGGTTATAGGGTAGGGATCTTAACGGTTTCCAAATTATGACCCAGAGGCTATGTCCCCAGGAAGGAGATTGGGGTCTTTGCTGGTTGAGTGGTTGTATCCGTCTGTTCATGCCCAGTAAGTGTATATATGGATGTAGGGTGGGGATCTCAATGGTTTCCAAGTTATGACCGACGGGCTATGTCCCCAGGGGTGGGGGTCTATGCTGGTTAGGTGGTTATATCCATCTGTTCATGCCCAGTAAGTGTATATATGGTTATATGGTGAGGATCTTAACGGATTACAAGTTATGACCCAGGGGCTATGTCACCATGGGTGGGGAAGGAGTTTGGGCTATTATGCTGGTTGGGTGGTTGTATCCGTCTGTTCATGCCCAGTGAGTGTATATATGGTTATATGGTGGGGATCTCAATGGTTTTCAAGTTATGACCGAGGGGCTATGTCCCCAGGGGTGGGGCAGCAACCCGGTGTCTATGCTGTTGGATGGTTGTATCTGTCTGTTCATGTCTAGTAAATGTATATATGATTATAGGGTGGGGATCTCAACGGTTACTAAGTTGACTCAGGGGGCCCACCTATACCCTCATGTTGCACCTCTTGTGACCCCCGGGGCGGCCCCAATTCTGAACCCAGGGTCACCATTTGAGCAAACTTGGTAGAGGACTACTAGAGCAGAGGACTACTAAATGATGCTACATACAAAATATATAAGCTGCAGCCCTTTTTGTTTCGTAGAAGAAGATTGTGAAGTGTTTTTCCTATATACTTCTATGTAAAAATGACATTTTATACCAATTCAGGGGCCATAATTTTATCAAAATGAATAGATTATTATAAGTTATGGGGATTGTTGGATAAGGTACAGAATTTGATGTGAAACATTACTTTAACATTTTGATGCAATACATTTTTGAAGTTATAAATCTACTGCACAAAAACTTTAAGGTAAAGACAAGACAATCAAAGGGCCATAACTTTGTCAAAATGAAAGGAAGAGTTATGGGGATTGTTGGATAAGGTGCAGAATTTGATGAGAAACATTAGTATAAAGTTTTAATACAATAGCTTTAGTAGTTTTAAAGTTATAATTCTATTGCACAAATACTTTTAGGTAAAGACATGACAATCAAAGGGCCATAACTTTGTCAAAATGTAAGGAAGCGTTATGGGGATTGTTGTGTAAGGTGCAGAATTTGATGAGTAACATTAGTATAAAGTTTTAATACAATAGCTTCAGTAGTATTGAAGTTATAAATCTATGGCACAAAAGTTTTAAGGTGAAGCTGGGGACGCCGACGCCATGGTGAGTAGGATAGCTCACACTATTCTTCAAATAGTCGAGCTAAGAATTGCAATAGCTGCGTAATTGGTTTCAGAGAATAAAATTATTACAGTTGACCATAAATATGCTAATACGCCTTTTTTTTTTATTAATAAAAGATGTTTTATGTGAAAATAACTTTTTTAAGCTCATATTTTTTTGTGAAAATAAGACATTTTTTAAGATTTTTCTTAATCTATCTCTCTCTTAATCCTGTGAACTCTGGAGTGGAACCATTTTGACTCAAGGGCCATTAACTTGTACATATAGGATACTCCATGTCAAATACTAGAAGATGCTTTGTGTGGAATATGATTATCACGATTGTGTTGGTCTCTAAACTTTCGCCATGTCTTAACCTTGCTGATTTCCATTCTGGCAGCCATTGCATTGTGTTGTTTTTTAAATTGTTAAATATTAACTTTATTTTACATTTAGCTAAACATAAGCATCAAAGATCAAGAATTGTAACATTTGTGGCAATTAAGATGCTTAAAACAATCTTACCTGAAGTTCTCGTTCTTTCTCTCTATTTTTTATCCATATTTTGCCTTGACCCTGAGGGTCGATGAGCAGCGGGTACCTGGTAGCCTTGGTTGTAATAATACCATTCTGGATGGACAAGTCATCGTTGGGCAGACCCTGTATGTTCCATTCTCCAATCTACAGTGAAACAAAACAAAATACACATGGCTAGTCCCAGTGAACTCGAGCCACAAAACACATGGCAGCCACAAAAGCTAGAGAAATTTCAAAAGACGTCAATCGGCTCAAGACCCCAGATCTTGTAGATCTCGTAGATCCAGGCCTCTGTAGACATCAAAGAAATCTGTTATAAACTCTCTTAAGTATTGTAAATTTTAAATATTAAACAACAAATGAATTTTTCCTTTTGAACATGTTGAAGAGCTAACAGATTAGAATTGAAAAAATTGTGCTCAAACTGGCTTTGACAATGTTCGCTTTTGGTTTTAATTGCTCTTTTGATATTACAAGTTTAAACTATTCATGTAAGACAGAAATTGAATGTTTCTTTTGACAGTATTTTTTTTTTATCATGTGTTGTGCTAGTCGATGTTTGGAGAGGTCTTAATCCAATTCAATTATTTTATTGTTGTAAACACCCAAGACCACAACTCCGTCAAAATTCATCGAACTGAAACACAAATGCGATATATGTATGCACAACTAGACATTATACCGATGCTTTCTGTCAATTTTCGGCGGAATTCAACAAACGGCTTAGGAGGAGTAGCGGCGACAACATTTGTGACAGACGGACAGACACACAGCAAAAACATTATGTCTCCTCCACTTCGTGGGGGGAGACATAACTCGATTTTACTTAACTGTGCCCATGACCTAGAGACTTTAAAATCAATATCTTCATTGAGTACAACCAAACATGTATACCAAGTTCAGAATCATCAATTGTGAAGAAGAAATACAGGAAAAAAGTGTGACATAAAGACAAAGAAAGTGAGTATGGCAAACACTAGTTGCCACTGAAACATGCAGTCAATGTTCGAATAATAATCAATCTTTAGTGATTTCTTCAACTCCGTTATCCAGCAATATTATCTTCATGTTACTGTGGAACTTATTTTCATATATGAATATGTATCTGCAATTTTTATTTTACTTGTTGAGCGGCCGACAACTTGCGTTCATTTGTAAACATGTGTCTGCAACTTCATTTTGCTTGCTGAGCTCAACAACTTAATATATTAATTTTTAAAATTAATTTGTCTGCAACTTAATTTTGCTTGTTGAGCTCAACAATTTCCAAGGAGCCTTTTCCTCTGTTATTACTTACTGTGGCATTATCCACTAACATTGTGATTAGGTTGATATCATTTGTGAATGGTATACGTCTCTGATTCATCTCTTTCTGCCAGTTATTGATCTGTTTGTTACGGAACTCCTGATTGAACGGTCCCGAGTACGACAGGAAGCCTGTACACAGTAGTACGTCTCCAACCAACCTGGTATATACCAACTTATTATGTAAGTTATATCTGCTAGCTTTTATGGCAAATGCTGGGAAAGGCAATATAAAGTCATCCCTTTAACGACCAGTCAAATTGAAATACCTGCTGGGGAGGGCAATATTCTACCCTGTTTCAATTTAGTAAACACTGCTTTAAGTCTACAAGGACAAGTTTATTAACATTAATAAATAGTATTTGTTTTGTTTCACACAAACTGCACATCCTTTATTGTGAAACACATCTATCCATATCTGATGCAGCTTCATTTTGGGAAAATTCTTTGAAAAAGAAATATTGTATAACATCGACCAGTACGTACCTATCAATCTGAGATTTAAAGTGTTTACTCTGTTCAGTCCATCGCATCTTCTCTCCTCCCAAACCACCAATAAGGGCTGAGGCAGCCACCATCCTTCTCTTACATGACTCAGCATCATCTAAGAGCTCCTATACGTGCATGGATAAAATGTAATTGTAACAAATTAGCAGGAATATCTAAAAGTATATAAGGTAGCCACTCAAATCAAGTTTCGTTAAAATCCGGCCAGGGGTTCAGGAGAACCAGTCTGACGTGTTCGTTGGCGGACGGACTATAAACCTTAGAATTACACACACACACAGGAGAACCAGTCTGGACAAAGTTTGTGTATTAAAACCTTTAAAGGGTCAAAACGCTGCCAAAAATCATTCAACAGGAACATGACAAAGATATGCCAAGTTTCGTTGAAATCCGACCAATGGTTGAGACGAACTAGGCCGGACAAAGTTTGTGTATTAAAACCTTTAAAGGGTCCCATTACTCCACCAACAATTATAACCAGAACACGACAATGATAGGCGCAAACTAGGCTTGGTACTGATCATCCCTGCAAAGTTTTGCTGAAATCAGGCCAGAGGTTCAGGAGAACTAGTCTGGACAAAGTTTGTGTATAAGGGGCCATAAACTGCCAACAATCATTCAAATGGAACACAGCGACGACATGCGCAACTAGGATTGGTACTGATATGATTCCTGCTGGCCAAGGGTTCAGGAGAACTAGTCCGGAATTTTTTTTGTATAAGGGGTCATAACTCTGCCAAATATCATTTAATCATAACGATATGCGCAACTAGGCTTGGCACTGATCATCCCTACAAAATTTCATTGAAATCAGGCCAGAGGTTCAGGAGAACTAGTCTGGACAAAGTTTGTGTATAAGGGGCCATAAACTGCCAACTATCATTCAAATGGAACACAGCGACGATATGCGCAACTACGATTGGTACTAATCATCCCTGCTGGCCAAGGGTTCAGGAGAACTAGTCCGAACAAGGTTTGTGCATTAAATGGGTTGTTGCACTATGCTGGAACTAGCTTCATTTAAAAGGACTTTAAAAGCTGAAAGAATTATCAAAATATCACAAGAAATACAGGATATATGATCTTTTAAAAAATTGCAAAAATTCTCAAGTGGAGGCAGCAATCCTGGATTGATGACATCATTGCGCCTTTTTACCATTTATTGCATATTGATATCATTTAAAATAAAAAATATCACTGCAAATACATGTTAATCATAAAAAGAGCATAATTTATGGAGTATAAATATTTTACTTTGTATTTTTAATTTAATACATTTATTTGCTTTAAACACTATTTATTATCTATTTTCCAGATAGGGAAAAAGACGCAATGATGTCATCATTCAAAGATGGTTGCCTCATTGGAGTCTTTTTGCACATTTTCAAAAGGTCATATCTCCTATATTTTTTAAGGTATTTTGATAATTTGTTCAGCTTTTTTCACGGATTTTAAAGTCCTTTTAAATGAAACTAGTTCCAGATTAGTGCAACATCTCCTTCAAAACATTTAAAGGGCCATAAATCTACTCTAGTGTCAAAAAGTGGTACCTTTAGTGAAGAAATTAATATGATTTTAAGACATGTTTTACTGTTTCAAATCAAGTTCTGTATCAATATATTATCATGTTAAACCTTTATTTTCTGACCAGTTACACATTCTTTTCACTGAATGGCATTTTGGAAGCCGAAACACTTGTCAAAGAGTATTCTTAGCAATATAGGTTTGAGAAATTTCTGGGCTTAGGACTCTATACCAAGCCACTTATATACCATCCCAACACTCTGCCCACAAGCCTTTCCTTTATATAAACATCACTATTTTATGGATATTCTGTAAGAAATATCTGTTTTATGCTTTTTCTGTAATTTAAAATTTATGATCGAAACAAAATCTTGAACAAAAGGCTGCCCTGCCATTTGTTCCTTTCAAATTTTCTGACGATTTATGGCTTATTATGATTGTCCAGATACACAATGTGCTTCAGTTGAGGAAATAAAATGTTCAGAAGAATTTCGATATGATGGGAAAATGTCCGTATTTTGATTCATTAAAACAACTAGAACTACCACGGAAGGTGATAAATATCTAGTACTGGGTATCGCATCCAAAAAAAGTATCGTGATATATTGCAATACAAGAACTGTATCGCGATACGTATCATATTTTCTTGTACAACTGCGTTGATAATTTCAATAGACTTTGCCGTAAGTGTGACCTTGACCTTGGAGCAATATGAAACCAACAGATATATTTAAAAATAATTAAAAAAAAATAAATATATATATATATATATATAAAAATATATATATTAAAACAAAACAAAAATAATGAAAAAATATTTAAAAAAAATAAAAATAAAAAAAAATATCACAAGATAGTAAGAAATAAATGAAAAAACAAATTTAATGAAAAAATAAAAAAATCAATAATTAAAACAAGTTATTTGAAAATCCATCCAGGAATGCCAGAGTTATCGTCTCACACAATTTGACCTTTGACCTCTAAGTGTGACCCGACCTTGGGGCCACAGACCTGGATTTGTGCTCGACACATCGTCTTATTGTGGTGAGCACTTGTGCCAAGTAATTTGAAAATCCGTCCAGGAATGCCAGAGTTATTGACTGGACACAATTTGACCTTTGACCTATGTGTGACCTTGAAGCCACGGACCTGGATTTTGTGCGCGACACATCATGTTGTTGTGGTGAGCACTTGTGCCAAGTTAATTCAAAATTCGTCAAGAAATGCCAGTTATTGACCGGACATGATTTGACCTTTGACCTCCAAGAGTGACCTTGACCTTGGAGCAACAGACCTGCAATTTGTGCGCGACATGTCGTCTGGTTGTGCTGAGCACTTGTGCCCAGTTATTTGAATATCCGTCCAGGAATGCCAGAGATACTGACTGGACACAATTTGACCTTTGACCTCTAAATGTGACCTTGACCTTGGAGCCACGGACCTGGGTTTTGTGCACGACACGTAGTCTTATTGTGGTGAGCAATTGTGCGAAGTTATTTGAAAATCCGTCCATTATTGTCAGTTATGAAGAGGACACGATTGTACAGACGAAAGGACAATCTTTGACCTCTAAGTGCGACCTTGACCTTGGAGCCACTGACCTGGATTTTGTGCGCGACACGTCGTCTTGTAGTGGCGAGCAATTGTGCGAAGTTATTTGAAAATCCGTCCATTATTGTCAGAGTTATGAAGCTGACACGATTGTACAGACGAACGGGGACAAACAGACAGTGCGACTACTATATGCCACCCTTCGGGGGCATAAAAACTCTATTGTCCATGAAGACAGAGTTATGGTTCTTGCAATCAGAACTTATTCTCAATGCCCTTTATCATTGTGTGAAATTTCAATGCAGTCCCATTAGTACTTTTTATGTTATGGAGCTGACGAATTATAAGTATAAAATTACAAAGGGCAATAAATCTAAATGATGACAGAAAAGTTATGGTTCTTGCACTCTGCACTTGCTCTCATTACTCTCTATCATTGTGTGAAATTTCATCGCAGTCCCATTAGTAGATTTCCAGTTATGGAGCGGACATGAATTATAAGTATAAAATTACAAAGGGCAATAACTCTAATTTAAATGAAGACACAGTTATGGTTCTTGAGCTCTGCACTTCTGCTCATTGCCCTCTACCATTTTGTGAAATTTCAATGCATTCCCACAAGTTGTTTTCAAGTTATAGTGCAGACACAAATTATAAGTTTAAAATTACAACGGGCAATTACTCTCAATTAACACGACATGGTTATGGTTCGAGCACTCTGCACATCCTCTGATTGCCCTCTATCATTGTGTGAAATTTCATTGCAGTCCCATTGGTGGTTTTCGAGTTGTTGAGCGGACATGAATTATAAGTATAAAACTACAAAGGGCAATAACTCTAATTTAAGCAAAGACAGAGTTATGGTTCTTACACTATGTACTTCCTCTCATTGCCCTCTATCATTGCTAAAAATAAGAGAACAAATTTGTTGCAAATGATATTATCATAAATTAGGCACAAGGTAAAAAGAAATTTCATAGATTTTATAAATTATTAACCATGTTTTATTTTTTTTTGTAACTGACAGTTGAAAGGTTATGTAGGTGCTAAATATGCAGAAAAATGAAGAATTGAGGAAATAATATGACTGTCTTACCTAATCTTTATAAATGTATTAATGAAGTCTTCTGTTAGAGGGTATGATCCTTTTGCTGGGGCATAAATAAGTCAAATCAATAAGAAACATGGAAATTCCACGGCAACTGTTTTTCTATTTTTAGTAACAGTGACATTGAACTTGATCTCAGTGACCCCAAATTTAATCCTAAGCTTCATATACATATAAGGTACCTACATAGCAAGTTTCGTTCCAATATCTAATTCCCAACTAAAGTTATCGAGAGGAAACTGTTTTTCTATTTTTAGTAAAAATGACCTTGACCCTGACCACAGTGACCCCAAATGCAATCCCAAACTTCCTTTTATATTATCCACCTACAAAGCAAGTTTCATTCCAATATCTCATTCTTTACTTAAGTTATTGAGTGAGTGGAAACCGTTTTTCCTATTTTTTGTAACAGTGAACTTGACATCAATGACCCCAAATGCAATCAAAAGCTTCCCTTCCATATAAGCTACCTACCCTGCAAGTTTCATCGCAATACCTCATTCCTAACAAATATTATTGAGCGGAAAATGTTTTTATATTTTTAGTAAAAGTGACCTTGACCTCAGTGACCCAAATGCAATCCCAAACTTCCTTTCCATATAAGCTAGTTACCCTGCAAGTGTCATCACAATACCTCATTCCTAACAAAAGTTATTGAGCAAACTGTTTTTATTTCTAGTAACAGTGACCATGACCTTGACCCAATGACCCCAAATACCAAGCTTCCTTTCCATATAAGCTACCTACCCTGCAAGTTTCATCGCAATACCTCATTCTTAACAAAAGTTATTGAGCAGAAACCATTTTTCTATTTTTAGTAACAGTGACCTTGACCCCAATGACCCAAATGCAATCCCAAACTTCCTTTCCATATAAGCTAACTACCCTGCAAGTTTCATAGCAATACCTCATTCCTAATAAGTTACTGAGCGGAAACCATTTTTCTATTTTTAGTTACAGTGACCTTGACCCCAAATGCAATCCCAAGCTTCCTTTCCATATAAGCTACCTACTCTGCAAGTTTCATCGCAATATCTCATTCATATCAAAAGTTATTGAGCAGAAACCGTATTTCTATTTTTAGTAACAGTGACCTAAACCCCAGTGACCCCAAATGCAATACCAAGCTCCCTTTTCATATAAGCTACCTACCCTGCAAGTTTCATCGCAATACCTCATTCCTAACCAAAGTTATTGAGCAGAAACCTTTTTTTTTTTTTATTAACAGTGACCAAGACAGTGACCCCAGTAACCCCAAATGCAGTCCCAAGCTTCCTTTCCATATAAGCTACCTACCCTGCAAGTTTCATTGTAATATCTCATTCCTAATAAACGTTATTGAGCGGAAAACATTTTTTTTATTTTTAGTAATAATGACCTTGACCCCAGTGATCCAAATGCAATCCCAAGCTTCCTTTCCATATAAGCTAACTACCCTGCAAGTGTCATCACAATACCTCATTCCTAACAAAAGTTATTGAGCGAACTAGTTTTATTTCTAGTAACATTGACCTTGACCTTGACCCAATGACCCCAAATGCCAAGCTTCCTTTCCATATAAGCTACCTACCTTGCAAGTTTCATCGCAATACTTCATTCCTAACAAAAATTATTGAGTGGAAACCATTTTTCTATTTTTAGTAACAGTGACCTTGACCCCAATGACCCATATGCAATCCTACCCTGCAAGTTTCATAGCAATACCTCATTCCTAACAAAAGTTATTGAGCGGAAACCGTTTCTCTATTTTTAGTAAGTGACCTTGACCACAAAGGCAATTACAAGCTTCCTTTCCATATAAGCTTCCTACCCTGCAAGATTCATCGCAACACCTCATTCCTAACAAAAGTTATTGAGCGGAAACCATTTTCCCATTTTTAGTAACAGCCACCTTGACCCCAAATGCAATCCCAAGCTTCCTTTCCATATAAGCTACCTACCCTGCACGTTTCATCGCAATATCTTATTCCTATCAAAAGTTTTTGATTGGGCAACATCTGACGGACAGCCGGACGGACGGACAAGCAGAATCCAGTATACACCCCCTACAACCTTCGTTTGCTGGGGGTATAATTGTGACGATTATATTGTTTTGCACTTACATCTTACCATTACTTACAGTATACTGGTATATCAATTCAAGATGGAACATTTAACATAAATTAAACCTAAGTCATGAACGTTTTATTGCACATATGTATTTGTGAATTAATCAAACTTCAAAATACAAAATAAAGAGTCCCCAACAAACATTTAAGATATTACGCTGCTGTTGCATACAGTATGTGAAACACTGACCTGTTTTTCCTTCATTGCAGCATCATACATGGCCTGTACAGCATCCAGCTCTCTCTGTTTTTCATCAAGTTGTCCCTGGGCATTGTCCAGTTCATTAGTAGCTTTAACCAGTCTACCTTCTTGTATAGCAAGGTTAGCCTATTGAATGAAGTTCTTTAAGATCATCAGTTTATTCAAGGACACACTAGCTATTTTGATAAAAAATAAATAAACATGAAGCCTAGGGGCCTCGAAGCGCTCATCTTACATGAGTGTAGAGGTGAAGATTAGGTTTATGGAGGGTTTAGTGCAAGACTATAATTGTGGTGCAATGTTCTAAGTGTAAATTATAGAAATGTTAGGTAGAAAAGACTGGCATAAATTCATACATTTTTGTTGAAGTAATAATGCACCACTTTTAGGCCTTCTTTTTAAAGTCAGAATGTGCTTATGTTAACCTTAACAGAGATGATAGAGACTTTGTGTCAAGTATTTTGTGTATAATATTACCTTCAAATTTGCATTTAATCCTGTGACGTACCCAGCCGTTAATAGAAACAACTGATTAGAAATGTATGCTTCTTTAAAAAGGCCAGCTGGCTTTTTAACTCTTGTTCTATAAAGGAACCATTTCGATCTGCACACTACCTTTGCTTAGTACACAAATGTTTATTCGGCACAGTGTGTAGTTTAATTTTATTCAGTTTATTTGTTAGCGTAATTCTCTAAGTTGTAACGCTTCCCAGTGCATAGTCAACTGTTTCAGTTTATTTGTTAATAAGCATATTCTGCCTTTAAAGAAGGGTATCCATGGCCAAGTGGTTAGTCTCTGACTTGAAATCACTTGCCCCTCACTGCTCCATGGAACCAGGAATCTTTGTGCAAGTAAGCTATCCAGCTGGCTTGCGGAACACCATGGGTCTACCCAGGCCTGTGCATGAAAATTGCACAGAGAGGCATCTCGGATCTTTCTCCACCAATGGAAGCTGGAAAGTCGCCATAAGACCTTAGTTGTTGTTGCGACTATAAAATCCAATTCCAATCCAATTCAAATCTTCTCATTTTTAAAGATGTAAACATGTGACCCTGGGGTTTGGGCCAATATTGACCTCAGTGTCATAGTTGGTACATTGAGTTTAGTACCATGCAATTTTTTTTTTATATATAACATCACATTAGAAGCCTATGCATTGTACTTTCAGAAGATGATTTTTTTTAAGTTTTTCTTATGTAACTCTACTTAAAACTGTGACCCTATGGAGGTTGGGCCAATTTTGTATACATCTGATGAAGTAACAGGAGATAAATCTACATCTATCATATCAGAACACTATGTATTGTACTTTCAGAGAAGAAGATTGTTTAAAGTGTTTCCTATGTAACTGTAACTCTCTTTAATAAAAAGCACCAAAAGTGGTACGAATGCCGTGTTGTGAATTGCTAATTTTAACCGCAAAAATCTAAGATGAAAAGAATGATAGATTTGGCAAAAGGCATGAGAGTTGTGGTGCTTGTAACACAGATGAGGAACATTCTTTGTCAATAGTACTTGACTACATTCAACATTTTGACCAAAAATCTAAGTGGAAAATGGGGATATATCTGATAAAATGCAGACAGGGTTATGGTGCTTGTCATTTATGGTTGTGTTATAAAGATGAACATGTATGCCAAGTTTTAAATTTTTCTGTCAGTTAGTTTTTGGAATATGAGTGTACATTCAACATTTTAACAAAAAAATCTAAGTGAAAAAGGGGAATAATTCTAGTAAAATGCATGACATAGTCATGGTGCTTTTCAAATATGGTTATGTAACAATGATGAACATTTGTGCCAAGTTTCAAAGCTTTCTGACAATTGATTTTTGGAATACCACTACATTTTAACTGAAATTCTAAGTATAAAAGGCAGAATAATTCTAGTGAAATGCATAACAGCATTGTCATGATTATGGTGTTTGTCACATATGGTTGTAATGATGATGAATATGTATGACAAGTTTAAAAGCTTTTGGTCAAATGTTAATTGGAATATGACTGTACATTCAAGATTTTAATTGAAAAATCTAAGTAAACAAGAAATGTCACTGTAACTGACAAATGGCTCCGAAGTGGTTTTGACCTTTGACCTCTAAATGTGACCTTTACCTAGGAGCCACGGACCTGGATTTTGCGCACGACACGTCGTCTTGTTGTGGTGAGCACTTGTGCTAACCGTCTGTGTGTTCTTGGGCAAGACACTTTTCCTTAGCCTCGTCCGTCGGATGGGGACGTAAACCGGGCGGTCCCGTGTATCGGTCTATCATCCGAGCACGTTAAAGAACCATAGGAATCTATTCGATAATAAGAGTAGGGCAGGTTCCCGGATTCCTATGTATCCTTCCCCTCTCTCTGGGGCGGCTCTAAATAACCTGTACTGTGTTGATGAGCCGTTAAACAACATTCAATTCAAACTTGTGCTAACTTATTTGAAAATCTGTCCATGAGTGTCGGGAGTTATTGTGGTGAGCACTTGTGCCAAGTTATTTGAAAATCTGTCCAGGAATGCCGGAGTTATTGAGTTTACAGGAGCGCCTTGTGTGTCTTTTTTTGTGTATAAAGTATACTTGTGTGACTTTTTTTTTCTTGTGTGACTGACACACAAGCAAGTATGTCTCTATGCGCAGGAAATAGACTGTTTCTTCATTTAAAGCAATAAAAAATTGCAGTCACACAAGGGGAAGGGAGCTTGTGTGACTAAAATGTGTCCAAATGGTAAAAACGACACACAAGATGTAAAAAAAAGTCACACACGGTACGAACGTACACACAAAAACAGACACACAAGTTTTGAGTCACACAAAGCCTGATTTTGTGTATGTCCGACCGGACATGAATGTACGGACTGATTGACGGATGGTGCGACTACATATGGCGCCCTTTGGGGGCATAAAAAAAAGGGGGTGATTTTTCAGGTAAAATACAAGACAACAGTTATGGTTCTTGTCACAACATTGTGTAATGATAATAAACAAGAGTGTAAAGTTTCAAAGCTTTCGGACAATTAGCTTTTGAGAAATGAGGAAAAACAAAGCTTTAACAAAATGCCTAGATGGACAGATGGACAACTCACAATGTACTAGTGAGATTTTGTGACCTTTGGTGATCTTGTGTGACATTTTGAGACATCCAAACTTGAGTTCTGTGTAATGTTTGCCACTTGGACACATTTAGACACATTTAGGCACTCTTGGACACATTCAACCCTCTGTAAAAAATTTTTTATTTCTTTAAATGAAGTGTGACACCCTGTTATACTGATTTAAGGGCATTTGCTTCTACAATTATCAACAAGCAGAATAGGCCACAGAAGGTCAGATTGTACATCTAAAAAGGTTCACAAGTATACCTGCTCTAGAACAGACGGAAGGACGGTAATTGCAATCCGGCTAAAAATCTGACTCTAGGCGATTTTGATCTCTGGGTCATTGTTTGTACACCTTTGGTGAAGTAACAGGGAATGAATCTATATGTATCATCAGGGCTCGACACTAAGGCACGTCCGAATGACATTCACTGCCTGTACATAGGTCCGGGCTTGCTAATGTCCCAGGAACATGCCCGACCGGTCGTGTACAATAAGAACGGGACATTTACCCATAAGAAATGTTCTTTTAAAATTTCATTTAGTTCTGCGTGTAAAATACGTTTCACTCTCACAAAAACGATGAAGCCGTAGTTTGTTTTTACAATATAGATTCACCTAACGTAATGCGCATGCGCGACGGCTTCCCGAATTATTTATAACACGCGGGTTTTCCAATTTCAACTAAAGACGCGCGGTCTTTAGAATTCGTATACCCACAGAAATATTAACATTAATGTTGTTAGATCTGTGGTATACCGTGTGAGATATACCCCCGTAACGAGCCCCTCTATGCAGGAAGTAATTTAGTCACGCGCCTGAAATACACATCAGTGTGTAAATCAGTTATTGAGATGGTGTTGTCGCTTTGTGTCGTTGGTAATATTCTGTTCAATAATTAAAAATCATGACGCAACACTCGACCTAGTACTGTACCCATATTATCCAATCAAATAACCGATGTATTTTTATCAGCCAATGAAACAACTCGCGTTCACTACCACGTGATAAAGTGTAACAATGGCGATTCAATCAAACCAATTTGTAAACAAGTAGGGCAATTAAACGATTATGGCAATTTGACGGCGCTGTTTGATGATCTAAGAGACTATCGACGCATGTCGCTATCGATGCATGTCGTAATGAATTGGTGTACATCTGTTTTTATTTCAAAATGCCATGTTTTTTTTGAATGAATCAAGTTTGCCATTGTATCCAAGATGTTCCTCGACCTTGGTTAATTTCGATACTTATTCGAAGAATTGCAATTGGGCATCTCAAAAGATATTAACAGAAAACCAACTAGAGTACCAGTCAGATTTAGGCATAAACCGTGCTAATAATTTCCAAACACAAGATTTATATACATGAATTATATAACGAAAGTGAAAGTAGGAAAAAAGGTTCTGTTTGACCTAATGTATTATTCTTTTTATCTGGTGTAGTCTATAACAAAAGTAAAAGTAGAAAACAGTTTTGTTCGACCTAATGCATCTTTTTTGTTGTTATCTGCCTGCCCTTTTGTAATTACTGCACTAGGTGTAAGCATCTTGTACATCTTAATTCCATAGGCGGTTTTTAATTCCATAGAGTCTACCAGTTTGGTACCAGGTTCATCAGTGATGTTATATCCTCGGTGTATCCCCTCTAACACCGGTGGAGGAAAACACTGATATGTGCACAATGGTAACAACCTGATTAAGTGATTATGCTATGCTATACTAAATACACATTCTCTTAGTCCAAAACAGTTTATTAAATATAGTTGCATAATATAAAGATTTTAATATAACTTGGTCAGGGCACATGAAACTTGGGTCAGGGCTAGTAGGTTCTGCATCTACTAGCCCAACTGGGCTAGTTGAAAAAAAAGTTAGTGTTGAGCCCTGATCATATCAGAACCCTTTGCCTTGTACTTTCAGAGAAGAAATGTTTTTTTTTAAGTTTCCCATACAACTTTATGTATACAATGTGACCCCTGGTGGTCACGCCAATTTAACCCCTTGGTCATTGTTTGTATAACTTTGGTAAAGTACCATGAGATGAATCTATATGCATCATATCAGAACCCTAGCCATTGTACCTTTAGGGAAGTTTTTTTTTTAAATTTTCATTATATATGTGACAAGAGGGCCATGATGGCCCTAAATCGCTCACCTGAGGGCAGTCATGTTTTGAGCAATCTTTGTTGAGTGTCACTCAAACATCAAATCAACATGACTTTGTAACTTTTTTCAATAAAGATATAAGAAAAGATCCCCTCCGACTGGCAGTCATGTTTTTTTTATCGAATCAACATGCATTACGCTGTTTTTATCACACAGTCACCCTTGAGCACTAGAGGCTCTGATGAGTTAAAACACAACACGGTGTCAGTTTCAGCTCAATTTCATGCACTGTGTGCAAAAGATTTTATATTATCCAATCTATTATGATGACAGGGATGGATGTCCTATAGCTGATAGCAGTAACAAAACTTTGGTAAAAGTTTCCATATAGTTATATAGGGAAACTGACCACCCACTGGCAGCTATGTTTTGATGAATCAACCCAGTTTGAACAAACTTGGTAAATGGTCACCCAAACATCATTTCTGTGAAATTATTTTGAAATCCATAATGGTTTACCACCACCAATTACCTGTAAACCTCCGAGGTGTAGTCGAATGTAGTTCCTATAATAAAAAGTAATCCCTCCTTTTTCGATGGAAATGGGCATTATAAGTAGGGGGAAACTGCCCATTTCTATTCGATTTTGTGGTTATATGTATAAGAAGCGTATTAATAGGTTTTACTGGATCACTGATGAACATTTTCGAAATTTCGACTCTATGCTTACACTTTGTGAGCAATGAAAACAGTCGATCAATAAAAACAGCTGTACCCTTGACCTGTTTAGTAAACAAACAAGAACTTTCTTACATGTCTTGTGACCCCACGTTTTCTGGTGATTTTTCAAGTGGAAAAATAGTTTTCTATATGAACATTACACTGCTGCATTATCCATACTTGAGTTGAATTTGCAGCAAATCATTAATATGTGACACTTTAACATTGGTGTCTATGGGGAAAATAATTGGTGCTTTCATACCTATAAGAGATGCGTGCAGTAATTAGGACTCGCTCAGATTCGTACCTAGGGACACTTTTCCGATAACAATTGGTAAAATAAGCTCAGAAATAAGTTTTCCATAGTTTATTACATAGGTTTTGAGCGTTTTTAGTCCAATTTTGTCTATAAAAGCCGTAATTTTGAGTTTCATTTTTTTTTCTTGTTTAAAATGACGTATTGGTGAAGTGTTTGCAGTTGAACTATGTCTTTTTGGTATCAACATGTAGGGTTGCATGTTTGCAACATGTTTTCATGAATTAAATTTGCATGACAACAGGTTTGGTAGGCATGAAACCACTAAATCTTTCCCCTACCCCCCTAAAATAGGATACTGTGAAAAATGAAGATTTGTGTAAAAGGTAAAATATTATTCCTTATCATTCAAACTCGACTTGGTAGCATTCAGCTAGTATCAATTCTGATTTTAGCGGTATTTTTGGCATTATTAAGCTCGTATTCGCTACTATAATCAGGTATGGTACCACCAATTTTGAAGAATTTGACTGACAAATCAATTTTGGCATGAAAATCGACATAAATTGGCCTTTTCATCGTCCTAATTGTACCTAAAATGCATATTTTATTTATGTCCATTGAATGTTCTAAACATTTGATCTATTTAATATGGTGTATTGACAAGAAACGCCGTTTGGTATGACAATTCAGATAGTGTAAAATTAAAAAATATATCACTGACTTTTGTCGATTTCAGACTATTGTCCTTGGTATTCACAAGACTATATCTCGGCAAATAATCATTCGATTTGCATGAAGTAAGTGTTTTTAAGCTTGTTATGAAAATGACAACACAAACTCCTCATTTAAGAAACATCTGAACATGTTTTCTCCTCTTATAGGTTTACCACCACCAATTACCTGTAAACCTCCGAGGTGTAGTCGAATGTAGTTCCTATAATAAAAAGTAATCCCTCCTTTTTCGATGGAAATGGGCATTATAAGTAGGGGGAAAATGCCCATTTCTATTCGATTTTGTGGTTATATGTATAAGAAGCGTATTAATAGGTTTTACTGGATCACTGATGAACATTTTCGAAATTTCGACTCTATGCTTACACTTTGTGAGCAATGAAAACAGTCAATCAATAAAAACAGCTGTACCCTTGACCTGTTTAGTAAACAAACAAGAACTTTCTTACATGTCTTGTGACCCCACGTTTTCTGGTGATTTTTTTTCAAGTGGAAAAATAGTTTTCTATATGAACACTACACTGCTGCATTATCCATACTTGAGTTGAATTTGCAGCAAATCATTAATATGTGACACTTTAACATTGGTGTCTATGGGGAAAATAATTGGTGCTTTCATACCTAATGCAGTTTCAGACAAAAAGATTTCTTAAGTTTTCCATATAGAAAAATAGCAAAACTTGTCCTCGCTTCCTGGCGGCCAAAACATCATTATCTGTGAAATTATTTTGAAATTCATCTAGCGGTTTCAGACAAGAAGATTTTTTAAATTTTCAATACAGAAATATAGCAAAAGTAAGCCACGTCCCCTGGCGGCCATGACGAATCAATTCGCCTTGAATAATCTTGGTACACCCAAACATCATTTCTGTGGAATTATTTTGAAATCCACAAAACGGTTTCCGACGAGATTTTTTTTAAAGTTTTCCATTGAAAATATAGCAAATATGAGCCCCGGCTTGAACAATCTTGGAAGAGGCCAACTCAAACATAATTTCTGTGAAATTGTTTTGTAATGGGACAAGTGGTTTCAGACAAGAAGATTTTAAACGTTTTCTAAACTATATAGTTATATAGGAAACAGCCCCCGACCCCTGACGGACATGATTTTTAATGAATCAACCCGGCTTGAACAATTTTGGTAAAGTATCACCCAAACATAATTTCTGTTGGGCCACTTTCCGTCACTTATGTAAACATAAACTAATTTTCAGACAAATCTATGTATACTGACAATTTTTAGTATACTCACTCATCCCCAACGCCATATAAGGAAGTAAACACATTTTTCGGAGAAATCTCTTTCGTTTTTGTACCGCTTATTTACTATTTGGTTGTTTTTCCTGTTTCCAATCTTTAGTTATAAACGTCTGACAATAAGTGACATCGCGTAAGTAATTTGCAGTATAAAAACGTTTTTTAAATGAGAATGACGGAAACTGGGCTTGGACGGAAACTGGCCTCTAACGAGTAGCAGTTTCAGACGAGAAGATTTTTTAAGTTTTCAATATAGAAATATAGCAAAAATAAGCCCCGACCCCTGGTGGACAAGTTTTTTGACGAATCAACCCATCTTGAACAATCTTGGTAGAGTGTCACACAAACATCATAATGTGAAATTATTTTGAAATCCATCTACCGATTTCTGACAAGATTTTTTAGGTTTTCCATATAGAATTAGACAGGGTTGTTTTTGTAACAAAAAAATACGTCTCCTCCCATAATTTATGAACCAACCTGGCTGAAAGTTGCGCTTTGCAGAGATATGAAGTGGACACGAAATATAGTGCATATGACATTCGACCTCTAAGTGTGACCTTGACCTTGAACGGATGTGGCTGGAAGTTGCGCTCTGCATGTCGTTCCGATATGGTGAACATTTGTGCCAAGTTATTTCAAAATCCCTTAGGCGTTTCAAAAGATATAGAGAGGACACGAAATATAGTGCTTATGACCTTCGACCTCTAAGTGTGACCTTGACCTTGAATGGACGTGGCTGGAAATTGCGCTCTGCACGTCGTCTTGATATAGTGAGCATTTGTGGCAAGGTATTTTCAAATCCCTCAAGCAGTTCAAGAGATATGGTGGAGAAACGAAATATAGTGCATATGACCTTCGACCTCTAAGTGTGACCTTGACCTTGCATGAACGTGGCTGAAATTGCGCTCTGCACATCGTCTTGATATGGTGAACATTTGTGGCAAGTCATTGCCAAATCGCTCTAGTGGTTCAGGAGATATGGTGGAGACACAAAATCTAGTGCATATGACCTTCGAACCCTAAATGTGACCTTGTCCTTGAAAGGACTTGGCTGGAAGATGCGCTCTGTATGTCACCTCGATATGGTGAACATTTGTGACAAGTTATTTCAATATCCCACAAGCGGTTCAAGAGATAAGGAGAGGACACGAAATATAGTGCATATGACCTTCGACCTCTAAGTGTGACATTGAACGGACGTGGGCTGGAAGTTGCACTCTGTATGTCGTCTCGATATGGTGAACATCTGTGCCAAGTTATTTCAAAATCCCTCAAGCGGTTCAAGAGATGAGAGGACACGAAATATAGTGCATATGACCTTCGACCTCTGTGACCTTGACCGGACGTGGCTGGAATTTGCGTTCTGCACGTCGTCTCGATATGGTGAATATTGTGCCAAGTTATTTCAAAATCCCTCAAGCGGTTCAGGAGATATGGAGAGGACACGGAATATAGTGCATATGACCTTCGACCTCTAAGTGTGACCTTGACCTTGAACTGATGTGGCATCTCGATATGGTGAACATTTGTGCCAAGTTATTTCAAGATCCCCCAGGAAGTTCAAGAGATATGGAGGAGACACAACATTTAATACATATGACCTTCTACCTCTAAGTGTGACCTTGACCTTGAATGAACGTAACTGCAAGTTGCGCTCTGCATGTCATCTTGATATGGTGAACATTTGTGTTATATTACAAGTTATTTTAAAATCCCTCAAGTGGTTCAAGAGATATGGTGGAGACACGATTTGTGACTGACAGATTTGTGACAGAGATCCAGACAGACAGACATCCAAATTAAAAACAATGTCTCCCCAGTATGGGGGTGGGGGAGACATAAATACAGCAAAAATAAGCCCCGCCCCCCCCGGCGGCCATGTTTTTTGATGAATCAACCCGGCTTGAACAATGCTGGTAGAGGATCACCCAAATATCATTTTTGTGAAATTATTTTGAAATTGAGCCAGTAGTTTTAGAGAAGATTTTTAAATTTTTCCAGCTTGTTTTTTTCGGTTCCCATGGCAACCAGAGTTCTAAATGGATTTCCATAACAATCTTGAATGGATTTCCATCATTTGAACAATCTTGGGAGAAGACCACCCAAGGATCATTCCTGTGAAGTTTTGTCAAAATTGGCCAAGCGGTTTCAGAGGAGAAGACGTTTGAAGTTCAGAGGAGAAGTCGTTTGAAGCAATTGTGGACGTACGCACGCACGTACAGACTTTGTGCTCAGGTGAGCTAAAAATGTGACCCCTGAGGGTTGGGCTAATTTTCATTATTTGTGTAACTTTGGTGAGGTACTATGAGGTCATGCTACATGCAAAATATCAGAATACTAGACCTTGTATATTCAGAGAAGATTTTTCTTCAATAACTCGTAAACCCTTGAACAGGGCCAATTTTGAACCCATGGTCATGGTATGTATAACCTCAGAAAAAAATTATGCAAGGATGTTCTTAGCAAAATCTGGTTAAAATTTGATCATTAGTTTCAGAGGCGATGTCGTTTTAAAAGAAATTGTTCTGATAAATGGACGTATACCACAATACATTTTGTTTGTCCTTTTGTTTTTAAAGTCATGGTCACTGGTGGAGCTGGCGAGACTTACAGGGTTAGGTCTTACTCCCATTCAATGTACATACTACTCCCATTCAATGTACATACCTTGATTCATTTTAGAAGGATTGCTATCCACTTTTTAGCCAGTATGTTTTTGGAAAAAAATACAACTTATTGTCATCCCTTGATCGGCGTCTGCGTATTTGGTTAAGTTTTATGTTAAAGTGCACTTCTTTCAGTAAACAGATACAGCTTTGAAACTTTCCTTGAGCATGCTATTTCCTGACGCAGGCCATGCAATACTGGTTTCCACCAAGGAAAATCTCATGATCAGCCTTACATGGCACACACGTATGACAAAAATCAGTGTCAAACATTAAAAAAAAAAACAAGAGGTCAATGACCTTGAAGCTCTACTGATAGATTTTGATAGCTAGGTGATCAGCATTCCTGTGAAGTTTCATAAAAAAATGTCAAGTAGTTTCAGAGGAGTAGTCGCTAAGTTGAAGTTTTTACTATATAACTCAAGGTAAACAAAGATGGCCACTGGCAGCCATGTTTAATGTTGAATCAAAATAATTTTCGACAAGGATCAACATCTTGTCATGCTGATATCAATATCACTTACAATTTTCAAGAAGCAGTCGCTACAAACTTTTTTTTAAAAAATCTGTTTTAAGCCATGGCGGCCACCTTGAATTTCCGGCCGACCTAAAAAAAATCTGGGATCAATTAGACATCAAGAGCAACATTCCTGTGAAATTTCATAAAAATGTGTCAAGTAGTTTCAGAGGAGTAGTCGCTACAAGTTTTTACTATATAAATCTATGTAAACAAAGATGGCCGCTAGCGGTCATGTTTAAAGTTGCATCAAAATAAATTTCGACAAGGATTAACATCATGTCATTTTGATCATTTTAGAAAATGTCCCATATCAATATCACTTACAGTTTTCAAGAAGTAGTCGCTACAAATTTATTTATTTTAAATCTATTTTTAGCCGTGGTGGCCATTTTGAATTTCCGGCCAGCCTGAAATTTTGCTAGGATCAACTAGACATCAAGAGCAACATTCCTGTGAAGTTTCATGAACATCCGTCAAGTAGTTTTAGAGGAGTAGTCGCTACAAGTTTTTACTATATAACTCTATGTAAACAAAGATGGCCACTGGCAGCCATGTTTAACGTTGAATCAAAATAATGTTCGACTCAGATCAACATCATGTCATGCTGATCATTTTAGAAAAAGTCCCATATCAATATCACTGCTAGTTTTCAAGAAGTAGTCGCTACAAACTTAATTTTTAAAAATCTATTTTTAGCTGTGGCGGCCATCTTGAATTTCTGGCCGATCTGAAATTTTGCTAGGATCAATTACACATCAAGACCAACATTCCTGTAAAGTTTCATGAAAATCCGCCAAGTAGTTTCAGAGGAGTAGTCGCTACAAGTTTTTACTATATAACTCTATGTAAACAAAGATGGCTGCTGGCAGCCATGTTTAACGTTGAATCAAAACGATTTTTGACCACGACCAACATCATGTCATGCTGATCATTTTAGAAAAAGTCCCATATCAATATCACTTATAGTTTTCAAGAAGAAGTCGCTACAAACTTGTATTTTAAAAATCTATTTTTAGCTTTGGTGGCCATCTTGGATTTCGCATCAACATGAATTTTTGCTAGGATCAACTAGACTTCATGGGCAACATTTCTGTAAAGTTTCATGAATATCCATCCAGTAGTTTCAGAGGAGTAGTCGCTACAAATAAAAGTTTACGGACAGACAGACAGACGGACGGACGGACGCCGCACCACGGCATAAGCTCTGCTGATCTCTGATCAGAAGAGCTAAAAACTGTATGATATCTTACCACTAGAAACCACTTCTTCCAATGTCCACCTACCCCAGCCATTTGTCATAGTACACATTTCACTGATCATATCAGCTTCTTTTTTGATATATTGTTTTAATTAATTCAAACTACCTCAACATTCTAAAAATCTTCATAACATTCTAAACAATTCGGCCAAGATGGCCCTATATCGATCACCTGAGTAATTGTCCATTATCGAACTTCTTCGAAATCTTATGATCATATACAATCTGTGCAAGTTTGGTTAAGAATGTCCAAGAAATGTGGCCTCTGTTGTTTACCAACATTGATATAAAGACACTGACAAAGTTTGGTAAAGATCAAAGACAAAATGAAGGTGTAACCTCTGGGGCATGGCCAAATGTGACCCAAGGGCTACATGTAGTGTATGAGAGCTGTGTGCCTTGTGGTTTCAGAGAAGAAGGTTTTTTAAGTTTTTCCCTATACAAGTCTATGTAAAACATATGATCCCTGGGGCAGAGCCAAATGTGACCCCGGGTCTCCATTTTAATAAACTTGGTAAAGGACCATAAGCGCATAGTAAATGCAAAATATTAAACCTCTGGCTCTTGCAGTTTCAGAGAAGAAGATTTTTTAATTTTTCCCTATACAAGTCTATGTAAAACTGTGATCGCGGGGGCGGGGCCAAATATGACCCCGGGGTCACCATTTGAACAAACTTGGTAAAGGACCATAATCTTATAGTAATTGCAAAATATTAAACCTCTGGCTCTTGTAGTTTCAGAGACGAAGATTTTTAAAAAATGTCCTATATAAGTCTATGTAAAACTGTGACCCCCGGGGCGGGGCCATATTTGACACCAGGGTCACCATTTGAACAGACTTGGTAAAGGATCATAAGCTTGTAGAAAATGCAAAATATTGAACATCTGGCTCAAGCAGTTTCAGAGAAGAAGATTGTTTAAGTTTTTCCCTAAACAAGTCTATGTAAAACATGTGACCCCTGGGGTGGTGTCAAATGTAACGCTAGCGTCACCATTTGAACAAACTTGGTAGAGGAATATAAGCTTATAGCAAATGCAAAATATTGAACATCTGGCTCAAGCAGTTTCGGAGAAGATTTTTTAAGTTTTTCCCTATACAAGTCTATGTAAAACATGTGACCCTTGGGGCGGGGCCAAATGTAAACCCAGGGTCACCATTAGAACAAACTTGGTAAAGGACCATAATCTTATAGCAAATTCAAAATGTTAAACCTCTGGCTCTTGTAGTTTCAAAGAAGTAGATTTTTTAAGTTTTTCCCTATACAAGTCTAGGTAAAACTGTGACCACAGGGGCGGGGCCAAATGTGACCCCAGGGTCACCAATTGAACAAACCTGGTAAAGGACTATAATCTTATAGTAAATGCAAACTATTAAACCTCTGGCTCTTGTAGTTTCAGAGAAGAAGATTGTTTTCAGTTTTTCCCTATATAAGCCTATGTAAAACTGTGACCCCCGGGGTGGGGCCAAATGTGACCCCTGGGTCACCATTTGAACAAACTTGGTAGAGGACCATAAGCTTATAGCAAATGCAAAATATTAAACCTCTGGTAGTTTCCGAGAAGAAGATTTTTTATTTTGTTTTCCTATATAAGTCTATGTAAAACTGTGACCCCTCGGGGCGGGGACAAATTTGATCCCAGGGTCACCATTTAAACAAACTTAGTAGAGGACCATAAGCTGATGCTACATGTAATACAAGAGAGCTCTGTGCCTTTTGTTTTAAGAGAAGAAGATTTTTTAAAGTTTTTTCCTATACAGTCCACACTCAGTATCTCGAATTTCAAGGGACCGGAAAAAAAGTTCGAGTTATCCGAAGTTCGAATTAAACGATTATGGCATACTTTTTTATTTTATTACCCCACCTACCTGTTTTACACTATGCATATACGTGTATATATTGCCGATATTTGCCGATTTTAATAAAATAAATGATTTCTTTCTTCATATATGTTTATGAATATGTTTCTGTACAGTTATAAGTCACATCCAATAGGAAGATGCAATTACATTAATTACTTACTGTTATTATTACGCCCAAATTTGAGACACACTCACTGTAGCATTCTACTTTCGTTTTGCCAGTTTGTATATTCGGGCATTTCATGTTAAAGTAGTATAAGAAAACGTTTTGGTAATGAAATAAATCAGCAAAATATTTATGATTTCATTATTTATTAAAAACAGAGAAAGGCATATACACAATGAAACAATGTTTTCAATATTGTCACAAATGCATTTCTATAAATAGACGTTTAAATTTACACAAACAGTATATCGATTATAAGAAATCATATCTAAACGAAACAATTTAAAATATTCAGGTCTATAACTCTATGTTCTTTCGGTGTTTTCACTATCTACTCATTCGAATTTTATAGCAAAAAAACAGAACATTGATATCTGCCACTCATTAATTAATTAGTTATACGTTTCGTCCATGTCAAATTAGTATAATTATTATAATTGTTTTAACCCATGCGATGGCCATTGTTTTCAATTAGCGTAAACAAACTTCCTCGTTAACAAGCCTTAATTTATCATGAAAAATCAGAGACAACACAAGAAAATAAATTAACAAACATGTCACCATGATTTATTTGTTACAGGTCAAATCATCTCGGCAATTATCACCTTTTGTTTGCTTCACAATCAACTTCGACGCCGGCTTGTGTTTGATCAAACTTGCATTTTGCAATTTAATTGAACTTCGAATTAGCGAGAGTAAATTAATGTATATATTCGTGTTTGGGACCAGAAAAATAGTTCGAATTATCCGATAATTCGAATTATCGAAATTCGACTTAAAAGAAGTCAAATTGCATAGAAACAGAAGGAATAAAATTGGGACCGTGAAAAAAATTCGACTTAAGCGGAAATTCGAAATAAGCGAGTTTGAGTTACTGAGAGTAGACTGTATGTCTATATGAAAAAGATGCAAAATCTCAATATACAAACTTTGGATCCCCGGGGCACGGCCATTTTTGACCCCAGGGACTTTATTTGAACAAACTTGATAGTCTAGGCGTTGGCGATCATTTTAAAAGAAAAACTGTTGAAATCTGTCCTGCAGTTCTGGAGAAGAAGATTTTTTAAGGTTTCGACCATATATGGCAATGGCGGCCATCTTGGATGTCGCGCTGACCTAATTTTAACAAATCTAAAAAGCATTCATCTAAGGATCATCCATGTGAAGTTTAGTCAAAATGAGCCAAGCGGTTTCTGAGGAGGTCGTTTGAAGAAAAGTTAACGATGACGGACGGACAACGGACGCAGAGTGATCCCAATAGATCACCTTGAGCCTTCGGCTCAGGTGATCTAAAAATATATATCATCAGCAATTGCTTACTGTTGCCATATGACTTTGTTCCCATGTTACTATTGCTTACTGTTGCCATATAACTTTGTTCTCAAGTTACTATTGCTTACTGTTGCCATATAACTTTTTAAAATATTTCTACATTTTTGTTGTTATATAATAAAAATTTGCAAATAAATACACGTTGGTTTCCTCCTTTTGAAAACATTCTGCGCCGCCCTGATGCTTTGCATCAGTTTCTTCTTGTACTTATATCCACCTTTTAACTAAGAAAATAGACAGAACCGATGGATGCTCCTGGAAATGTATCAACTTAAGCTATGGTCGTGTATCACCCAGAAGTATTCACTTCGCAGTCCCATTAGTAGTTTTTTAGTCACGCTCCGGACAAGAATTGTAAGTATAAAATTACAAAAGGCAATAACTCTAATTTAAATGAAGACGGGGTTCCCAGTTTTCCGAGAACAAAGTTCAAGGTCTTTTCCAGTATTTTTTCAAGATTTTTCCCCACTGTTTTTAAGGTCAATTTATACCGGGGTTTTTAACATTGACTATGTTTTTAATATATAATATTTATTAAAACATGTACACCTCACCACAGCTAGGGACATTGTATACTAGTGAACAATTGTAATAATTGTCTTGGCATTAATGCCATTTTCAACATTATTTCAGTATCATTGCAATGGTCAATTATATTGTGCAACCCAGTGTTATTGTTTTAAAAAAACAGTATTAATCAACTTATCCAGAAGTTCTGTGATTACATTTATATTTGTGGGTACAACATTTTGTGGTTTTCAGATAAATGGTATTTTCTTGGTTACTTATAAATTTGTGGATTTCTGATTTTCAACTACAAATAATTGAGAGAAAAAATCTAAATCATGGCATGATGCAAATACAATGTTTGCTTTATGGGGCATTTACACAAGATGGCGACCTTTGTGCCTCCAGTGTGCGACCATAAAATTTGCCAGGTCGTCGTTGGAGGCTCAAAGGAGGCAGAATGGTTGCCTAGGTCGTTCAAAGGTGGTACACAGGAGGTTCAGACATCGCCATGGACGCCATGGTCGCCGTGAATTTTTGAACATGTTCAAAACAGTCGCACAAACGTCGCCGAGGAGGTTGGTTGCTCAAAGGTGGCTCAAAGGAGGCAGAAGGGAGTCACAAGCATTACCGTGGTTGCAGAATGGAGGCACAGTTGTCGCCCAATGGTCGCCAGGTAATAGATGCGTTCTGCTGCAAATCCAGTGATCTCCGTTAGTTGCCGTTGGTCGCCGATGATGGCACAGAGGAGGCATAGAGGAGGCTCAATGGTTGCCCAAACATTGCTCGGGGGTCGCCTATGTAGCCTATAATCGCGTTGGTTGCCGTAGGTTGCACAGGGGAAGCACAGGGGAGGCAGGCAGGTGGCTCAGTGGACGCACAGGTCATTCGTAGATCACCATGAAAATGCCCGAAAATTGCATTTTTGGTGGTTCAAGGGAGGCACAAGGATCGCTGGAGCAGTTACATAGAAACATGATTTTCTGGGTTTAGGCGACCATTGAGCGTCCTGGCCATTTTTTGGTCGCTCAAAGGTGGCACAAAGGTCGCAGCCCTGTGTAAATGGGCCATTATCAATTAAATCCAGGAAAATTAGTACCTCATAAATATTAATGATTTCACAGTGCTTCTCAAATTCTTAATCCAGACCTGACAACAGACAAAGATCAAATCCTCATGCCAGATACAGACATACTTATTTTACCGATCTAATACATCATGGAGAACAACCAAAATCTAATAAATAAACAGTGATCCTGAACGAAATTGGCCACATTGGCTCATTAGCCACAGTTCTAACCTAAACCACACCTGTTATTATTTTGAAATTTAATAAAAAACAATATTTATCTGTTAATTTATCCCAATCCAGAAGGCTTCATCTTCACTGTTGTCGGTGTCACCGATATCTGCCAGTGCCCGAAGAGGAGCGTTGTTGTACATGTTAAAAATATGGAAAACAGGTAAAAGGTGCCAACAAACCTTGAGTGGCAAGACCTCCTTATTGATGCCAAAGAAGATAGCCATAGCTGTAGACCAGGAGAGAAGGCCGGCCACTTGACTGCACACTTTCTTGGCATTGTCAAAGTTGAAATCTTCCATTCTCAGATACGGCTCCATTAGTTCCACTGTCTCTTCATTGATTGAGTCCTTGGGAAAACTCCGCAAATTTTGCAGGAAGCCAGAACCACTCATAAGCTGCAAAAGAATTGAATTGAATTGAATTGGGGTTGTAAGGCGCACCAACACATGAAAAGGTTATATGGCGCCTAACAGGCATGAACATGCCAGGCTCATCTTCCATGTACATCGAGATAAAATATGGAAAATGGGCCTAGAACCTTCTCACCCTGAACTGCAGAGTTGCTGCAAATTCTATCGTAGAAACTCCATTTGCGCTGGAGCCACGTTATTGTTTTTCTGCCACTGCTCTTTTGATGCGAGCGAGATAGCACCAGAAACAATGCAGGGATCATGATGAAGACCTTTAATGAACATGAACAAAAAATGATAAAATGAACATGAATTTGGGGGGGGATTCTACCCCTCTGCCTACCCCTCCAAAGGGATCTGCAGTGGCCCTATTCTTTGACCAAACGGGGGCCCCCAGGAACCACACGGGGCAGCTGCAAAAGAGAATTTAATGTATATTATATTACTTCTATACTGAGTACTGTATACAAACTTTGCATATAGCTAGACAATAACATACTGAAAAAATCCGGCTATGGACCTATGTCAGATTTTTCAAAATGGCCGCCATTTTAAAATGGCCACCAAATACATAAAAAATAAAAAATAATAAAACCTTTCCCATTGCAAAAAAATCCATTATAAATAACACTGGTGTTGGCTGGCAAATGCTAAAATCTGCCCTGTAAATAAAAGAAAGTTCGAGTCAATAGGCGCTTGCATTTCAATGTATTGATCTAATCAAACTGTTCTAGTATGAAAATGAAGCTAACTGTATAACCTTTCATGCAATCAATGAAGATTTGCATTAGTCTATATAATAACAAGAGGTCAATGACCTTGAAGCTCTACTGATTGATTTTGAGATCACTTATAGTTTTCAAGACGTAGTCGCTACAAACTACTTTTTTAAAAATCTATTTTTAGCTGTGGTGGCCATCTTGAATTTCTGGCTGATCAATTAGACATCAAGAGCAACATTCCTGTGAAGTTTCATGAAAATCCGTCAAGTAGTTTCAGAGGAGTAGTCGCTACAAGTTTTCATTATATAACTCTATGTAAACAAAGATGGCCACTGGCAGCCATGTTTAACGTCGAATCAAAATAATGTTTGACTCTGATAACCATCATGTCATGCTGATCATTTTACAAAAAGTCCCATATCAATATCACTTATAGTTTTCAAGACGTAGTCGCTACAAACTTATTTTTTAAAATCTATTTTTAGCTGTGGTGGCCATCTTGAATTTCTGGCTGATCTGAAATTTTGCTAGGATCAATTAGACATTAAGAGCAACATTCCTGTAAAGTTTCATGAAAATCCGCCAAGTAGTTTCAAAGAAGTAGTCGCTACAAGTTATTACCATATAACTCTATGTAAACAAAGATGGCCGCCGGGCAGCAATGTTTAACGTTGAATCAAAACAATTTTTGACAAGGACCAACATCATGTCATGCTGATCATTTTAGAAAAATCCCATATCAATATCACTTATACTTTTCAAGAAGTAGTCGCTACAAACTTGTATTTTAAAACTCTATTTTTAGCTTTGGCGGCCATCTTGGATTTCACATCAACATGAATTTTTGCTAGTATCAACTAGACTTTATGGGCAACATTTCTGTAAAGTTTCATGAATATCCATCCAGTAGTTTCAGAGGAGAAGTCGCTACAAATAAATGTTTACGGACAGACAGATGGACGGACGGACGGACGGACGACGGACTCCGCACCACGGCATAAGCTCTGCTGATCTCTGATCAGTCGAGCTAAAAAGGTAATTTACAAGAATGTACATGCAATAAAATACAGGTATTTAGAACCAACAATTTGTGTTGTTGTTGCTGTCATTTTTATTTCCCTCCATTGAATTCATGTAAACCAACTTCGGGTTGAATTTTTTTGGGTAAAATCAAAATCATATAACTTAAGTGTCAGTCTCAATAGCGGAACTGGAAGGGGGACAGGATTTCATGAGCAACCACCCTCCCACCACCCACACACTCTAACATACACCACAGATATAGTATGAAAACAAGAATGTATTTTGTATGATACCTACGCATTCCCGAGTATTAGGAGAATATTCCTCAAAGTCCTGCACAGTTCTCTGCATCAAAGATTAAAAAGAAGTTCAGGAAAGCAGTTGTCAAAGTTGCCGGGAAGGGCAAGGAGAGCCTTATATAAGGTAGAAAATGATAAAATTTCGATAAGGAAGGCAGCGAAAGAATTCAATGTGTCATATTCCTATTTGCAAAGGAGAGCGAGTGGTGCAGTGAATTTAGATAGCAAAAATAGACCAAAGACAGTATTTAATCAGGCAGAAGAGGAAAAAATGGCTTTGTATTTATCAGAAATGGCAGCCAGAGCCCGAATGGGCTTACGAGCTTCAGAATTTCTTGACTTTGTTCAAACTATTATAAAGAAGGATGCTCGCCCAAATCCGTTCAAAGAAAATAGACCAGGTTGGTCATGGTATAATTTGGGTTTATGAAAAGAAACGCACATATCATAGAAAAAAGGAAAGAGACACTTTTAGAGGCGTCGAGGGCGAAAGTTACACCACAGGTTGTTGATGAATGGTTCAAAAAGTTCAATTTTTTCATATCTGATGTAGAATTATTGGATAAACCTGAAAGAATATACAATGCAGATGAAACTGGATTTTCAATGAGCAGCAAGGTATATGCTGGACCAGTGCCACATGTGTCCGGAGGGAAAAGTAAGGAAAAAGTGACCGTAATGTACTGTGCTAATGCTGCTGGATCTGTTATTCCACCTTCCTTTGTATTTTCGAAACCAAAACCTGTCTCATATGACCTTCTGGCTGGGACTTGCAAAGGGTCTGATGCAGAGTATACTGATAAAGGTTGGATGGATGTTGCGACTTTCAAGAAATTTATTCTTCATTTGGATAAGTTTAGTGAGAAGGACAATTGTTTTACTTATTGATAGTGTTGGCTGCCATGTCAACATAGACTGTTTCAGTTTAGCTAAAGAACTTGGAATTGAAATATACAGACTTGTCAGGAATGCTACACACATAATACAGCCTCTTGAAGTTGGAGTTTATGGACCACTAAAGAGTGCTTGGTACAAGCAATGAGGGGCCATAATAGGGATCATCCAGACGATCAAGTGAACAAGAAAAACTTTGCAAGACATGTGCATACCGCTTTCATGAATTTTTACAAGCCACTTACTGTTCAGCACGCCTTTCGTTCAACTGGAAAGCGATTTCTGACGCAAGACTGAAGCCAGCACTAACCTATGAAAGCAGTTTACAGAGTGATAGCAGGGAATAGATTGGAACTGTAAGAAGCACACAAGAAGCAAATTTGAATGAAAACAAGCAACAGTGTGATGTTGCAAGTCCATCTCTTATTTCAGGGTTAGATATGCTTGTGCAGGCAGTGGAAATAACAAACTTGTGTTTGCAATTTTGAAAAGAAAATATTTCACTGTGCATTTGATAATTTTATTCATTCGTTGTAAATTGTTTCCCCTTAAATGATATCTCTTTAAATACATTACATGAATTAAATAAATTACATTTCTTTTAAAACTGATCCCAAAGTATCGACAAACAGTTGTATATATATACTCTTGTTGTTTAACATATTTAAATGTGATTGTTAACAGGTTTAGTATATCGCTGATATGTTTTTTTATTTGTAGAATGGTTACCAGCTACAGACGACTGAAAGATTTCTTCCTAAACTGTCTACTTTCCAGTTAAAGAACAGTGTCATTAAAGGTATCACGACTATAAAATACGACCTTCGTTAATACCATTTATATTAACAGTTGACAGGGAATATACAAATATTCATGATGTTCATGGTGTCTTGTTTGGCTTCCAAATACAGCTGACAGTGGTCAATTAGATACAGTGACAGACTCTAAAAGAGGCTTGAAATTGAAGGATATTCTTGGTTTCCTTGCGGACATGTTCCAAGAGGAATTGCTCCAGCTTTCAGATATAACATGGACTGTGGAGGATGCACTGAAGCACAAGCTATTGGAGAGCCTCTATCCAGTTTCCCTCCATGGCCGCCATTACATGAACCAGGTGAAGGTGTGGTCATTCCTTGTAATACACTATTAACACACAAGTTCGAGACACTTGTATTGCAGTTTTAAGACAGCATTTATCATCAATGTCTGAAAGTGATTCCATGACATTATTTTAAAGTTTTAAATAATAGACATGAGTAGAACACTGAGTGCTTTGTATTGTTCATTTAAAAAGATAACTAGCCTGAACCTTACACTTAAATGTATAGCACTTTTAGTACAGAACTATTGACAGTATATTACTGAATGAACATGTGCAATTGATATGTTATAGATAAGTTGCTGAGTTGCTGCGGCAGTTGTTTTGTTTTGATTGAAAACAAATAATATGTGTGTCATCTTTGCTAATTATTAAAAATAGTTAAATTGAGATGTTGCTATTTGTTTGAGTTGCTTCAGATCTTTTATATCGTAACATATCATTTATAAACTTTTTGTTTTATTTTATTTACCAAGTCTATATGTTGTTTACCCATGCATGTAGGTGCTCTCAAATTGGAAGAAAATACAGATGCCATAGTGATTCGGATTACCCGGATGTGACTCGCAATAGACGTTTTACTGTCCATGGAAAAAAGGTAAATATCGGATCAAATTGAATTGAAATATTTAAAGGTTTAAAATTATGCAGTTTTAATAACGACACTCTGGCCTATCTTATAATATAAAACACACTTTTAACGCATGTGGAACACTTTAGTACAGAAACTGGTTCAGATTATGCGAGTATACTGTAGTTGTTTGTAAGAAAGTAATTTATTTAATATGTTGAATGTGTTTCTTGGCATAGTATTTGTTTGTTAATATTGCAATAAAGAGTTATTTAGAGGCACCCTATGGTTAATGTGTTAAGGGATTTACACGTTTAAATAAATTTCACTTCGATTTACTCTACATTTTCTCCAGCCTTTGGAATTTCTGAAGGGTACTAAACTAATTTTCTTATCAGAAACTGTCGGTTCATTATAAAATATATTTATAAAACCCTAAAATACATTATTTGGCTTGGTAAACCTAATTTACAAGACAATTGAATTGAATTGGGTTTTAAGGCGCACCAACACAAGAAAGTTTATATGGCGCCTAACAGGCATGAACATGCCAGGCTCATCCTCCATGGGCCTAGAACCTTCTCACCCTGAACTGCAGAGTTGCTGCAAATTCTATCGTAGAAACTCCATTTACGCTGGAGCCACGTTTATTGTATTTACAAGACAAAACAAGTATTTACAAGACAAAACAAGTAAACAAAACCTAAACGCAAAGACATTTTATGCTTATGGGTTAACAGTGTCTAAACTATATAGTTGCCGAGCAGAAACAATGAAATTGACCTGAAACCCAACGTGAAGATCATAATGGCATTTTTCATTGAAGGCTTCTTATCTAAAATGTATGCACTTAAATGTTTGAAGACTATAGATGGATCAGTGCCCTTGTGGCAATTATGACACTGCATATTCCTTTCTGAAATAAACACATGCATCAGGGAATGCTCATCACGTGATTACCATACTTACTGTAAACCGGGCTTATAGTTTACTGTAAACCGGGCTTATAGTTATTTCATTGAAGTTTGAGCAAGGCATGCCTTGGACCAATGAGTATTGCACATGATGATTATAAAGAGAAACCAAAAGTCCGCAATTGCAGTACTGTTCAGTTACACTTTAAATCTTAAAATTAGTCATCTCTGTGTGTGAGAAAAATTTCATTAGTGTTGTCTCATCAATACCCAATGAACTAGCTCACAAGGAGAAATATAAGATTGTGAAAGAAGATGGAGGTGCAGTAGGTGCAGTAGGTGCTGTAAACACATTGCAGCTTCCATATTGGATGATCTCCGATATGGAGATATGGCCTGAGTTATCTGTTAATTTCAGTTATTACAATAATTCATGAGGCGCTGCCTATGAATGGACTCTAATCTTTTCCATCATGAACAAGTTAAAGATGTTCATAAGACAGTTTGAGTGACACAGAAGAGGAATAAAAAATATATTCAAGGACACTATTGAGGATTTACTGGTCCTTGACTTACGTTACATAGACGACTCTCGTGCGACAGAAATTGCTCAACAAATAGGTACATTATGTCATGAAAAGCATAACACATTTATAACTGATCTTATAGACGACATAACCAAGTCTCTCTTTAAACAGATAAACCAGAACATGTTTTCTTTCCTCCGTGGTCACCAACTTAAAAACAGATTCTAAAACTTGCGTTTCTTCTCGCATATAATATAGATGTATCATATTAGGTTCGGATTAACAGCGGATTAGGGTGTCTCACCAGCCTTTTTTAACTTTGGAAAACTATTTTGGATTTTAATCAGACTCTATACGAGCTGTCTTTAAATGCCTTTTAATGCTTGGAAACATTAGCAAATATGATCAGCAAGTTTGTTTACACATTGTTGAATGTCACTTGCAGAAGGTTTAGTTGGTGAAGGCAATCACGCAAAACAAAATCAGAGCTCTGGTTAGCTGGCATAGCAATCTGTTGTGATAGAAGAGAAACTAAAAACACGTTCAATAAAACAGAGATGAAGATGAGAATCTGAGACTGATCTCGATCATTTCACTAAGAGGTGATACAATGCGCGTGTTGCATATGCCAAACAACTTATGCTATATACTGTAGACACAGACGTTGTAGTACATGTTATAGCAATGGTAGAGTAAATACAGTTAGATGAGCTATTGGTTAGTTTTAGGAGCTAGGAATCACTTTAGGTGCTTTGTTGAACACTGTATTGCCTATTCATTAGTTCATATAAACCAAGAGGAATAGCTGCTTTTCACATTTACTAGATGTAATCAAGCCTAGTAATAGACGTCATCAGCAGGTGCGCGCAAGTGCACGAGATGATCATTCGCAACGAAGATCTGTCTCGACTCCGTAGGTAAACACATGCATTTCAACTGTACCGGTAATTCTCGGTCCATAAAAATATAATTGTGCCTAAAGTATGCCAATCAATGGTAAAAAGACTCGGTTAATATTCGCTTCTGCTAATACTTAGCGGATTGAGAGCAGAATCAAAGAAAGTTATTTTACCGAGATGATTCTCAGCGAAGTTTTTTCGTTTTTGTTGTTTTTAAGTCCATTTTTAGGCTTCATAATGACACATACCGATAACGTGATACGTGATATAAAACGAAGACAGTAGTCATTTAGGTCATGGAAATATGGGTTTCGACATAGATATAGCGGATTTATGAAAATGATTCTCCGCGGAGCTTGGCAACGAGACGATACTCCGCGTAGCCAAATTTTACACACAGCTATATCACTTATCCTTATCATGTATTTGCACATTTTAAACTATTTATTTCAGTTTGGAGACTTGGGGTAGAAGAAAAAATAAAATCTCTCCTTACACAGACCCAAGACAAAAAAGACAAAGTTGCTGAACTAGTGAATTCATTACTAATTAAACCAGAGGAACCCAGTCCGTTCAAACATCCGAGCATGCCGAAATACACGAAAAAGTCTGTGAAACTGTACCATTCAGATAATATACTGAAAATAAAAAAAGAAACAAATAGTAAAAAAATTGCCTATACTACACTATTATACACACCTAATCCCACGTAATATTCCAAATATTTCTCAACGCGTTTCGTACAAAAAGGGGCAACAACTAATTACAGAAAGGACAACTCTGTCATGTAGTAGACCTTTTAACCAAAGTATACTTTGTTACACGAAATTCATAAATGTTTGGCTTGAAAAAGTCAAGCCATTTCAGTATTGTGTTTAATGTTAAGAGATTGCAATGTCTAAAGCCTAAGTTTGCTCCACTGCTTGAGCCAAATGCGCATTCTGTCGATAAGGAAACTTTAAATGGTTAACCATTGGTGTGTTTGGTGCTGTTTAAACCTTCCTTCCAAAAGGAAAGGCCTAATGTCGCCCTGTACCATTCGATTTAGCATATTAAACATACAATTTATAGCGGAAATACCCATTATGTGTTTCCTTTTCTTTTCAGTATAGATCAGTAAGTCTTGATTAGATTAAATTTAAAGTTAGCTCTCATATTGAAAATGTTCAAATGATATGACCACTTATTACATTTGAGTTTGTGTACATAACAAACTTCTTTTTGATTTTGTTTTCTGATATATTGTATATTAAATCAACAAATGTAATTTAATGTTTTAATTAAATCCAATTCCAATAAATCGGAGATGAGAAATATTGTTTAAGTATCCTTTGCGATATTTTTCTCCAAGCATTTAGAAGACTCGGCATGCTTAATCAATTTGGATGCTTGATAAATAATTCATGATTGTTGTGTGTCCCTTTAATTGCATTTTACAAAGTCACTGGATGTATACTTACGAGTTATTATAAACTAATAGCCGCTAATAAAGATGAGCCTGAAACTTAAACACACTTTGCTTAAGTAAAGAAAAAAACTAGTCTCAGAGTTGGCATAATATGTATACATGTGTAAAACCACTAAACCCTGAAGTATAGGGGTGTATCTAACAACTATTTATTGAATTATAGACATACACATAAATATATCAAGACAACATCTTTGTAAAACACATCAACATTTTTGTTGGCCATTTTAAAAATTATATTGCATATTTTATTGTCTATCAATGTCCTGAATTAAGTGTATTTACAATAACAAGTTTTGATGAAATCAATTAATTATGGGCTTCATTAATTATTGATGGAATAGTTGGCAGCCATTTTGAAAATGGCTGGCATTTTTCAAAATCTGACGTGGGTCCATAGCCAGAGTATTGTCTAGCTATGTGTCAAGTTTGGTGCTTTTGTCACAAAATGCACAATTTTACCAATATAATATTATGTCACCGATCTGCCCCACTAAAAGTGCAATGCACCCCTGAGTTAATCAGTAACCCGTGAGTAATATCAGTAAATAACATCATCTCGTTGATTGGCAAGTTGATTGGTAAGTGAAACATTAAAGGCCCTGTATTGCTCTACTGGCTATAGGCAATGAAAGAAAGGATGAAGCTTATTATTTATTCATTTACAAAAGTGAAAACAAAAGACTGCTACAAAAAATTACTTCATAACCTCTGATCCCAACGAAATTTGATTTTGTTTATTTTGTCCATTGTTTTCTCGTTTAGGGCAAAGCGTTTTGTTAGAAACTAGGACCACAATGTTTACGGGGGCTCCTAATCTCACCAAGGCCAATCTAACTATAAAGTTTCATGAGGGTAGTTGTTATACTTCCAGAGTGCGCATGTCTATATAAGGTCATGGCAACCTTGACCTTTGACCTAGTGACCTAAAATGATAGTTTAGGTTTCTTCTCTCACCAAACTCTATGTACTTCTGAAGTTTCTTTCCTGGAGCTATCGTGCAGAATGTGTATGTCCATAAGGTCATGCCAACCTTGACCTTTGACTTACCTTGACCTTTGACCCACTGACAAGGGCTGGCGTGGCACTGTCGGTAGCCCGGCGGATTTGTATCCGGAGGCCCCGGATTCAATCCTCCGTGGTGCCACTGAGTTCCGTCGGTGTGTTCTTGGGCAAGACACTTTCCCTTAGCCTCGTCCATCGGATGGGGACGTAAACCGGGCGGTCCCGTGTATCGGTCTATCCTCCGAGCACGTTAAAGAACCATAGGAATCTATTCGATAATAAGTGTAGGGAAGGTTCTCGGATTCCTATGTATCCTTCCCCTCTCTCTGCGGCGGCTCTAAATAACCTATACTGTGTTAATGAGCCGTTAAACAACATTCAATTTGACCTACTGACCTAAAATGAGTTTGGATTTCTTCTCTCACCAAGCTCAATGTACCTCTGAAGTTTCTTTCATGAGAGTAGGGGTTAAGTCTTCTGGAGTTATCGTGCAAAATGTGCATGTCCACATGAATGTCCATGACCTTTGACCTCTTAACCCCAACATCGATAGGGATAATCCTCTGCCCTAGGTCACTAAAGATTACTGCTATACAGTTTCAAGAATCTGGGTATAGTAATCATTTACAAGATATTGAGATTAATCAGAAGCCAAACATATATCAGACAGGTGATCAGAGCCATATCATAGTACATTCCTTTTCGCAGGCATTTAAAAACAAGAGGGACAGGATGGCCCTAGATCGCTCACCTGGTAATCATGGGCAATAAGTCTGGTGTGTCTAGTCGGGCATGGGTATTTTTTAATTTGTCCCACTTTCTTCTATAAATGAGATTTCAAAAAATGGGTTGGGGGTTGGAGGGTGGGGATGAGTATATGGATGGATGTGAATCAGGCAACTTGTATTGATTATAACATTATAAACAAATTTTAAAAAGATTAGATAAAAAATGAATTAGCTACAGGTTTAACAAAGGAAAATACAATATAGCATTTTTCAATAAATCAAGGGCCATAACTCTGTCGTTACTAACAAGATCCAGCTGGTTTTCAACTTGTCCAAGATTTCATTGATATACAGCGATTTGCACAACTAGACATCTTACCAATGCTTCCTGCCAAGTTTCGTCGAAATCCAACAAGGTTTTAGGAGGAGAAGCGCGACAAGAAATATAAGGTAAAAAATGTCAAGGGGCCGTAACTTTGTCAAAAATCAACGAACCGGAAAACGCAGTAAGCACAACCAGACATCATACTAGTGCTTCCTGCTAAGTTTCGTCAAATCCAAAAAAAAAAAAAAAAAAAAAAAAAAGTAAAAAAAAAATAATAATGAAAGAAAAATAAATCAACAAAAAATAATAAAAAAACAACAAACAAAACAAGAGGTCAATGACCTTGAAGCTCTACTGATAGAATTTTGATAGCTAGGTCAACATTCCTGTGAAGTTTCATGAAAATCCATCAAATAGTTTCATAGGAGTAGTCGCTACAAGTTTTCATTATATAACTACTCTATGTAAACAAAGAGGCCGCTGGCGGCCATGTTTAATGTTAAATCGAAATAATTTTTGACAAGGATCAACATCATGTCATACTGATCATTTTAGAAAAAGTCCCATATCAATATCACTTATAGTTTTCAAGAAGTAGTCGCTACAAACTTGTTTTTTGAAAATCTACTTTTAGCTTAGCGTGGCGGCCATCTTGAATTTCCGGCCGACCTGAAGTTTTGTTAGGATCAATTAGGCATCAAGAGTAACATTCCTGTAAAGTTTCATGAAAATCCATCAAGTAGATTCAGAGGAGTAGTCGTTACAAGTTTTTACTATATAACTCTATGTAAACAAATATGGCCGCTGACAGCCATGTTTAACATCGAATCAAAACGATTTTCGATAAGACCAACATCATGACATGCTGTTCATTTTAGAAAAAGTCCCATATCAATATCACTTATAGTTTTCAAGAAGTAGTCACTACAAACTTGTTTTTTGAAAATCTACTTTTAGCCGTGGCAGCCATCTTGAATTTCCGGCCGACCTGAAATTTTGCTAGGATAAACTAGACATCAAGAGCAACATTCCTGTGAAGATTCATGAAAATCCGCCACGTAGTTTCAGAGGAGTAGTCGCTACAAATTTTTACTGTACAAACTCTATGTAAACAAAGATGGCCACTGGCGCCCATGTTTAATGTCGAATCAAAATAATTTTCGACAATAATCAACATCATGTCATGCTGATCATTTTAGAAAAAGTCCCATATCAATATCACTTACAGTTTTCAAGAAGTAGTCACTACAAATTTATTTATTTTAAATCTATTTTTAGCCGTGGCGACCATCTTGAATTTCCGGCCAACCTATAATTTTTCTAGGATCAACTAGACATCAAGTGCAACATTCCTGTGAAGTTCCAAGAAAATCCGTCAAGTAGTTTCAGAGGAGTAGTCGCTACAAGTTTTCATTATATAACTCTATGTAAACAAAGATGGCCGCTGACAGCCATGTTTAACGTCGAATCAAAAGGATTTTTGATAAGGACCAACGTCATGTGATGCTGATCATTTTAGAAAACGTCCCATATCAATATCACTTATAGTTTTCAAGAAGTAGTCGCTACAAACTTGTATTTTGAAAATCTATTTTTGGCCGTGGCGGCCATCTTGAATTTCCGGCCGACCTGAAATTTTGCTAGGATCAATAAGACATCAAGAGCAACATTCCTGTGAAGTTTCATGAAAATCCGTTAAGTAGTTTCAGAGGAGTAGTCGCTACAACTTTTCATTATATAACTCTATGTAAACAAAGATGGCCGCTGACAGCCATGTTTAATGTCGAATCAAAACAATTTTTGACAAGGACCAACATCATGTCATGCTGATCATTTTAGAAAAAGTCCCATATCAATATCACTTATAGTTTTCAAGAAGTAGTCGCTACAAACTTGTATTTTGAAAAATTATTTTTAGCCGTGACGGCCATCTTGAATTTCCGGCCGACCTGAAATTTTGCTACGATCAATTAGACATCAAGAGCAACATTCCTGTGAAGTTTCATGAAAATCCATCGAGTAGTTTCAGAGAAGTAGTCGCTACAAGTTTTCATAATATAACTCTATGTAAACAAAGATGGCCACTGGCAGCCATGTTTAACGTCGAATCAAAACGATTTTCGACAAGGACCAACATCATGTCATGCTGATCATTTTAGAAAAAGTCCCATATCAATATGACTTAGAGTTTTCAAGAAGTAGTCACTACAAACTTGTTTTATAAAAACCTATTTTTAGATTTGGCGGCCATCTTGGATTTCACATCAACATGAATTTTTGCTAGGATCAACTAGACTTCATGGGCAACATTTCTGTAAAGTTTCATGAAAATCCATTCAGTAGTTTCAGAGGAGTAGTCGCTACAAAAAAAGTTGACAGACAGACAGACAGACGGACGCCGCACCACGGCATAAGCTCTGCTGATCAAACCAGTCGAGCTAAAAATTGCAAGTTTGGTTAAGATTGCTCAAGAAATGTGGCCTGTATCGTAAACTGCATTTTTGCTAATTCAGGGGCCATAACTCAGGTTTTACAGGTCCGCTTGCCCATTATCGAAATTATCAGAGACCTTATGGTCATATACAATTTGTGCAGGTCTGGTTAAGATTGCTCAAGTAATGTGGCCTCTATCGTGTAAACAAGCTAAAAGTTGACGACAGACGACGAACGAAGAGTGGTCACAATAGCTCACCCTTTCAGGTGAGCTAAAAATATATTCAAAAGTACTTGTTACCTTCAGCGATTCACCCCATGATGGTTTTGGACACGGTCTTTCAGGGTCTTGAGTGACAGTATCCAATTTCTTTTGGAAGAGTATCAGCACGGTGTCCATGATCCTCATGATCAAATGAGGAGGTTTACCCAGCTTCTTCACTGTGGAAATGTCAGATGCTTTGATGGTCTGAAAAAACATTGTGGAAATGTCAGATGCTTTGATGGTCTGAAACAAACATGATTGTGGTAATGATGCTTAAAAGGTCTGAAACAAACTAGGAACTATCGCTGAAGGTGATGAATACCCGCTTATATTCTAAGTCAAATAAAGGGCCATAATTCTGTAATAAATCAGGCAATCAACAATAGGTGATGTAGAGGGACATAAAACAGTTGTTATATGTATATGAAGTTTGGGAACAACCCAGTCAAAACTGTTTGAGGACTGCAAAAAATAAAAATGTGTAACGCGACGGGATGCGAAGGTACAGGATTAAATGCAACAACAACGGCACGTTACGATGTGATTCCTATATATCCGCCTACTTCATTTTGTGAAAGCGGGGGTATAATTACATGGAAATACCAGCTGCTTTGATGGTCTGAAACACAAATGGTTGGCAATAAATTCTTTAATGATCTGAAAAAAAATTATGTGGCAATGTCAGACGCTTTGAGTGTATGAAACTTATTAATATGGCAATGTCAAATGCTTAATAGTCTCAACCTAAATTTAAATCACTGACAAATTCGAGTGATTAGGTACTTAGGATCCATTCCTCTACTTTCATATTTTTTGACTCGGTAGGCAACTTTGGATAGTGGTTTTGTTATTTGTTTAATTTCTGAGACTAATGTGGATGCAATTTGTTAATTTGAAACGTGCATCTTGGAAGTTATTGATGATCGTTTTGTTTAAAATCGGAATATGATTTTATGGTATAAAACATCCACAAAAACAATGAAAAAATATTATTCCCACTCCAAATTTCAGACAAAGTTTGAAACTGAACAAAAAATCTACCTGAAGAGCTATCTCTGCTTCCAATAATGCAGGTTTTGCAGCCTCAAGTTTTGTCTCGGCATACAACTTTTCAGTGTTGATTTCGTCAACAATGTGTTGAGCTTTATCTTTTACTTTTTGTACACTTGTTTTGACCTTCTCAGCTGCTGTAGCACTGGCTGTCACTTCAATCAACACCTTTTATGCAGGATATAGAGAAATGACTATTGCACAAGTTATCATTTTATTACTGAATACATGAACTGAGTTAAAAAAAAAAATGGTTTACTACTCCCACCGCCAGCACCACCCACCACCAGAAGCATGCTTAAAAGAATATTTTTTAAATACACCTCACTGTAGAAATTTTTTACTTGCCATGCAGAATAAATATTCCTTAGCATATTCTAACTCCTCTATAAGATATATTGATCAATTATACAACTAGAAGTGTTGTTTGGAGAAAAACAGATGTCTCTCCCCACTGCACAACCTTGTTAAGATATGTTTGATAGTGCATAGGGATTCTGCTGTAATGTGGACCAGAAAAACATAAACCTATATTTTACAAGTCAAATAATATGGCCAAAATAAAAACAACTAGAAGGGTATCCCATGGAACACTTGTGTTGCCTGCCTTGTGCTTAATCTATGAAGTTTGAAGACAGGGGGTGCAATCCTTCATGAATTATGGAGCAGTTTCTTTTAAAGTGTTATGTTAATGAAAAGTGGCATAAATCTGCATTTGATAATTGATAAGAAAGAACTGTATAAAGTTTCAGGACCATAGGTCAAGATTTTGCCAAGTTTCCTTTGGTTAAGATGAAGATGTGTGTGAAGTTTCATGAACATAGGTCAACTACTTTTTAAAGGTGAATGGCCACCCATTTTGTAGTATTATCAATTAACAACTTTAACTCTTAAACATCATATGAACATTTCTTGATAAGACCCGGAGAAACATATTTAAATTCACTACTAAAGTGTATGTAATAATAAGTATTATTTGCCCGATGTAGCTACTACTTTTACTACTACTTTTACCACTACATGACTGCACGGGCAAATGAGGTAAATCTGAATTGTACAACTATTGCCAGATAATTGATAAATACATTTACCTGTGGATTAATTTACCTGTTCAAAGTTTTCTACGTCATCAAATAAAATCTTATTCTCGCTTTTTACAAATATGGTAATGTGTGAATCTATTGTTGTATGTTGATTTTGATTTACCGTATAAGTTGGGGCACCGTAAAGATTGGGGCAACCTTGCATTTTAGGAAAATAATTATTTTTACTTTGGGCCATATTAAAAATTTCAAAAAATTTCAAAATTTTCAGATAATTTTAATTGGGCCATCAACCAAATTCTGCCAAAATCATGATCAAAATTAATGTAAAAAAAATGCATAAAATAAGTCAGTGAACTAACTAGTTATTAAAGCACTGAGTAAATCTGGCAATTATATACTTACGCACACAGGAAGTGACGTGTGACGTGTATTTATTTTAATTGTTGGAATCTAGACGCGTGCGACAAAATGCTAACAATTACAATTTTAATTGAACTGTGAAATAATTATAGTATTTTATATAAGTGATTGTTAATAGTTTAAATCATTATTTCATATTCAATTAGTTATCGTACCTTGTATTTATGCACTGCGATAAAACACGCCGGTTATTTCTAGTCTGTTCCTCGCGGCATCACACTGATTTTACACACGTGTTTACCAGCTGATCACAAGGTCAGCTAAATTAAAGGGACTCTATTGTTTAAACCGGTAATCTTCACTCCAGGCTATTTCACAGTTTAATTCTTATACTGTCCATAGTTAAGTACGTTCATTTAAATGTAGTGCTTTATTTTTAAGCTGAATATTGGAGTCGACCACATGACGGTTTGAGCGATGAGAGTTGGAAAGAAGATATGTCAACAATCAAGAAGCACCTGACGAAAGACGTGAATCATGTGCTACCGACCTATAAAAATAAATAAATAAAATAATAACGATATTTTCTTAGTTTTTCTTTCATTGCAGTCAGTTGCTCACGGCATCAAACTGATTTTACCAGCTGATCACAATGTCAGCTAAATTAAAGGGACGCTATTGTTTAAACCGGTAATCCTCGCTCTAGGCTATTTCACAGTTAATTTCTGATATGATATGGTCCGCACACCAGGAAATTAAGTCCGTACAAGACTGCATCAAACTTCATTTAAAGGGATGCTATTTGCCGTATTTTAACAACAAGTGACGCAAGCTGCGACACAATTTCACCACTTTGGCAAAGATCAAAGAAACTAAGTCGGCACGTCGGCACATCAAATGCTTGTGTTTGACTACAAAGCCGGGACGTTTTGACTGATCTTTTCACCATTTATAAACAAGTGCACGTTTAGGGAGGAATAATTACAGTGTACAAAAGGATTGGTTTATTAATGGATTAAAATGAAAGTGATAAACTTTGCAGTAAGAAATTGATATTTATAATTAGTCGATTGTTATTAATGGATTAAAGAAAACATGTTCTGCAGTAAGACGTTGTTAATTTGAATCACGATAGTTTAATGAATTTCCACTTGACCGAAACTTAACCCCAAATTAAGTCCGTTATATTCATTGGGCCAATAAAAAAAAATAATATTTTTTGAACAAGTATTGTTTGGGCCACTAATTATTGTAATTAATAACTTCTGCCCCAACTTATACGGTAAATACGGTAAATAAACATGTTCATAAAGCAAAACATGGCCTGAGAACTTTAAGTTATGGTCAGTTATGAGCTTGGTTAGGTTGCAGGTTCAAGTTTTATGAAAAGGGGCATAACTCTGCCAAAATGAAAGTAAGAGTTATTGGAAATGTGTAACAACATTCCTTAGGTTAAGCTGAATATTTGTGTGAAGTTATGAACATAAGTCACATACTTTTCAAGTTACGGCCAAGGTTAGGTTGGAGGTTGAAGTGTGACAGACAAAGTGATCTCTAAGTGTCTGCCATGCTATGCAAACGACACAAAAAAGTTACTCCGCCAAAAATCCTTTTACCGGAACGTCCTGACAATATATGCTACTAGGCATAACACTGATACTTCCTATTATGTATCATGGAAATCAGATGAAAAACAAAGGAGTAGTTGAGCAGACAAGCTATAGATTCGAAAAACTTAGAGTCCCGTAGCTCTGCCAAAAATCATTCAACCTGAATGTTCTGACAATATGTGCTACTAGAAATCATGATGCTTCCTATAGTTTCAGGAAAATCAGATAAACAAGAGGTCAATGACCTTGAAGCTCTACTGATTGATTTTGATTTCAAGAAGTAGTCGTTACAAACTTGTTTTTTGAAAATTATTTTTAGCCTTGGCGGCCATCTAGAATTTCCGGCTGACCTGAACTTTTGCTAGGATCAATTAGACATCAAGAGCAACATTCCTGTGAAGTTTCATGAAAATCCGTCGAGTAGTTACAGAGTAGTCGCTACAAGTTTTTACTATATAACTCTATGTAAACAAAAATGGCCACTGGCAGCCATGTTTAACGTCGAATCAAAATAATGTTCAACTAGGATCAACATCATGTCATGCTGATCATTTTAGAAAAAGTCCCATATCAATATCACTTATAGTTTTCAAGAAGTAGTCGCTACAAACTTATTTTTTAAAAATCTATTTTTAGCTGTGGTGGCCATCTTGAATTTCTGGCCGATCTGAAATTTTGCTAGGATCAATAAGACATCAAGAGCAACATACCTGTAAAGTTTCATGAAAATCTGCAAAGTAGTTTCAGAGGAGTAGTCGCTACAATTTTTACTATATAACTTTATGTAAACAAAGATGGCCACTGGCATCCATGTTCAACGTCGAATCAAAACGATTTTTGACAAGGACCAACATCATATCATGCTGATCATTTTAGAAAAAGTCCCATATCAATATCACTTATAGTTTTCAAGAAGTAGTCGCTACAAACTTGTATTTTAAAAATCTATTTTTAGCTTTGGCGGCCATCTTGGATTTCACATAAACATGAATTTTTGCTAGGATCAACTAGACTTCATGGGCAACATTTCTGTAGTTTCATGAATATCCATCCAGTAGTTTCAGAGGAGTAGTCGCTTCAAATAAAAGTTTACGGACAGACGGACGACGGACGCCGCACCACGGCATAAGCTCTGCTGATCTCTGATCAGTCGAGCTAAAAACAGAAGAAATGAGCGGACAAGCTTTAGATTTAAAAATCTTAAAAGTCCCGCACCTCCTCCAAAAATTATTCAATAGGAACATACTGACTATATGCGCTCCTAGACATCAATGATACTGATACTTCTATGAAGTTTCGTGAAATTCGAATGAAAAACGTTGGAGCAGTTGAGCAGACAAGAAAGCGGAACAGACAAACATACATAAGGATGGACATGATGGCAACTATATTCTCCCCTGAAAATTTCGGGGACCATAAAAATGTTTCCTGTAACAAGCCGATTTTAAAATCAAGCTTCCAGAACAGTTCATAATCATTCCACTATTGATTCAATATTGATTCACTACCACACATCCTAAACAAATGTTTGGGGAGTGGCGGGAACAGTTGTTGAGTTGGAGTAATAACAGTGGTATGGTCGGGTTAAAAGAAACAAAAGACTTTCTTGTTTTGACATAATGCAAGATTGTATTCAATCTAAATAAAGTATATAATTATTGATAAAAGTACAATTTTCAGAAATAAATCAGTTACTTCATTTTCTATTAAAGACAACCAATAGAATATAATCACCTTGTCAGCTTTGACATTAGCTACAGCTAAATCCTTTTCTTTCACCACAAGTTCCTTTGACAAGACATCAACAGCTACGGTGGCTTCTATTAGCTTTTCCAGACCAGTGTTCATGCGTCTGGCCAACTCGCCTATCTCTCCGATCTTCTGCTTATAGAGTGTCAGGTAACCATCCAAGAAGGATAGATAAGACTTGGGCGTCACGTGGGTCTGGCGACGGAATCTAGTTTATAAGAAACATATAAACTGTCTGCCTTTTTCTGCCACTTTTTAATTCAGCACAGTTAAGTAAATGTGTGTTCTATCAAAGTTTATTTTCTATCTCATAATCAACATATGACAGGCTGCCATGTCTGATGTCAAATCAAAATGAATTTTGGTTAGGACCAACTGTTATTTTGATATCTGTTCTAAACCAATATTCACAAACTTATTTGTATTTTAATTAATTTTAGCAATGGTGACCACCTAAGATTTCTGAATTAAAATATTTTCAAAATATTGTTTTAAAGGTCATGAATTCATCATTATTCTAATACAAGATGCCCAGGGGCAACATGTTGAGCCTGCCAGTTTACATATATACAGTGCAAGGAGACTAGGGTTAAAGTTTAGACATTGCTGAAAGTGGCAGTGGAAGCTTAAAACATGGAAACGATAAGTAAAATGTGTGCAGTGGTTAAGTTTAAGTTCTTTTATTTGAAAAGTACAAAATATTGTTTTAATATCTGAAATAATTTGTGCCAAGTAATTTCCAAATTCCTCTATGCATGACAAAGTTATAGCCCAGACAAGATCGGACTGCATGACTTCTAAGTGTGACCTTGACCTTTAAGCTGGAGGCCTGGTTGATGTGTATGACACATCGTCCTCTTGTGGTGATCATTTCTGCCAAGTAATTTCAAAATCCCTTTATGCGCGACAAAGTTACAGCCAGGACAAGATCAGATTACATGAACTGCATGGCCTATTAGTGTTACCTTGACCTTTGAGCTTGAGGCCTGGGTTTGCACGCGACACATCGTCCTCTTATGGTGATAATTTCTGCCAAGTTATTTCAAAATCCCTCTATACATGACAAAGTTATAGCCTGGACAAGATCGGACGGATGCACATACACCGAACATCCATTGTGACAACATGTCAAGCTGTTTGCATGCAGGCTTGACAAAAATTATTCTTTTCTAACAAACCTCTGGAAGTACTCCACACAGATTGTTGCCACATTGTCATGCACAGTTCCCATGGTGTTAACCAGCTGTGCCTTGGTATCCTCGGAACACACAACTTTGAAGGATGACAGAAAATGGTTGGACACAGCAACCAGGGCGTCACGTGGCCACTTACTGAACCAGTCCATCGTGCAGCCAGAGATCAGTCCCGGAAACTTGAGTGATCTGTTGCGGAACTTCTCACCTACCTAAGCCGAGTACAAAAAGCTTAATTTAATTTACCTTTCTCTACCTAAACTTAAACAAAAGGTGCAAGAGGGCAAGTGAACCTATGTATTCTGTCAATCTGATGCAAAATAATGAAGTATCATATCTAAACAAGTATCTTAGAAAAATATTGTTTGTTTTTTGTCTATTTCGCTTAATGTTCAATGCTAATTTCCACATTTCATGAATTATATCACAATCTTACGACGATACATACAAAATCAACTTTCCGATATCTCAAGCAGTTCAGGAGTTATGAACAAAACACAACAAGAGGTCAATGACCTTGAAGCTCTACTGATTGATTTTGATTTCAGGAAGTAGTCGCTACAGACTTGTTTTTTGAAAATCTATTTTTAACCGTTGCGGCCATCTTGAATTTCCGGCCGACCTGAAATTTTGCTAAGATCAATAAGACATTAAGAGCAACATTCCTGTGAAGTTTCATGAAAATCCGTCAGGTAGTTTCAAAGAAGTAGTTGCTACAAGTTTTCATTATATAACTCTATGTAAACAAAGCAGCCATGTTTAAGGTCAAATCAAAACGATTTTCGACAAGGACCAACATCATGTCATACTGATCATTTTAGAAAAAGTCCCATATCAATATCTCTTATTGTTTTGAAGAAGTAGTCGCTACAAACTTATTTATTTTAAATCTATTTTTAGCTGTGGCGGCCATCTTGAATTTCCGGCCGACCTGAAATTTTTCTAGGATCAACTAGACATCAAGAGCAACATTCCTGTGAAGTTTCATGAACATCCGTCAAGTAGTTTCAGAGGAGTAGTCGCTACAAGTTTTTACTATATAACTCTATGTAACCAAAGATGGCCACTGGCAGCCATGTTTAACGTCGAATCAAAATAATTTTCCACAAGGATCTACATCATGTCATGCTGATCATTTTAGAAAAAGTCCCATATCAATATCACTTATAGTTTTCAAGTAGTAGTCGCTACAAACTTATTTTTTAAAAATCTATTTTTAGCTGTGACGGCCATCTTGAATTTCTGGCCGACCTGAAATTTTGATAGGATCAATTAGACATCAAGAGCAACATTCCTGTAAAGTTTCATGACAATCCGCCAAGTAGTTTCAGAGGAGTAGTCGATACAAGTTTTTACTATATAACTCTATGTAAACAAAGATGGCCGCTGGCAGTCATGTTTAACGTTGAATCAAAACGATTTTTGACTAGGATCAACATCATGTAATGCTGATCATTTTAGAAAAAGTCCCATATCAATATCACTTATAGTTTTCAAGAAGTAGTCGCTACAAACTTATTTTTTAAAAATCTATTTTTAGCTGTGACGGCCATCTTGAATTTCCGGCCGACCTGAAATTTTTCTAGGATCAATCAGACATCAAGAGCAACATTCCTGTAAAGTTTCATGACAATCCGCCAAGTAGTTTCAGAGAAGTAGTCGCTACAAGTTTTTACTATATAACTCTATGTAAACAAAGATGGCCGCTGGCAGCCATGTTTAACGTTGAATCGAAACGATTTTTGACTAGGATCAACATCATGTCATGCTGATCATTTTAGAAAAAGTCAAATATCAATATCACTTATAGTTTTCAAGAAGAAGTCGCTACAAACTTGTATTTTAAAACTCTATTTTTAGCTTTGGCGGCCATCTTGGATTTCACATCAACATGAATTTTTGCTAGGATCAACTAGACTTTATGGGCAACATTTCTGTAAAGTTTCATGAATATCCATCCAGTAGTTTCAGCTGTGAAGTCGCTACAAGTTTTTACTATATAACTCTATGTAAACAAAGATGGCCGCTGGCAGCCATGTTTAACGTTGAATCAAAACGATTTTTGACTAGGATCAACATCATGTCATGCTGATCATTTTAGAAAAAGTCCCATATCAATATCACTTATAGTTTTCAAGAAGAAGTCGCTACAAACTTGTATTTTAAAACTCTATTTTTAGCTTTGGCGGCCATCTTGGATTTCACATCAACATGAATTTTTGCTAGGATCAACTAGACTTTATGGGCAACATTTCTGTAAAGTTTCATGAATATCCATCCAGTAGTTTCAGCTGTGAAGTCGCTACAAGTTTTTACTATATAACTCTATGTAAACAAAGATGGCCGCTGGCAGCCATGTTTAACGTTGAATCAAAACGATTTTTGACTAGGATCAACATCATGTCATGCTGATCATTTTAGAAAAAGTCCCATATCAATATCACTTATAGTTTTCAAGAAGAAGTCGCTACAAACTTGTATTTTAAAACTTTATTTTTAGCTTTGGCGGCCATCTTGGATTTCACATCAACATGAATTTTTGCTAGGATCAACTAGACTTTATGGGCAACATTTCTGTAAAGTTTCATGAATATCCATCCAGTAGTTTCAGCTGTGAAGTCGCTACAAATAAAAGTTTACGGACAGACAGACGGACAGACGGACAGACGGACAGACGGACGGACGGACGACGGACTCCGCACCACGGCATAAGCTCTGCTGATCTCTGATCAGTAGAGCTAAAAATAGCAAACCTTGACCTTCAAGCTTGAAGATAACACTGAATATAGTACTCAAGTTCTAAACACAATCTTTTTGAAACAAATCTTCATGAAGTTTAGTGAAAAATGTTAACAGTACATTCAAGACTTGTAATATAATCAAGGGCAATAACTCGTTACATATGCGTTGATTATACTTATGGTAGAACATTTGAGGTTTAATTGAAGCAAATCTTGAAATCAAATTTGGTGATTATCTAACGAACAATGACATTGGGCCAATAATAGTATTTTCTTTTAATTTACTTTTCGCAATCTACAGTCAAAGAACTTTAGGGTAGTGATATTTCTTACTATAAAATGGGCGTTTAAATGTGTTTTTTTCTGTCCAGGAACTTTAAGAATATGTTTCATACTTCAAAGTTTATCTAATTTAAATGAAGTAGTGATTCGCAGACAGTCCCAAGATCTTTACTAACAAGTTATTTCAAAGCAATACTAGAAGTGTGTTCTACGAAACATTTGTGTCGCTGCCACTAACTTATTTTAGAAAAGACAATCTAACTACAAAGTTAGAAGACATGGAGTGTAAGCAATCCTTCATGAATTGGTGCAGATAACTCTGCATTGCATAATTGATAAGGAGGAACTGTAAAAAGTTATGAGCTAGGCTGCAGGTTCAAGTTTTATCACTAGAAGGCCATGGCCTACATGTCGAGCCCTATTGTGAAGTAGTCAAGATTTTTCATTTGACAAACACCAATGTCAATCCCAAGACATATTCGTTCCTTACATACTTAATATTTAATTAAATTATTCTCATTAACAATGGGGGATGCATGTCGTAGCAGAGACCCGATGTGATCAATATTTCATTCAAAATAAGTCACAGCGATGCCAAATTTTACACATGATGTTAGATGCATATTAGGATCATTAAGATGGAGTTCGATGAAAATCCTGCAAGACAAAAGCAAAATAGGCATGTCATAGCATCGAACGTAGGTCACAGTTACCAGAAATGCTGCAAATGATGTTAGTTGCATATAAGGAACATTCTGGTGAAGTTTGATGAAAATCCTCAAGAATAAAGGAAGATACGCGTCATAGCAGAGACCAGACGTGACCTATATTTTGTCGAAAATATGTCAGTACCATATAATTGTGCACATGAAGTTAGATGCATATAAGGAACATTGTAATGAAGTTTGGTGAAAATCCTACGAGAAAGAGCAATAAACAAATGTCTTAACAGAGAACGGAGATAACCTATATTTTGTCGAAAGTAGGTTACAGTAACCTGAATTTTGGTATTTGATGTTAGATCCATATAAGGACGTGGTGAAGTTTGGTGAAAATCCTGCAAAAAAGAAGCAAAATAGTAGTGGAGACCAGACATGACATATATTTTGTCGAAAGTTGGTCACAGCAACCTGAAATTGTGTACGGGAGTGTACTTGATTTACATTCTGGTAAAGTTTGGTGAAAAACCTGCAAATAACGAAGGTATTAATAAATGAAAATCGGATGAACGAACGTAAACAGACTCAACAAAAAAGGGCACAACTCTGCTGAAATGACATTAATGATTTATTGGACAAGTCAACAGCATAGAATAATTGATAAAGAAGAACTGTATAAGGTTTTATGACCATAGGTCAATATTTTGCCCAGCTGTGAGCCAGGCTAGGTTGCAGGCTAAAGTCTTATGAAATGGAGCATAACTCTGCCAAAATGAAAGTCAGAATTTGTGAATTTCATAACATAGGTCAAATACTTTTCAAGTTATGACTAGTTATGACCTTGGTTAGGTTGCAGGTTAAAGTTTAATGAAAAAGGGTATAACTCTGCTGAAATAAAAGTCGGAGTTATTGGACAGGTAACAACATTTTCTTGGGGTAAGATGAATACGTGAAGTTTCATGAACATAGGTCAAATTCACTTGTTAAGGCCAGTTATGAGCATGGTCAGGTTACATGTTACTCTGCCAAAATGAAAGTCAGAGTTACTGAACATGTGTAACGACATTCCCTGAGGTAAGATGAAGATTTGTGTGAATTTTATGAACATAGGTCAAATACTTTTTAAGTTATGGCCAAGGTTAGGTTGGAGGTTAAAATGTGACGGATGACGGACAGATGCCGATGGACAGTGATCCCTAAGCATCTGCCATGCTATGCAGGTGACACAATAAAACTCACAGGAGAGAAACAGAGGACTGTATGAAGATTGTTTCTGGCTCGGGATATGAAGTAGTCATACAGGTTCTCTGGTGTTGGAGGGCGTCGTGGCAGTTCCTTTTTCATGACAGAGATCAACTCGTTGGTAATCTCATCCAACTCGTCTTTGGCAAACAGGTTGGACACCTTGAGTAAGTAAATGAATGAGAAAGTTGCATAAGAATTGTCATACTAGGCTTTATGGAAGATTTAAGAGATGTTCTATAGGGTTTTAGGTATCCTTCAAATTAATTTAAGCAAACAAAGGGTTTGAAAACAAGTAAATATACTCGAGATTGTTTTTAGTAAAAACAGATGTCTCCCCCATTGGTGAAAGGGCCAAAAATCATTCAGCTGAAACACGATGATGACATGCGCACTATGCTTGGCAATGATTATCTCTACCAAGTTTCGTCAAAATACGGTCAGGGGATCAGAGAACCAGTCCGGACACAAATGTGTATTAAAATCTTTAAAGGGCAATAACTCTGCCAAAAATCTGTGGAACTAGACTTGATAGTTGGTACTGATCATCCCTGCCAAGTGCTTTAAAATGCGGCCAGGAGTTAAGAAAAACTAGTCCGTACAAAGTTTGTGTATTAAAACCTTTAAAGGGCCATAACTCCGCCAATGTTCATCCAACCAGAACACGCGAAGATATGCACAACTAGGCTTGGTACTGATTATCCCTGTTATGTTTCGTTGAAATCCAGCTAGTGGTTCAGGAGAAGTAGTCGGACAATGTTTGTGTATTAAAACCTTTAAAGGACCATAACTCCACCAAAGCTCATTTGACAAGAACTCGGCAAAGATATGCGCAACTAGGCTTGGTACTGATTACCCTTGCCTAGTTTCACTGAAGTTCGACCAGGAGTTCCGGAGAAGTAGTCCGAACAAGGTTTGTGTATTAAAACTTTTAAAGGGCCACAACTCTGCCAAAAATCATTCAACTGGAACACGGTGACGACATGCACAACTAGGCCTGGTACTGATCATCCCTGCAAAGTTTCATTGAAATCCAGCCAAGGCTTCAGGAGAACTAGTCTGGACAAAGTTTGTGACATATAGACGACAGACAACAGACAGCACAAAAACAATGTCTCCCCTCCACAAAGTGGGGGAGAAGTGGGGGAGGCATAAAAAGGTAGTAGGACTCACGATCAACATTGAATGGTGATGACAATTTTATAGATCTATTAGTTTCAGTCTATAAAGACATTCATCTGGATCAAGTTTTAGAAAATAATATATACATTTGTATGTCAAATTTTTAAATATGCTTCAGCCAGTTTACTGAGTTGAGCAAGAAGGTTTGCAAGCTAAATTAGGTGAACATATAAATCTACATAGTTTAAGTACTATAGATTATAAGACTGCCCGTTAACGCTCCACACTTTACCTCTCCAGAGCTGAGGATGTTGTTGAGATACTCTAGAAAAGCCTCGTCTTTGATCTCATTGTCGGTGAAAACGAATGTGATTCCTTTTCCCTCACACCCAGCCACTCTATACATGAACTTCAGGTCGTCCATCAGGTTGGATATACCATATGTTCTGCAAATATACATTGTTTGTCCCTTGTCCTAGTACAAATATACATGTGTATTGACATCCTGTGTTTTAACTACCATAGCTTAGACTTTTTTTTTATGCTTTAAATATTTAAATTCTGTAAAAAAAAAACACCTGATCACTGTGACACATGATTTTTAAGAATCAAAACTGCCATGTGTCCCTTTAAAGGCATTTCTGCCATGTGTCCCTTTAAAGTTTATCCTTCATGGCGGGGTCTATAAAAGTAAATATAGATCAGGATAGTTTTCATGTTCAAGATAGTCAGGATAGACTGATTTAATTATGCAAATTAGTGTATGATAGGCTTTAGTTAGACTATTACTAACTAAAGCCTATAAGAATGCTCATAAAATAATATAATACAGTAGACTTAGGCAACATCATGACCTGACTAATGTCACATAATCCATCTTAAATAGGATAACGATACAGAATCAGAAAATGTTTCATGCGATACACGTTTATGTTTAACAATATGTTTTACAGGTTAACATGAACATTGTCAGAAACCGAAGGTACTGGGTATATGTTACTGAGGTATATAATAAAATATTTCACCTGCTTAGTGTGATCTGGAAAATCTTGTAGTTTGCTATGAATGTTGCCAGTCTGGTCAGCGACTGTTTTCCTGAACCACCCACTCCTACTAGCAGGGCATTGCCTCGTGGTGTTCGAATTATACGAGATATCTGGGAAAATAAAAATTAAATAATAAAAGTCTTGAAAAAATATAATGATCCTGTTTCAAGACAAGAGCTCCCAAGCTGACCTTGTAGCATTGTCAGAATTATCTTGTTGTCTCACCCTCGAGCTGATAACCAGAGGCGCCGCCTGTCAGTGCAGACTCTATATAAATACAATGTAAGAATCAATTGGTAACTTTCGAAACAACTTAAACTGCTTGATATTAAGGTATTGAAAGGACTATTTATTTAATGGTTTAATTAGTAACACTCTGACTGATATGAGTATGTTATTTCCCAAGTTGATTTAAAACTTGGCTAAATTCCAATCATCAAATCCAGACTTTAATTCTTCTCAATTAGAGATAATGAATGAATAAATGGTGTTTTACGGCACGTCGACACATAAATAGGTCATATTGTGCACAAAAATTGATGGAAAATGAAGAAATGAAGTATTAATTAAAAATTAATGTAAATATATAAAGATAAAACTATTAAAAAATAAGGGATGATAAAAGGCACTATTATGTAGAGACACATACCTTGATCGGGTGAACCATGGCTAACACCTCTCAGAGATAAAGGCCCCATTATGTAGAGACACATACCTTGATCAAGTGAACCATGGCTTACACCTCTCAGAGATAAAGGCACTATTATGTAGACACATACCTTGATCAGGTAAACCATGGCTAACACCTCTCAGAGATAAAGGCACCATTATGAAGAGACACATACCTTGATCAGGTAAACCATTGCTAACACCTCTCAGAGATAAAGGCCCCACTATGTAGTGACACATACCTTGATCAAGTGAACCATGGCTAACACCTCTCAGAGATAAAGGCCCCATTATGTAGAGACACATACCTTGATCAGGTGAACCATGGCTAACATCTCTCAGAGATAAAGACACCATTATGTAGAGATACATACCTTGATCAGGTGAACCATGGCTAACACCTCTCAGAGATAAAGGCACCATTATGTAGAGACACATACCTTGATCAGGTGAACCATGGCCAACACCTCTCAGAGATAAAGGCACCATTATGTAGAGACACATACCTTGATCAGGTGAACCATGGCCAACACCTCTCAGAGATAAAGGCACCATTATGTAGAGACACATACCTTGATCAGGTAAACCATGGCTAACACCTCTCAGAGATAAAGGAACCATTATGTAGAGACACATACCTTGATCAGGTGAACCATGGCCAACACCTCTCAGAGATAAAGGCACCATTATGTAGAGACACATACCTTGATCAGGTAAACCATGGCTAACACCTCTCAGAGATGAAGGCACCATTATGAAGAGACACATACTTTGATCAGGTGAATCATGGATAACACCTCTCAGAGATAAAGGCACCATTATGTATTATTATACCTCACTCAAAATTCTCTATGTAATTTCCCCATTCCCGATCAGTCAACAATTGGTAATGTTTCATGGTAATGTTTCATGGCATGAAACATTATCTCGTGCATACCGATCATTATCTCGTGCATTACCGATCAGTCAACAATTGGTAATGTTTCATGGTAATGTTTCATATTAAATCTTGAAAATTTGTTTCAAGTTCTCTATTGTTGTTAATAAAAAATAATTGCTGATTAAATGAATTTTGATGTTTGGTATAATAAAATAAATATCACATCCCATGGAGGGTGATAGAACATATTGTCAACCCTCGATGTGGTAATGTCCACCTCGGCTAAAGCCGAGGTGGACATTACCACATCGAGGGTTGACAATATGTTCTATCACCCTCATCCCATGGAGGGTGATAGAACATATTGTCAACCCTCGATGTGGTAATGTCCACCTCGGCTAAAGCCGAGGTGGACATTACCACATCGAGGGTTGACAATATGTTAAGCCGAGGTGGACATTACCACATCGAGGGTTGACAATATGTTCTATCACCCTCCATGGGATGTGATATTTATATAATGACACATACCTTGATAAGTGAACCATGGCTAACACCTCTCAGAGATAAAGGCACCATTATGTAGAGACACATACCTTGATAAGTGAACCATGGCTAACACCTCTCAGAGATAAAGGCACCATTATGTAGAGACACATACCTTGATCAAGTGAACCATGGCTAACACCTCTCAGAGATAAAGGCACCATTATGTAGAGACACATATCTTGATCAGGTGAACCATGGCTAACACCTCTCAGAGATAAAGGCACCATTATGTAGAGACACATACCTTGATCAGGTAAACCATTGCTAACACCTCTCAGAGATAAAGGCACCATTATGTAGAGACACATACCTTGATCAGGTGAACCATGGCTAACACCTCTCAGAGATAAAGGCACCATTATGTAGTGACACATACCTTGATCAAGTGAACCATGGCTAACACATACCTTGATCAGGTGAACCATGGCTAACACCTCTCAGAGATAAAGGAACCATTATGTAGAGACTCATACCTTGATCAAGTGAACCATGGCTAACATCTCTCAGAGATAAAGGCACCATTATGTAGTGACACATACCTTGATCAGGTGAACCATGGCTAACACCTCTCAGAGATAAAGGCACCATTATGTAGAGACACATACCTTGATCAGGTGAACCATGGCTAACACCTCTCAGAGATAAAGGCACCATTATGTAGAGACTCATACCTTGATCAAGTGAACCATGGCTAACATCTCTCAGAGATAAAGGCACCATTATGTAGAGACACATACCTTGATCAGGTGAGTCATGGCTAACACCTCTCAGAGATAAAGGCACCATTATGTAGAGACACATACCTTGATCAAATGAACCATGGCTAACACCTCTCAGAGATAAAGGCACCATTATGTAGAGACACATACCTTGATCAGGTGAACCATGGCTAACACCTCTCAGAGATAAAGGCACCATTATGTAGAGACACATACCTTGATCAAGTGAACCATGGCTAACACCTCTCAGAGATAAAGGCACCATTATGTAGAGACACATACCTTGATGAGGTGAACCATTGCTAACACCTCTCAGAGATAAAGGCACCATTATGTAGAGACACATACCTTGATCAGGTGAACCATGGCTAACACCTCTCAGAGATAAAGGCACCATTATGTAGAGACACATACCTTGATCAGGTGAACCATGGCTAACACCTCTCAGAGATAAAGGCACCATTATGTAGAGACACATACCTTGATCAAATGAACCATGGCTAACACCTCACAGAGATAAAGGCCCAATTATGTAGAGACACATACCTTGATCAAATGAACCATGGTTAACACCTCTCAGAGATAAAGGCCCAATTATGTAGAGACACATACCTTGATCAAGTGAACCATGGCTAACACCTCTCAGAGATAAAGGCACCATTATGTAGAGACACATACCTTGATCAGGTGAACCATGGCTAACAACTCTCAGAGATAAAGGCACCATTATGTAGAGACACATACCTTGATCAAGTGAACCATGGCTAACACCTCTCAGAGATAAAGGCACCATTATGTAGAGACACATACCTTGATCAGGTGAACCATGGCTAACACATCTCAGAGATAAAGGCACCATTATGTAGAGACACATACCTTGATCAAGTGAACCATGGCTAACACCTCTCAGAGATAAAGGCACCATTATGTAGAGACACATACCTTGATAAGTGAACCATGGCTAACACCTCTCAGAGATAAAGGCACCATTATGTAGAGTCACATTACTTGATCAGGTGAACCATGGCTAACACCTCTCAGAGATAAAGGCACCATTATGTAGAGACACATACCTTGATCAGGTGAACCATGGCCAACACCTCTCAGAGATAAAGGCACCATTATGTAGAGACACATACCTTGATGAGGTGAACCATGGCTAATACCTCTCAGAGATAAAGGCCCCATTATGTAGAGACACATACAGTGATCAGGTGAACCATGGCTAATACCTCTCAGAGATAAAGGCCCCATTATATTAGAGACACATACCGTGATCAGGTGAACCATGGCTAACACCTCTCACAGATAAAGGCACCATTATGTAGAGACACATACCTTGATCAGGTGAACCATGGCTAATACCTCTCAGAGATAAAGGCACCATTATGTAGTGACACATACCTTGATCAGGTGAACCATGGCTAACACCTCTCAGAGATAAAGGCCCCATTATGTAGAGACACATACCTTGATCAGGTGAACCATGGCTAACACCTCTCAGACATAAAGGCATCATTATGTAGTGACACATACCTTGATCAAGTGAACCATGGCTAACATCTCTCAGAGATAAAGGCACCATAATGTAAAGTCACATACCTTGATCAAGTGAACCATGGCTAACATCTCTCAGAGATAAAGGCACCATTATGTAGAGACACATACCTTGATCAGGTGAACCATGGCTAACACCTCTCAGAGATAAAGGCACCATTATGTAGAGACACATACCTTGATCAGGTGAACCATGGCTAACACCTCTCAGAGATAAAGGCACCATTATGTAGAGACACATACCTTGATCAAATGAACCATGGCTAACATCTCTCAGAGATAAAGGCACCATTATGTAGAGACACATACCTTGATCAGGTGAACCATGGCTAACACCTCTCAGAGATAAAGGCACCATTATGTAGAGACACATACCTTGATCAGGTGAACCATGGCTAACACCTCTCAGAGATAAAGGCACCATTATGTAGAGACACATACCTTGATCAAATGAACCATGGCTAACACCTCTCAGAGATAAAGGCCCCATTATGTAGAGACACATACCTTGATCAAGTGAACCATGGCTAACACCTCTCAGAGATAAAGGCACCATTATGTAGAGACACATACCTTGATCAGGTGAACCATGGCTAACACATCTCAGAGATAAAGGCACCATTATGTAGAAACACATACCTTGATCAAGTGAACCATGGCTAACACCTCTCAGAGATAAAGGCACCATTATGTAGAGACACATACCTTGATAAGTGAACCATGGCTAACACCTCTCAGAGATAAAGGCACCATTATGTAGAGTCACATTACTTGATCAGGTGAACCATGGCTAACACCTCTCAGAGATAAAGGCACCATTATGTAGAGACACATACCTTGATGAGGTGAACCATGGCTAATACCTCTCAGAGATAAAGGCCCCATTATGTAGAGACACATACCTTGATGAGGTGAACCATGGCTAATACCTCTCAGAGATAAAGGCCCCATTATATTAGAGACACATACCGTGATCAGGTGAACCATGGCTAACACCTCTCACAGATAAAGGCACCATTATGTAGAGACACATACCTTGATCAGGTGAACCATGGCTAATACCTCTCAGAGATAAAGGCACCATTATGTAGAGACACATACCTTGATCAGGTGAACCATGGCTAACACCTCTCAGAGATAAAGGCACCATTATGTAAAGTCACATACCTTGATCAGGTGAACCATGGCTAACACCTCTCAGAGATAAAGGCCCCATTATGTAGAGACACATACCTTGATCAAGTGAACCATGGCTAACACCTCTCAGAGATAAAGGCACCATTATGTAGAGACACATACCTTGATCAGGTGAACCATGGCTAACACATCTCAGAGATAAAGGCACCATTATGTAGAGACACATACCTTGATCAAGTGAACCATGGCTAACACCTCTCAGAGATAAAGGCACCATTATGTAGAGACACATACCTTGATAAGTGAACCATGGCTAACACCTCTCAGAGATAAAGGCACCATTATGTAGAGTCACATTACTTGATCAGGTGAACCATGGCTAACACCTCTCAGAGATAAAGGCACCATTATGTAGAGACACATACCTTGATCAGGTGAACCATGGCCAACACCTCTCAGAGATAAAGGCACCATTATGTAGAGACACATACCTTGATGAGGTGAACCATGGCTAATACCTCTCAGAGATAAAGGCCCCATTATGTAGAGACACATACAGTGATCAGGTGAACCATGGCTAATACCTCTCAGAGATAAAGGCCCCATTATATTAGAGACACATACCGTGATCAGGTGAACCATGGCTAACACCTCTCACAGATAAAGGCACCATTATGTAGAGACACATACCTTGATCAGGTGAACCATGGCTAATACCTCTCAGAGATAAAGGCACCATTATGTAGTGACACATACCTTGATCAGGTGAACCATGGCTAACACCTCTCAGAGATAAAGGCACCATTATGTAGAGACACATACCTTGATCAGGTGAACCATGGCTAACACCTCTCAGACATAAAGGCATCATTATGTAGTGACACATACCTTGATCAAGTGAACCATGGCTAACATCTCTCAGAGATAAAGGCACCATAATGTAAAGTCACATACCTTGATCAAGTGAACCATGGCTAACATCTCTCAGAGATAAAGGCACCATTATGTAGAGACACATACCTTGATCAGGTGAACCATGGCTAACACCTCTCAGAGATAAAGGCACCATTATGTAGAGACACATACCTTGATCAGGTGAACCATGGCTAACACCTCTCAGAAATAAAGGCACCATTATGTAGAGACACATACCTTGATCAAATGAACCATGGCTAACATCTCTCAGAGATAAAGGCATCATTATGTAGAGACACATACCTTGATCAGGTGAACCATAGCTAACACCTCTCAGAGATAAAGGCACCATTATGTAGAGACACATACCTTGATCAGGTGAACCATAGCTAACACCTCTCAGAGATAAAGGCACCATTATGTAGAGACACATACCTTGATAAGTGAACCATGGCTAACACCTCTCAGAGATAAAGGCACCATTATGTAGAGTCACATTACTTGATCAGGTGAACCATGGCTAACACCTCTCAGAGATAAAGGCACCATTATGTAGAGACACATACCTTGATGAGGTGAACCATGGCTAATACCTCTCAGAGATAAAGGCCCCATTATGTAGAGACACATACCTTGATGAGGTGAACCATGGCTAATACCTCTCAGAGATAAAGGCCCCATTATATTAGAGACACATACCGTGATCAGGTGAACCATGGCTAACACCTCTCACAGATAAAGGCACCATTATGTAGAGACACATACCTTGATCAGGTGAACCATGGCTAATACCTCTCAGAGATAAAGGCACCATTATGTAGTGACACATACCTTGATCAGGTGAACTATGGCTAACATCTCTCAGAGATAAAGGCCCCATTATGTAGAGACACATACCTTGATGAGGTGAACCATGGCTAACACCTCTCAGAGATAAAGGCACCATTATGTAGAGACACATACCTTGATGAGGTGAACCATGGCTAATACCTCTCAGAGATAAAGGCCCCATTATGTAGAGACACATACCTTGATGAGGTGAACCATGGCTAATACCTCTCAGAGATAAAGGCCCCATTATATTAGAGACACATACCGTGATCAGGTGAACCATGGCTAACACCTCTCACAGATAAAGGCACCATTATGTAGAGACACATACCTTGATCAGGTGAACCATGGCTAATACCTCTCAGAGATAAAGGCACCATTATGTAGAGACACATACCTTGATCAAGTGAACCATGGCTAACATCTCTCAGAGATAAAGGCACCATTATGTAAAGTCACATACCTTGACCAAGTGAACCATGGCATCCTTAAAGAAGACAAGATCCACGGATCCTCCTCTCACTGTCTCGTTGTACTGTATCATAAACACCTTAAGCTTTTCATTAAGTATCTTGAGATCAACCTGAAACAAATGAAATCGATGCTTGTAGCAACTGGTTGTATTTTTGACGAAGATTCATGCCTGTTAATATTTGACTGTTCAAAATAAAAAAGAGCAGGAGCCAAGAAATAATTTTGAACAAAAATGAAATTATAGGATATAACAACAACTGTTTGAAAATATGTACAATGGCTCTTGAAAAAGTATTTTTTACAGCTTTCGCTATACATCTTCTAACACAAACATGGAATCTCCAGGGTATGTACTGTTTTACACTGGGGACTTCATCTGAACATCTTGATGCTCTAGGGTATGCTGATCACCTCTGAAAAACAAGACGGCCAAATGGTCCTGAATCACTCACCTCATGACCTTCTCCGCTGTAGACATTTGTAACAGAAACATAAGTGGGTGAGATAAAAAAAAAGTCTGGTTAGTTCTGAGAAGACTTTTCAATTCTTTCCTATATGTGTGGCAGGACCAAACTGACCTGGGGTCACCATTCAAACAAACTTGGTAGAAGAGCATACACTTAAGCTACATGCAGTATAAAGAGTTCTATGCCTTGTAGTTTCAGTGAAGATTTTATACAAATTTGTAAACATTGGAAGCCTGGGTCCAGACCAAATTGACCCCTGGGTCCAGACCAAATTGACCCCTGGGTCACCATTTGAAAAACTTGTTAGAGGACCATAAGCTAATGCAACACGCAAATATTATACCTCTAGCTTTTGTAGTTTTAGAGAAGAAGAATTTCCTATGCAACTCCATGTAAAATTGTGATCTTGGGACGGGGCCAGATTTACCCCCATTGGACATTTATAGTAACGGCAACAATCTTGGATGTTGTGTTGACCTAATTTTAACAAACTTAAAAGCTACTGACCTAAGTTTCATGATCCATGTGAAGTTTGGTCAGAATTGTATAAGCAGGGAAGTTGTTTAACCAAAGTATAGACGACATACAATGGACAAAAAATCCGTCCAATGGTTTTTGAGATTTTTGTTTAAGTTAGAGCTATTTTCTTTGTCCACCATCATGAATGGCAGATTGTTTTGTTTTGTATAAAATTGAAAGGGCTTCTGTAATTACAGTATGTAAAGCTCTGACAACTTTTCTTAACCCTTAACCCGCTACATATATTAATGGACTGTTCCTCCTTTGAATTAAGACCATTCCACTTATGTGACTAAGGGGTGTTTCGGGGAAAATGACTGATCAGCAGCCAGACATTGTAAACCCTGATCAGCTTGCGAGTTTACAATTGACTATTCTTCTTTCTTCTTTAACATAATGGCAAAGAATCAATTAAGATTATATGGCCATGCGTGGGGGGTTAAAAAAGTGAAAGATTGTCAAGTTTCCCAAGCTACTCAATCCACCCAGGAGAACAAGACAATGTGATAAAAACTAGTGCGAATAAAGTATGCCTATAAAAATGCCGATAGTAATGTACAGGACGCTGTCACTGTGAAGACAAGAATATTAGTTGTGCAGGTTAAAACATAAAAATGGATAGTATAATTTACTATGGGAATGGCAATGTAGCCAGCCCCGACTTAAATCCGAGGATCGAGTCAGCGCTAACTACATGCGATGGAAGGGAATTCCAAGCTGTAATTGTGCGAGGAAAGTATGAATATTTATAATAGTCAACTGTGGTGATGGGTTTTTGATATGCTAGATGATGATTGTGTCTGGTTTGACGGGTATATGTCGTTAAGTACTGAGAAGGGAGGATGTCGACCTGGTTGTAAACTATTTTGTAGAAAGGAGAAAGGCGACTGGTTTGCCTTCTGTGTTCAAGAGAGTCCCATTTCAAGTTTGATAGTATATTGGTAACCGTGCCCGGAGCCTTGGAATAGTTGTTGTACACAAATCTAGCAGCTCTCCGTTGTACCCCTTCAAGTTTCTGTATATCCTTGATATGATACGGATCCCATACAGAGGAGCTGTACTCGAGGGTTGGTCGGACTATGGAGCAGTATGCTGCTTGTTTAGTATCAGGTCTTGCAGCGTGTAGGTTGCGTTTTAGGAATCCAAGGCTTTGGCTAGCTTTATTTGTAACTTTGTTGACATGTTGGGACCATGATAAGTCTGATGTGATTTCCACCCCTAGATATGTAGCTTGGTTTACTGTTGATAGTGTTTGATTACTAATTTTGTAAGTAGTGTTGATAGTTTATCTTGATCTTGTAATGTGCATGATGTGGCATTTGTCAATGTTGAAGGACATCTTCCATCTCTGTTCCCAGTGTGCTAAGCTGTCCAGGTCTTTCTGCAATAGTGTAGCGTCCGAGGGTGATCTAACTTCTCTGTATATCACACAGTCATCTGCAAACAGTCGTACCTTGGAACTAACAACTGCCGGTAGGTCGTTTATGTATAACAGAAATAGAAGAGGTCCTAGAACGGAACCCTGGGGCACACCCGATTCTACATTTGCCTTGCTGGAGGTTGCACCATCAACCATTACTTGCTGGGTTCGGTTGCTCAAAAATGCCTCAATCCAGCGATTTGTGTCTCCTCTGATGCCGTAGTGATTTGCCTTGTACAGTAGTCTGCCATGGTGGACTACATCAAACGCATGATGGCAACGTCGATCTGCCCTTTCTGCAATGACTGTACAAGGTCATGTATAAAGCCCACTAGCTGGGTTTCGCAAGATCTCCGGGCTCGAAAACCATGATGGTTGTCTAAGAAGATACTGTGTTTATCTAAGTTGTCAAGCATATTGCTAACTACAATATGCTCGAGAAGTTTACAAGCTATGCAAGTGAGGGAAACTGGCCTGTAATTGCTGGCATTGAACTTTTCATTGAACTGCCTGGCTCCAATCTGATGGGGCTTGTCCAGTTTTCAGGGACTTGTTGAAAATTGCAGTAAGTATGGGTGCAATTTCTTGAGCGCACTCTTTGAGTACCCTGGGTTTTATAGCATCAGGGCCCACTGCCCTATGGGAGTTCAGGTTCAGAAGCAGTTTTCTCACCCCACCCTCTTTAACGTGTATGTTAGGCATGTTTGGATAGGGACGCGGTCCAAGATCTGGTATATCAGAGTTATCCTTTTTAGTGAAGACTGCGGAGAATTGGCGATTAAGTATTTCTGCCTTTTCTCCGGCATTGGATTTTAAGGTTCCATTTTCCCTCAAAGGAGCAACACCACACGAGTCATTTTTTAGGCTCTTAATACAGCCCCAACATTTCTTTGTGGTCCCATATTTATTTTCAGATGGGTCACATATTATGTTGTTCGTGTAGTCCCAGTAGGAATTTCTAGATTTCTTTTGAATAAGGGTTTTTATCTTTTTAAGTTTATTAATGACAATTATTGTTTTATTCTTCTTCATTTTTGCATAGAGCCTATCTCTCTTTTTCCTCAGTTTCTTAATGTCAGTGTTCAGCCATGGTTTAGTTGTGCTTAGCAGATTATGGGTTAATATAATTTGGTCGATGTCTGAAATAACTTTGCTAAATGCCTAAAAGTTATCTGACCTTTCACCCTTCCACTTACTTCTTCATATATTTTGGGTGCTTCCAAACTGGAATCATCAGTTTCTTCGCCAGTGGGTTCAGGGGCCTCACGTAAAAAGTCTATAAAGTAGGGTTCCTCTGGCAGCTCGGCCAGATACTCTTCTCCTAAACTGTTTTTACACACGTTAACCGCAGCATTCTCAAACCACTTCTTGTCTTCGGGACTCGTGAACCTTTTTCACATATTTAAGAAATTCAATATAGTTTCGATAAATTGTGATAACACTACCACTTCAAACTGGTGTCCAAAGTGGGATAGATTTACAAAGCTGCTTCAGTATCATAATAATTCGTGAGCATAATTCAATTTTAATGTCTAACAAGAGCTGTCTGAGAACAGCGCAGCTCGACTATTCGATTTTTCAGAGAATAATAAATTATATACTTATTAGCTAGTATATACCATCCGAAAACAAGGCTAAAACAATGTGGGGGGGAGAGGCGGGTGGTGAGGGGGAGGGGGCAACAATATGTGTAAGAAGTGTAAGAAGCTATGTAAGAATTGACCAAAACAACACAGAAATATGTAAAAAAATAAAAATATTCCAGTTCCAGTTTCGAGTGTGTGTGTGTGTGTATGTGTGTGTGTGTGTGTGTGTGTGTGTGTGTGTGGGGGGGGGGGGGGGGGGGGGGGGGGGGGGGGGGGGGGGGAGCAGGCATGTGTAAGAATTGACAAAAGCAACACAGAAATATGTAAAAAAATAATCCGAGTGGGTGACGGGGGTCAGGGGAGGGAGTGGCAGGGGGGTTGGGAGGAAGCAACACATATATAAGAAACTATGTGTAAGAATTAAAAATTGAGTTTCGAGTGGGGTGGGAAGGCGGGGCGGGAGAGTGGGGGTGGGGTGGGCAACATATATGTGTAAGAAGCTGTGTAAGAATTGACCAAAACACAGAAATATGTAAAAAAAATAAAAATAAAATATTCCAGTTTTGAGAGGGGTGGGGGAGGGAAGGGGGCAACATAGCTATGTGTAAGCATTGACAACAGCAACACAGAAATATGTTGTTTTTTTTATATATATTGAGTTTCGAGTGTGGTGGGGGGGTGGGGGGGGGGGTATGGGGGGGGGACAATAAATATATATGCTGTGTAAGAATTCACTAAAACAACACAGAAATATGTAAAAAAATAAATAATATAGAGTTTCAAGTGTGTGGGTGAGGGGAGGGGCAACATATGTGTAAGAATTGACTAAAACAACATGGAGCCCAGAATTTGCAGAAGACAAAATTACTTACCCAACCCTTTACATACTATAAGGAAACCAATTCCCAAATTTAGTTCAGCTAGGACAAGAAATGTAAGAGATATAGAACACAGAAATATGTAAAAAAATAAATAATATAGAGTTTCAAGTGCACATGTGGGTGAGGGGAGGGGCAACATATGTGTAAGAATTGACTAAAACAACAGAAATATGTAAAAGAAAGAAAAAATAATAAGATGGTGCGTGAGGGGGGAGGGTGGAGGGAGTTGGGGCGTGGGTGCAGGAGGGAGCCCATGCCCCAATATCGGTGAAGTATGAATAAGATGCATAATGCTATAAGAAATCCCAAACAAAAATTATAGATATATACATGCTTACATGCAAACCTAGATCTGCCTTTATTGCACGTTATGGGCCATCACAGTTTGGGTTCCATGGAGCCCAGAATTTGCAGAAGACAAAATTACTTACCCAACCCTTTACATACTATAAGGAAACCAATTCCCAAATTTAGTTCAGCTAGGACAAGAAATGTAAGAGATATAGAGCTATTACCTGTAAACACAGCTTACATGCAAAATTTAATGTGAAACAGACACATTTTAAGGGCTATAAGTATTTGGGTTCCATGGGAGCCCTGGGGTTACAGGAAGCAAAATTACTTAGGCAGCCCTAAAGATAATGCTATAAGAAAGCTAATGGCCAAATCTGGTTGTGCTAGGGTAAGAAATGTAAGAAATATAGACTTGTAAACACAGCTTACACGCAAAATTTGATGTGAAATGGGAGCCCATGGGTTACAGGAACCAAAACTGCTTATGCAGTCCTTAAGATAATGCTATAAGGAAGCCCATGGCCAAATTTGGTTGTGCTAGGATAAGAAATGTAAGAGATATAGACTTGTAACACAGCTTACACGCAAACCTTGATGTGGGACGACGACGCCGGGGCGAGTACATAAGCTCTCTTATTCTTCGAATAGTCAAGCTAAAAATAAAGTCATTGCATTGTAATTCAGCTTAAGTGATTCTTATCAGTTTTAAGATATAAATGAATTTTTGCTTTTAATCATTCATAATTGAATGATGTTTAACTAATCATCAACACATTATTGATTATTTATAGTTGCCCCAGAGAGGGTAAGGATACATAAAAATCCAGGCGCCTTGTTCTACTCTTACTATCAAACAAAATTCCAAATGGTTCTTTAACATGCTCAGAGGATAGACTGCCATACATGAGACCGTAGGGTCTATATACCCTACTGTTGGAGCCCAGTAGTTATCTACCGTAATCAATCTTTCATGTTAAGTCGAATATAGAAGGTCAGTTACAGTGCCCTCTTTCAGCGACTGTAAAACAAGTAGAAAGCAAAAAGACGAACATTAATAAGTTTACCCACCCATCCATCCCCATTTTTATTAAGAATCAAATCGCTGCTGCTAAGTTTTTCATTCCAGTTACTAACACTAGATGTCCTTCCTACAGTAGACACAGAGCTATTTAAAAGAAATTGGTTGTTATCACAGGGTGCTGCATTCTTCGTTCAAGAATGCATGTACAGAGGTGATTACTCGTTGTCTGTCGTCACCCGTAAACAAAGTTATTTATTATTTACATTACAAATGAAACAAATAATTATGATGATATTGAAGCGCTGTGTGAGTGTAGAACCCTTAACCCACTTACTGACACCAATTTGAAGCATTAGTGGTAGTTAAGTAGTTATTGCAATAACACCCAGAGCCGCAGGTTATATCTATCACTTGATATAGGACATTTAAAGCATGATGTCGTCTTGGCTTACTATACTCATGATAATCATGATAATTAAACAACTGTTTATTTAGATAAAGCAGAACTATAAAATATACCTGTCTGCTATGACACGTGTACATTCATGTTTCCACAGTCCAAGCAAGGTGGTTAGCTTCTCACATTCCTCTCCCTTAATCGTCAGCATTCCCTCCCAGATGCGGGACAAATCTCGCAAGTTGAAGATATAGTGGAACTTGGCTGGGGTAGGCAACATCTTAATCTACAACATTACCTAGGAAAATTGTTAACTGCACAAAGTTTTCCTGTGTTCTGATTGGCTAATTCTATAAACATTGATAGATGCCATGCTGTTTGCCAAACTGTGTTAAAATGAGGCTTTAAACTATAAATTTCCTGGGCCAAATATGTGTTTTTCAAGAAAAACTTTGTTCAATTAGTCACTAGTATCCCCATTACAAAATGTCCTACCTTCAAAAACTCATATACTCCAAATGTCATTACAGTTAATCAATTTATTCAGAGGTGTTTAAAAAGAGTGTTGTTGTTTCCAGGATGATTAAGTTTGTTTGTTTGTTTGTTTGTATGGTGTTTTACATCATTTTCAACACATGTAAAGGTTATATATGACAGTCAATTTTTTGATATGGAGGCAGACCACCAACTTTTCCTGAGTAGAACCAGTACTTTACATCTCCCGCCATCCGTAAATATCGACACTTTCTCACTTACAAGTCGGCTGATTAAGTGTAAACTAGAACTATCATTGAAGTTGATAAATACCCCCCCCCCCACCCCCACTTAAATACAAAGGGCCATAATTCTGTAATAACCTAGAACTATCACTGAAGGTGATGAATACCCCCACATAAATTCAAGTCAAACAAAGGGTCATCATAAATTCTGTAATAAATTAGGCAATTTATTAGTACAATATATTAAAATGTTATTAGTTACCCTCACACCATAGTAGTACCCTAAATGTTCTTTACTTACAACAATAATTGCAGATAATTAAACATTTGTAAAATATCAATCAGCATATATGTATATTAGGAGTCAAACCTGCTTTAGAGACAAACTCTATTAAGATACCTTTTGCTTTAAGAGACTACCATTTTAGTTCCACAAATGTACTGTTTTTAAGTAAAATGCACCTGTGTAAAGAGACAACCTGTGTTAAAGAGACCAATTTTACTTTAGTGACCTCTTATTACAGGTTTGACTGTATTGTTTTTCATTTTAATTATGCGCATATAAAATGGTGGTATTTGAGAAGGCTGTACATTACCTGTGTGGCCTGTCAAAATTTCCTGGTGGCTGGAATCAGTAGTTTCACCATGTCACACACATACAAGAGTGCTGCACATTACCTTGTGACCTGTCACAATGAATCAGTAGTTTCACCATGTCTCACACATACAAGAGTGTTGCACATTACTTTGTGACCTGTCACAATGAATCAGTAGTTTCACCATGTCACACACATACAAGAGTCTTTTACATTACCTTTATGGCCTGCCACAATTGCCTTGTGGCTGGAATCAGTAGTTTCACCATGTCACACATATACAAGAGTGTTTTACATTACCTTTGTGGCAGGAATCAATAGTTTCACCATGTCACACACATACAAGAGTGTCGTACATTACCTTGTGACCTTTCACAATTGTCTGGTGGCAGGAATTAGCAGTTTCACCATGTCACACACATACAAGAGTGTTGTACATTACCTTGTAACCCGTCACAATGAATCAGTAGTTACACCATGTCACACATATACAAGAGTGTTGTACATTACCTTTGTGGCCTGCCACTATTACCTGGTGGCTGGAATCAGTAGTTTCACCATGTCACACACATACAAGAGTGTTGTACATTACCCTGTAACCTGTCACAATGAATCAGTAGTTACACCATGTCACACATATACAAGAGTGTTGTACATTACCTTTGTGGCCTGCCACAATTACCTGGTGGCTGGAATCAGTAGTTTCACCATGTCACACATATACAAGAGTGTTGTACATTACCTTGTAACCTGTCACAATGAATCAGTAGTTTCACCTTGTCACACACATACAAGAGTGGTGTACATTACCTTCGTGGCTTGCCACAATTGCCTGGTGGCAGGAATCAGCAGTTTCACCATGTCACACACATACAAGAGTGGTGTACATTACCTTTGTGGCTTGCCACAATTGCCTGGTGGCTGGAATCAGCAGTTTCACCATATCACACATATCCTGGTTGAATCTTGATGGACAGAAGTAGCCACAGCCAATGATCCCTTATAAAAAAAAAGATTTAAAACACGAATGCATTATTCTCTGATTGTTAATCTTGAATTGTGAAGTTGACATTGAAGTTGTGTGCTGGACAAGTGGTTTTGAATTATTGCTCATCATTATGGAAACACTTCTCATCTGCTTTATTCTTATCAGAGATGCATCCAGGTTTTTCTGAAATGGGGCCCATCTGTTAGTTTCTCTGGATGTGGACTTTATTGTTACAGAATTCCTTTTGATGGGATGTAGTTTTGTTTACACTGTCTTGTCTAGATAGGCACTGAAGACAGGATAATAGCCAGGACTGTACACATAAAATCAATTCAAGCTAAGCTGTAGGCCTTATTGCATACTGACCGTCAAGCTAAGCTGTAGGCCTTATTGCCTACTGACCGTTCCAAGTCGGTAACCCTGTCTTCACCACCCTTTCAGTTGTATTTTGTCTTTTTCATTGAATAATTAAATATTGCTACTTGGTTGTAGTACAGTGCGGACCTAAGATGCCATTGCGTTTAGACGCTGTGGTTTCTATAGGACCCTATATCTCATTTTTGGGGGGTTTTGGGGTTTGACCTGGCTGGTTAAAGCCATTTATGTTGTGTCGATAGAGTTATGATTCTCAAAATATATAAATTATATATTTCTCGTTTGTAGAAGGTTTAGAAATGGCGTACAGACATTGTTAAATGTGGCTGTTGTTGGCAGGATAGCTACTGTAATAGCATTGTGTAAAGGTTATATTATTGAATGAAAAAACATTACAATCTCAACAAAAATACCAGCGTCATGTCGTACTCATTTTCATTTTCGAATTATTTGAATGAAGTAATTAAATATTCAAGCACATCGATTTATTCACACTTTTAAAGTGATTAATTACAGTTGCATTTGACTAAAACGACACCTACCTGATACATTTTTTTTTTGCCGCCATATGCATTGTTATATATGGAGGAAGCTGACCAGAAAATCAGATACAAACGTGACCTTTGCAACTAAGGTCTGTTTTGCAACTAAGGTGTGTTTCAATAAACGTCGTGTCACAATCATGCCATTCGATTCCACTTGAAAATGGGAGGGGAAGTGCAAAGTTTAATTATGATTTTGCTTAGTTCTTAGTTTTACTTCATTTTTTTGTAGAGATTTTCAGCAAAGGTTAATAAAACTGTACTAGCTATCCAATTTTAGGTAGAAATTCCTTATTTTTATAGCTATAAAGTTTGACAGGAGAGCTGTTCTCACCCTAATTTTGATGATTTTACTCCTGCTTATCATGTCTTTGGCCTTCAGTTTGTGAGTAGGTACGATGTAAATTAATGGCTGGCTGATTACTTTCAGTTATCATCATCCTTTGCTTGCTTTCCCCCCCTCTTTTTTTACACAATGTACAGTGCATGTTATTAGTAAATCTGCGCCACCCTTGAAATATATAAGGGAAAGCACCAGACCGCCTAGATGCATCATCGCAACCGGCCTTGCTAAAAAATACGAATATAAAATGTGTTCTTGTTTTATGGAGAAAAAAAAATCAAGACCACAACCTACCAAAGATTTTGTCAATAGAGTTGTTTGAGGGCAGAGTACAGTTGAAGATACAGAACTGTCTCTTGAGTCTCTCTGGGATGTCATTTCGTCCTCCCCCGGGTTGGATCATGGCAGCTACAAACTGCACGTCTACGATGGAGATGAAGTCTCCAGGCTTGTCAAGGCTGTACATTCCATGCATTTCCATCATCTGGCGAGTGATCTCATTGGTCACCTGTCAATTACACATCATGTATATTAACCAAAAAAAATAAAATAGAAGCAATTTATTTTCTAACAATTTACTGTACATTTTTCATCAGGTTTAGCTCCCCATCAAGCTGCAGATTTGAAACAAGAGGCCCAAGAGGGCCTGTGGACGCTCTACTGGCTAACATGGCTCTTATTACATCAATGAAGCGAGTGACTGCCATTTACGTTTTTTTGAAAGTTTCGGGCAAAAAATAGCTTTTTGACTAAATCAAGGGCCATAACTAAAGAATCTGGTAAAGTTTGGTAAAGATTAGATGAAAAATGAAGGCCCTACCATATTAACGAGGCAAAATATAGCATTTTTAATAGCCCAACTAAATCAAGAGCCATAACTCCTCTGTTACTGGTCCGACTGGTCCAACATAGAGCTAAAAAAAAAAAAATCAAAACAAATTATATAAAAAAGAAAGTCATAAAATCTGGTAAAGTTTGATATAGATCAGATACAATGAAGGCCCTATCGTATGATGAGGCTATGGTTTTCGAACCTGTCCGAACTTTCATTGACATTAACAATCTGATTAAGTTTGGTAAAGATCGGTTGAACAATGAAGCCCTTATTGTCTTAACGAGGCAAAATATAGCATTTTGAACTAAATCAAGGGCCATAACTCCGCTGTTACTAGTCCGATATGAATGGTTTTCGACCTTGTCTGAGCTTTTATTGATATTAACAATCTGATAAAATCCCCTATCGTCTTAATAAGGCAAAATATAGCATTTTTAATTAAATCAAGGGCCATAACTCCCCTGTTACTGGTCCGATATGGCTGGTTTTCGAACTTGTTCGAGCTTTCATTGATATTAACAATGTGGTAAAGTTTGGTAAAGATCTAGTGAAAGATGAAGGCCCTTTCGTCTTAACGAGGTAAAATTGAGCATTTTCAACTAAATCAAGGGCCATAACTCCGCCGATACTGGTGCGATACTGGTGCGATCTGGCTGGTTTTCAAACTTGTCCGAGCTTTCATTAATATTAACAACCTGTTAAAGTTTGGTAAATATTGGATAAAAATTGAAGGTCCTATCGTCTTAACGAGAAAAAGTTAACAGACGACAGACGGACGACGGACGAAAGACAGACCAGTAGAGCTAAAAAAAGCTAGGTAAACAGATCTGTCTCTACAATGCCTGCTGCATATATTAATGTAACCAGGTACAGGTAAATGGTGAATAATCGATTCCTAACCGTACGTCCTTGATAACTCAGTGGTTAGAGCGCTTGTATGGCAAACCAGAGACCCTGGGTTCGAGTCCTGGTTGAGGAAAGATTTTACACCACCTGTTATATTTAGGGGATTATCCTGAGAAACACCAGCAGTGGTTCTCCTGTACTATTAGGAATTCAGGGATGAATTTCAGTCTGGTGGTGGTGTATGTAACCGGATACATGTAAATGGTGAACGATCGATTCCACCACCTGTTATATTAATTAACATCATCTACTTTTCAAAAGAAATGTTGCCATTTGCAATCTGAACTAAAATTTTGAGGAGACTGACATAACCATCTTCTCCATTCCAGCTACCACTATGTTATGTTAACTGTAACATTGTTGGAAAAAAAGGGGTCGGAAGGTCAGTTTTTTTTTTACTTTTTCCTTTTATTTTGCTCGAGAACAATCAGATAACCGATTTGTTTGAGTGGCAGAACCCGCTGTGTACAGAAAAGATGTACTCACATGTTTTGGCACACTTTTTTGGCAAGCGCTTGCATTTGTAAGTGCTGAAAAACTGAACAATTGTCTTGTTCTTGTTTTGTGATAGAAGTACACTTTATTGAAATTATATGTACAACTGTGAGCAATATAAGCCCCATTTAAATTACAACTATCACTAAAGGTGATGAATACCCCCACTTTTTGATCAGTTGTTTTATGTATATGAAGTCTGGAACAACCCATTCAAAACTGTTTGAGGAATGCAAGTAATAAAAATGTTACGGGGCGCAATGCGATGGGACAACAAATTGTTATGCAACTGGACGCGCTGTAACGGACTGTGTGATTCCTATATAGCCGCCACTTCACTTTGTGAAAGCAGGGTTATAATTAATGTTTATGCTTTAGAAACGAAAGGCAGCTGTCGTCAAGCTTTCCAGACAAAACATTTTCATTAACAATAATTAACCAGAAGCTAACACGTGGCCTAATTAATGCATATGCAGATTTCATATCAAACTGAGGCACATTATGAAGACTCTCATTTGTATGTAGATTGACACCAATACTGATACGCCAATTAATCGATTGTAACCGATGTTCGATTATGATGATTGATTATGAAAGGCCAAAATCAATCATCGCTAAAATGTAAAAATGCACACAAATTAATGTTAAAATTAGACATTAACACGGGCATCGAGGAGACAACAGACATGAAATACACTTGTAAAACTGAGCAAATACACAAGTAAACACATTGATATCAATTACAATTATTTTGCTGATTAAAATAGATTAACAAAGGCATAATAAACAAGACAGGAAAGAAAGAATACATACAAAAATAGAAATTATTCTAATGTTCAAGGCCTGAAACACGGGTTAACGTTATACACGCAGTACATTTGAAAACGCAACACTTGGTATTTTATGATTTTCTATTTTTTGAAATCTTATGCAACAAGTCAAAAATGTTGCGTTTCTAAATGTATTGAGTATACTTCATATTGACCAACTGATTATAACCTACGATTGATCGGTTTCATCCAACCGATTGTAACAGATGATCGATTGTAAATTTCAACCTATAGCCCATCAATAGACACCAATCACTCTTCAAGATGCCTACTGTCCCTTTATAAATCAAAGGATAATCCATGTGAAGTTTGGTCAAAAATGAAAATAGGGTTTCTGATGAAAGCTGTTTCAAGCATAAGTTAATGATGGAGTCAGCAAGATGATGGACAAAGTGTGATCCAAACAGATCACCTTTGAGCCTTCGACTCAGGTGTGCTAAAAACAGCCATACCTGAGTTTGTTTGACAAACCACTGAACTGGTTTCTCCATTACAAATATACCTGATCTCCCCACTCATTGATGACGGGCATGTTAACGTCATCTATAAACACAGTCATACGTCTCCCACCAGGTGGTCCATACGTGCTGCCCATCCTCTTATCTACATAGCTCTCAATGGTTCTCTAAAGTAAAATATTGTCAGCTTAGACACAATGCTTCAAGTTCAAAGTTCATATGTGTGACTAAAAAGCTTTAATAGTTACCGTCAGATAAACAGCATGTTTATACATTGCAATGAACAGATACTATCCCTTTTTTTACATGTCTATGTTCACAATGTCATGTTCTTGCGTAATACTTTTATACAACTAGACTTCAATGGGTTTTTACAAACATATCTCCACATAACTTATAATCCTGGCAGGTCTAGGTCAGAGAATGGATGTAGAAGAAATCTTAATTCACCTGGAACATCATGGGTGTAGATGCGGATGAGAAGTTGAAACTCTTGCTGAGATGTATCTCTGGGTCATACTTGGCCATGTTACCTTTGATCATCACAGTCTTGGCCGTACCTTGCTCACCAATCAGCAACACAGCCTGGATAAATAAGCCAAGTACGCAGATGAACCAGCAAATTATATACTATGTGGTATCTTGCTCAACAATCAGCAACACAGCCTGGACAAAAAATAAATAGAGATGAACCAGCAAATTATATACTATGTGTCAATCACTAGTCAGCAACAAAGCCAGAAATAATAAGCTAAGTTTACATACAGAGATGAACCAGCATATTATATACTATGTGGTACCTTGCTCACCAATCAGCAACACAGCCTGCGAAAATTAAGGTTTACAATTATTTCAATCAACATTTATTTAAGGATACATAATATATAATAGAAGACCGATTAAACATGTGGCATTATATATAGTCTACCATCAATTAAACTAATAGAATAAATCATGTATACTCAATACTGACCACCTTACTCTAATGACCTTCAATTTCAGTAACACACCATCTATTGATGATACTACATCAAGTTTCATCCAATATCTGAAGCTGTTCAGGAGTCCAGGATTGGACACGAAAAACATGCGACCAAAATTGGTACTAAGCACACCATAACAATAATGATACTTCAAGTTTCATCCAATAAGAGATTCGATAGTTTGGACCGCAAAGGATAGACACCAAGTAACAGAAATACAAATACCAAGTCCCCTGCCTTTAGTGGCAGACAAAAGGATTATTTACTTTCTACGAGTCTTAATTTCAATTTGTAAAAGAAAACACTCTGCATGGCTGAATGGTTCCTTTATAGCAAGGATGTATGTAATAAACAAATGTGTGGTAATTGCTATGCAAACAATTCAACCTATTAGTCATTTCAAGCAACTGCTTTCAAGCTTTCTGTCTAAGGGCTGGCATGGCCTAGTGGATAGCACGGTGGACCTGAAACCGGAGTACCCGTGTCCAAGCCTCACTTGCACCACTGAGTTTTGTCAGTGTGTTCTTGGGCAGGACACTTTTCCAAAGTCTTGTCCATCAGATGGGGATGTAAAATGGGCAGTCCCATGTATCCCATGTATCCGAGTCTATCCTTCTAGCACATTAAAGAATCACTGGAAGCTATAGGTATTGGTAAGAGTAGGGCAGGTTCCCAGATTCCTATGTATCCTTTTCATCTCTCTGGTGCCCGTCTAAATAACCTATAATGTTTTGACGAGTTGTTAACCAACATTCAAACATCTGTCGCAGAATGCAATAAAATGAGGTTCTTCTGGTAGTTTTCTACTACTATAGTATGCAAAAGTATGTTGAATGACCTTATTATTTCAATAAGTTTTCTGCATTTTAAATGGACACCGCCATATGCATGCAATCTTCGGGATGGTTAAAATTCTGTACTATTGAGTTTATGAAAATTGAGTTCTGCTCAACCCGGGGCTAGGTGGCGTGAGTGGTAGCAAGCATATTTCACTACCGTTCATGAACAGTCTCAATTAAACCGAGACTGCAATATTTTGTATGTATCGTGTTCGGCCGTTTCCAAAGGTCCACTCTCATACTCTTTTTAGCAATAATGAGTTAAATTTTACTAATATTTTTTTTTAACAAACCTTGTTTTGTTTAGCAATAATATCGATGAGGAAGTTGGACCTGACATTGTCTACGTTTGGCACCAGGATGGAGGAGAACTCTGGGACTTCTTCGGACGAGTAGATGAACTCTTCTACCCTGTTGGACCAGTGTTCCCATTCACCTACAAACAAATAAAACAAAATAGACAAAAACACAACACAAAGACCAATCCCAAGAGATATTCTTTCCTTAGGCCAAAAAAAATAAATACCAGTGTTTCTGGTGACCCGACCGTCCCTATTTTTTGGCGCCGACCCTACAGTTTTTTATCATAAAAAAAAAAAAAAGGGACGAAAAAGCTGGGTACGAAACGGTAATGTACGAAAATATTGAGTACGAAACATGCGCTAAAACATGGCCGCCTCCATGGTGCACTGCGCGTCCGTTTTGGCTATTAGAATTGGAAAATGCAGCCATGGGACAGAGCAGAAGTTTATGAAAAACATTAATCATGACATGTTGCCAGCAGATTTGTTCTTCCCAGCCTCAGGAAATGATAAAATTCAATCTTTCACAGCCACATGTAAGATGGAACTCTCAGTGTCGGAGCTATTGTGATCACTTTTTGCCTGTCACTCCGTCTGCCGTCCGTCAACAAATAAACTCATAATGGCAGAAAACATGTGTTTTCAATTTATTTTATTCAAAACAAACAAGTTATACTGTTAGATATCATGAGGTTATTTTCCTTCTCTCCTTGCAAAATCACTACAAATTAACTACTTGACAAAGTTAAAGATACCTTTAACATCGTCCAAACCACATGGGCAAAAAAAATAAGAAAAAAAAGAAAAGAAAAAAAATACCTACCTACCTACCCTAATTTTTTCAGCTGAGTAACCAGAAACACAGGTATTTTTTTTTCTGGCCTTACATACTTATTTAATTTAATTAATGTCATTAACAGTGAGGGATGCATGTCGTACTGGAGACCTGAAGTGACCTATATATCATCACAGCGACCTGAACATTTTCATGAGATGTAAGGTGCATATAAGACTTCTGGTGGTTTTTAATGAAAGTCCTGCAAGAAAGAAGCAAGATATGCATGTATTATCGGAGACCGGGCATGATCTTTATTTCATCCGAAGTAGGTCACAGCGACCTAAAATGTTGCACAGGATGTTAGATGCTTAAGAAATATTCTGGTGGTGTTTAGTGAAAATCCTGCAAGAAAAAGCAAGATAAACATATCATAGTGAAGACCGGACATGACCTATATTTCATTCAAAGTAGGTCACAGCAACCCGAAATTTGTGATGCAAGATCCATATAAGGAACATTCTGGAGGAGAAAATCATGCAAGAAATTATGGAGAAGATATACATAAATGAAATTCAGACGCACAGACTAACGAATGAACTAACAAACTAACACACATACACCCAGACGAGATTCGTAAATATATGGGCTTGATATGGTTGCACAGGTTATGCTAATGAAGTTATTAAAGTAACAAGCAAATTCAGAGAATTATGGTCCACCTCCAAAGGGCTATAACTCCAGCATGATAGGTGTGATCTGGCTGATTATCAAACTTGGCCAAGACATCATGTCCATAAACACTGACCCAAACTTTATCAAGACTGGATTATAAATGTTTAAGTTATCGAGCGGAAACCGCAAAAATCTTCAATTTTCAACAATCCAAGGGCTATAAATCCAGCATGTTATGTGTGATCTGTCTGTTATCAAACATGGCTGAGATATTGTCCATAAACATTAAACATCAAGATTGGATTATAAATGTTAGTTATTGGCTGGTTATTGAATTTGGCCAAGATATTATGCCCATAAAGACTGTCTCATCAAGATTGGATTATAAATGTTTAAGTTACTGAGCGGAAACCGCAAAAATCTTCAATATCAAAAATCCAAGAGCCATAACTCTGGCATTATAGGTGCGATCTGGCTGATTATTGAACTTGACCTAGATATTATGGCCATAAACATTGTCCTAAAGTTTCATCAAGATCGGATTATAAATATTAAAGTTATTGGTTGGAAACAAAAGTTGATTCTGAAAAATCCAAGTGGCATAACTCTGGCATTGCAGGTGCAATCTGATTGGTTATCGACCTTGATAAACATTTCCCTATTTTCATCAAGATCGGATTATAAATATTAAAGTTATTGGTTGGAAACGAAATTACGAAAATTCAAATTCAATAGTCCTCCGCCTTTGGCGGTGGACAACAAATGGCGAATATGCAGTCCATTTATCTTGTTGGAGAAACTCTGATAAACTTCTAAGAGTGTTATTTTAACTAAAGGTCAAGGTCAAAGAAACATTTTCATTGTTGGATAGCTGACGAGTCTAAAAGTTTAAAACAGAATAAGAAAATGGCGGGACAGACAGAATTTAAGACCTCTAGTCCACCCAATTAAAACCATTAGGGGACTGCAAATTACAAATAACAAATAGTGCCTAGTGACTAAGGCCATATGAATGTTAATGGATAAGACATTAAGATCAGAAAAAATATATGGTATGAAGTGAAGCTGTCATGGAGGAGTAGCTATCATACTGACTAAAAATACCTCACCTTTATCACCGACAACATACTCAAAGATTGTTTCGTCATCTTTCAATGGAGGCAAACTCAGTTTACTCTCATGTTGCACCATGAACTCCTCCATCTTGGCTCTGTCTTCCAGTTCCAGCAGTGCACCCAGACTCCACATCAGACAGAAGATGAACAGTTTCTCCAAGTGTGGCTCTGATAGTACTGCCTTGTCATCACGCTTGGGTATTAGGCCTTCCAGCAGGTTGGTTGCCTGTTATTGTTAAAAAAAAAAAAATGCATTTAATTTTTATTTCCAACACGTCGTTTTCTGTCAGCCTGAGTGGACAATAAGCAAATTAAGCACCCCTACTGTTAGTGTGAATGTATAGTACCTATCTAGATGTACCTGATGCCAGACTTATTCATCTTGACGTATGTAGTCTGGCATATGTATGTACAGACGTATAAGGATTAGTGGCACAGGAGAATTTTGAATTTTTCATTCTGAGATTGTAAAAACACAAATGATACCAAATGAAATACCTGTCTTATCTGGTTACATTCCAGCACCATCATTTTCATAGTGAGAGTGAGGCTGACATAACGATATATGTCCTCAAATGCTTGGTCGAATAGATTATACAAGGTCTCACTTTCGTGGGCACTTCTTGTCAATAACCAACCCTGCAAGTGAACAAATGGTGTTGTTGTCAAACATTTTCATATTATTGAATGTATTTCTTGGTTTATTTCTGTTTTTTAAATAATGGAAGAGCTCCAGTAAATGTTAAGTGGACATCCTTGTTCAAGAGAGGACATAATACAAATCTGAAAGGAACGTTGTTGTTCAGTTCCATTGTATTAATAGCAATTTCATCAGTTGTCATTTTTAAACATTTCCTATATAACTCTATTTAGTGTCCATGTGGGGGCCATCTTTAAAATTGTATCAAGAGTAAAAACACAAACTTCATAGATAGGTACCTAGCAATCAATTCTGAAAAAGGAATAGTCAAAATTGTCTGCAGATCTTCAAAAGAAGGCTTTTTAAGGTTTTAGGCTATTTTTAGAAACAGCAGCCATCTGGAATGTCAGGTTGACCTTATTTTCTCTTCTGTATGGTCCACTCTGTATTCATCATTCATCTTGCGTTAACAAAAATGCACTCAGCATTCTTTTGCGTTCAGGGCATTATTCATTCTGTGTGCATTCTCCATTCATTCTTTGTTCCTTCTTCATTCATTCTGCATTTATATGGGTAAACTAGGACTATCCCATCATTCTTTGAGATCATGACTCGTGCGTATATCGACGGATCGGTGTGTTCAAAATCTAGATATTTTGTTAGCCGGAAGGCAACGGGCAGAAATGAGTGCACTGTTGCTATACAGTCAAAGTTGCTCATGCGACCACATGCACAGTGCATGATCAAAACTAATTTTCACGGATAAATACGTTGCCTGAATAAGATTTAATAAGAATGGATAAACCCCTCGTTTCTTCGGATAAAAAATGGAGCTGGAAGGTGATGAGTTTTTTAAAACTGAGGAAAAACCGGCAACAGAACCGTAAGTTCAGTTAATTTTTACTACCACGGAACACTAGTTTATGCTAGATTTAACTTTATAGCTAAATATAGTAGAAAAAGTATGTCATTTTCGCAAAATAGCATTTGAAATGGTGCACTTCTGTACAGATTTCAGTATTGACAATAATTAACAAACATTTTTACATTATTTATACCATTTTGTATGCCTTTGTAGGCGAGGATAGATACATTAGCATCCATAGTTGCGATATAAGTAAACATGAAGTGTTTCACGTTTGTATAATAATGAAATATAGGTTCATTTAGAGGTACGTAATATTTTCAAAGGCACCTAATTTGCACAATTATGCGGACAACAAGGAACCTCACGTTTTATCCAATAGGGCACCTAATAAGCAGCTGCTTTTGCCATTGCAATAAAAACGATATCATCTGAAACAGAACATTACAGTCAATATATCAGTTAATTACAGTCATTTTTAATATATTTACGTCTAATACATGTATTATCTGATTCAGAATGTTTGTTTGTTTAACGCCCTTTATCATTACAGGCCTGAGAGAGGGGGATATGTATGTATTTTGGGGTTTTCTGCTGTAATTTTTTTTTCGCCTCAAATTACAGCAGAACGAATTTATTTTGTATTAAAGAAACATTTTATAATTATAAAGATTACAAAAAACACACAATCAGACTATTTTTGTAATTTGGGTGTAATTTTGATTACTATTAAAAAATTTAAACTTGCAATCTTCACTACCCCTATTCTAAAAGTTTTAATAAATCAAGTAATGTATTTTAGGTCGTTCTGCTGTAATTTGAGGCGAAAAATTTACAGTAGAAACCCCAAAATACATATACATGGGGGTGTAGGTTTTAAGGGAGGCACGGGGGACTCTGGATCCGCCCCCTGATACATAACACGCTGTTAGTGGACACGGGCAAGAAGAGTATGATTAGCTATGATTTTAAGCTGTAATGATTAGTTTCGAGTTATTTATTTACAAACAAATGCCTCGTAACTAATCATTTGCACATGTGAAATAGAGCTTAACTTATCTATTGTCACACAACACGACATATTCGGTCAAAAAAGTATCAATAACATACCAAATGATGTTTATAACAGAGGCGCCGGAGCTTTGGCGGCAATGGCAGCGGTCGCCGCCCCAATATTTCGGCAAGGAACCAATTTTTGGCGAAGTGTAAATTTCAATAATTTTCTTAAAGACTGCCGTTTACTATATTTTTTTATCACGCGCAGTCACGTTTGGGAAATTTTGAAATTAACTGAATGTGTCACAAACTGGTCAAGAATACAGTACGTGAGAATCGATGTTCAAATTATATTTTTGTGTGTGATTAACCGTCGTTCTTCATAATGAACATTTAAGCTGTGCACCTTACCATTTGATTGTTTTAGTACATGTATGACATTGTGTGACATATGCAGAAATTAGACAAGCGCATGATACATTGATACACTAGTAGTACTTGTATACTATTACTTTGCGATGATGCAAATAGTATTATTATTATTATATTAATAATATATTATAAATTCAACATGTGTTGATTTTTATGATTTGCGTTGCATCTTTGTTATTTATAATACAGATGAAAATTTTATCACTGCTTGTAAAGAAACTATAGATGGAACAATCGGCTAAATGACATTGCAAAACGTTAATAACTTTGATTTTGAATGCAAATTCGTTTGTCAGGAATCTAAAGTGCATCATGCTAGGATGCCGTATGTTGACCTTCTAGATAAATGAGTTATGCTTCGAAGAAGAGAACTAGATGTTGCGATTGATGGGGTAATTAAACAGAACTTAGCCAGTACCTCAACTGCGAATATATTTCGTCAACCATTTTCACGCGCGTGCTGGTGTAATAGGCTAATAGCTTTTATGGCGCTATTGGTAGACCGTCCATTTCATGGGCAATTTTTCAGAGTTTAAACCCTGCCGAGTGTCCTAATTTTTCCTCGTAAATTTACAACTGGTACCCTAAATCGGAAATTTTGTGATTATTGTTAACTGGTGACCATGTAAAGAAGTGAATTTTATCAATTGCTATACATGTAAAGACATTTTTTAAAGTTACTTCCATAGGGTTTAGGTATGTTTAAATTGAATAGCCCTTAGAATATTACACAAAAGGTTTTTTAATATTGACCTTGTCTTTTTGTAATAGCCCTTAGTCTTAGAACATTACACACAAGGCTTTTTAATTATTGACCTTTTTGTTTTTTACTTCTTACTTGAATTTCAACTACCGGTATATTGTCTCAAGTTAAATGTGACTTGTTATCAATGACGCCTAAACAAACCTGAAGTATGGGCCTCCAATCAAGCGCAGATGAGCTCATGAACACCATACCATTCCTGGACACAGTGGCGGGGGACGCGTTGTCAATGTTGTGTACTTCAAATATAATCTTACAGTTGGGGGCCATGGGAATACGGTCACCGTTAGCCAGGGTGAGCGTTTTGTTGTCGTCCAGAACCGAGTTGAGATTCTCAATCCAGATGGCGTCCACGGGACCATCCAGTAAAAGCCAGATATGATCGCCTGGAAATAAATAGAAGTTGAGAGGAAATTATGTCACTCCGGAAGTTTATGTCAGGCCAGAACCATTGAGCACAACTCAGATATGCTTATATGGAAAGATTCAAAGACAAGTTATCTAGTTTTATTGAAGTATATAAATGATAGGTCAGTCAACATATAACAGCGATATGTTCAGACTTCATTCTAGCAAGAGAACCATGTGTGTTTATTCAACAGCTTATCTGTCACTTGCAATAAAAAAGAGATGTTTCTAAAACATATATATATGCCCATACCCACCCCCCATCAATGGCTATAATTCCAGTTTAACTTAAAACATTAAAAAGAAACCAATTTTCTATTAACAGTAATGGTGACTTTGACCTTTGACCAAATTATCTGGATAACAATCCCAAGCTTCATTTCCATGAGCCACAGCTTGTGGTGAAGTTTTGTAAAAAATCCCTCAAGGGAAACTAAAGATACTGAGCGGAAAATCATTTCTATTTATAGTAACAATGACCTTAACCTTTGACCAAATTACCCAAATAAACAACCTCAAACTTTCTTTCCATGAACCGCACCTTGTAGTGAAGTTTCGTAAAACTCTCACAAGGGACATTTTAGTTACTGGACGAAAATCAATTTTCTATTTAAAAAGTGATGCGACCTTGATCTTTGACCAAATGACCCAAATCATATTCCCTAACTTCCTTACCACACCTTGCGGTGAAGTTTCGCAAAAATCCGTTATGGGAAACTTAAAGTTATTGTGTAGAAACTGATTTTGTATTTATGGTAACAGTGACCTTGACCTTTTAAGGAATGACCCGAATAACAATCCCAAGCTTCCTTTCCATGAGCCACACCTGGTGGTGAAGTTTCGCTAAAATCCCTCAAGGGAAACTAAAGTTACTGAGCAGAAAACAAAAACAGGACAGATCGACATGTGCAAAGCAATATGCCCTCTCTTCTTCAAAGGGCGGAATAAAAATATTTTAATGTAAGAATTAGACTTAAATTAATAAGGTGTGTAACTCAATATTATCAGATAGAAAAGCCTGATTTTTTAATAATCAAGGGCAATAACTCCATAACACATAAATCTATTTTTCTAATTGTCAAACTGATTCTAGATCTTATTGAAACAAACCTTCAAGAAAATTGGCCACCGCTCTCTGAAGTATTCACATCAACAAAAATAAGCTAATGGTGGTCAACCAACCATGGCATAAACTCTTCTGGTTTCTTGCCAGTACAGGTAAAACTGAACTTTCTAAAATATCAGTATAAAGGTGTCATATTCAAGCCTCAGCAATCTATTTCATAAGGCGTATATTATAGAGACCTTTCTTTGCCTTGAGAGACCTCCTCCAGAGTGTAGAAAAGATACCATCCGTCCAGTCATTGGTGGCAACGTCTAGTCTACCAAACATCTGTGGTGCCGTGATGGCTTTGGGATTCATCCTCATCTCCCTATGTGGGGCCCCGCAGTCAGTCATGGCCTTCATAAGGACCTGGATACAACACGATTTACCCGCCCCACTGGGCCCCAGAGTCATCATACCATGGCGTACACACTGGGTCTCGTACAGCTGATATGGACAGAAGTTGTATATCATTAGTGTGGTTTACTATACCGATTATACAGATTATTGCTGTAAATATTACACATACTAGGCCCCAGTCATCATACCAGGGCATACACACTGGGTTTCATACAGCTGATATGTACAAAAGGTGTGCATCATTAATTTGGTTTACTATCGGTATATTGATTTTCAGAATGTTTATTTGTAATGCAAATATTATGCACCATTTAATACTCTCAAAACTACAGTCAATTTCTTAAAGGAATATGCTTATTAAAACGTAAACTGAAACAGTTAACAAAATACACGAAAGTGTTACAACTTAGAGAATTACGTTATCAAATCAATGGAATAGAATTAAACTTTACACGCTATGCCGAATAAATATCAGTGTACTAATTTCACTGTATCCCCTATACACTGTGTTGTATCCATCAGGTAGCATGCAGATCCAAATGGTTTAATTATAGCACATGTTTTGTTTGTTTACTTACACACAAGAGTTAAAAAGTTAGCATACCCTTTTAACGAAGTTTCGTTTCTAATCAGTTATTTCTATTAATGGCTGGTACATCGAGTGATTTAATGCATATTTTACGGTACAGTCGATTTCGGTTATTTGCATAGCCCATTTGTCAAGAAAATATATGCGATTAACCGGAGTATTCGAATAACCGAAATTGAACATTTTGTACATGTAGCGGTGCACGTTTCTACTTTCGTTTTACTGTTCAGTTAATACTTACATAGAAACTCCATAAAAGCGAGTTAATTATATGTAAGATGTTTGATAGGATTATTATTGTGCATATCCATTTTGTATTTAATGTTATTTGATAGATTTTATGCAATATTTATGCGTACTTGTTTTCTTTCAATCTGCGTCGCTGTGCTATTGTTTGTAGTGTGTAGTGTGAATTACACAGCCATGATAATAACACAAAAGCTTATTTTATTTTTCATTTATTAATAACCTCTATGAGCTACTCAATGTCATATGCATCTCTACCGACACTAGCAAACAGAGAGCAGTAAATAATTAACAACACATTGCTTTACATTGCATACAAACTTATTATTAAATCGTGTATGCTAATTGGTGAGCGATCGTCATGGCGTGGAAGCTTCACGGAAACCGCACAAAATGGCAAACTTTCGGCGTCAATTAGCACCTTTTGCCTCGGGCTTATCTCTGTGACCGCGTCAATCAATTAACAGTTGCAAAATACAGGTAAACTTGACTTTCATTATGCAATTAGCCAGATATTCGTTATGCAATTATCCGGAATGTGACAAAAACCTATGCGATTATACGGGTTTTTTTACATGCAAAAGAATACGAATGGTTTTGTGTTTCAAAACTTTATGCAATTAACCGAAATATGCAATTAACCGATATGCGATTAAACGGAATCGACTGTAATATTATATAATAATACTTGAAACAAAGTCTATATCATCAGTGTTAACAATAAAATGAAAACAAAATAGCAGTTAGTACATACTCACTAGTATATTGTCGGGATGCATTTGTTATCTCAGCTTTTTTTCCAAGTATGATTCCATACAGACCCCAACCCCACTTCTGTCATGACCACAATTAGTTTTATCACATAGTACCTGTACAAGTTTGAGGTTCCAGGATGGATGGTTAATGAGGCCAAGTGCATCAATTTGGCTGGATAAGGCCACCTGTAGTTCAGCATAGGAAGCAGAGTCCAGGGAGATACCTGGGAACAAGTCAGCAATCAGACTCATAAACAACGGCTCATCTTCATCCACCTGTTTATACAAATACAGCTTAAATATAACTTCTTATTTCTAAAGGCACAACAGCTTGTCTTAATCAGCCTGAAAATGAAGAAAAATGCACAGGTGCATTCAATGCATTGTAGAAACACATGACAATCTTTTTATCCAGGCTTAGTCATGAAAATTTCAATTTACCCATAAGCGTAATTTTAAGAAGTGAAACATCCCAGCCTACCTACTCTTTATAACACCACTGGGACTGCCAAGGACAGTTCCGTCCTCCAATCTTCTGGCAAACAGTTCCAACATTCTAAAGGACTGCCAAGGGACAGCTGTAACCTTCTGGCAGACTGCCAAGGGACAGGTCCAACATTCTGGCAGACTGCCAAGGTACAGTTGTAACCTTCTGGCAGACTGCCAAGGGACATTTCCAAGGGACAGTTGTAACCTTCTGGTCGACTGTCATGGGACAGTTGTAACCTTCTGTCAGACCGCCAAGGCACAGTTGAAACCTTCTGGCAGACTGTCAAGGTACAGTTCCAACCTTCTGGCAGACTGCCAAGAGAATGTTTACAACCTACTGGCAGACTGCCAAGGGAAAGTTACAACCTTCTGGCAGAGCCAGGTAAGCTGCTTATGTAAACTTTGATAAACATTTAATGAGGAATTCAAAATGGTGTCAGAAGAATCACATTTTGTGCAAAAATACATTCTATTTTGTGACCGCTTTGAAATATTGTTAATTTCCCATGTATCTGCCACTTACCAGTTTGGACATGTTCATGTCTCTGAGCACTCGCATTACTATGGTTATCTGACTGCATGTATCAGCCACTTAACAGTTTGAACAGGTTCATGTCTCAGAGCACTCGCATTACTATGGTTCTGACCCCATGTATCACCCACTTACCAGTTTGGATAGGTTCATGATCCACTGAACTCGCATTACTATGGTTATCTGACCCCATGTATCAGCCACTTACCAGTATGGACAGGTTCACGTCTCAGAGAACTCGAGTTACTACGGTACCCTGACCCCATGTATCAGTCACTTACCAGTTTGGACAGGTTCACGTCTCTGAGCACTCGCATTACTATGGTACTCTGACACCATGTATCAGCCACTTACCAGTTTGGACAGGTTCATGTCTCTGAGCACTCTCATTACTATGGTACTCTGACCCCATGTATCAGCCACTTACCAGTTTGGACAGGTTCATGTCTCTGAGCACTCTCATTACTATGGTACTCTGACCCTATGTATCAGCCACTTACCAGTTTGGACAGGTTCATGTCTCTGAGCACTCTCATTTCTATGGTACTCTGACCCCATGTATCAGCCACTTACCAGTTTTGACAGGTTCATGTCTCTGAGCACTCTCATTACTATGGTACTCTGACCCCATGTATCAGCCACTTACCAGTTTGGACAGGTTCATGTCTCTGAGCACTCTCATTACTATGGTAATCTGACCCCATGTATCAGCCACTTACCAGTTTGGACAGGTTCATGTCTCGGAACACTCTCATTTCTATGGTACGCTGACCCATCTATCAGCCACTTACCAGTTTGGACAGGTTCATGTATTGGAGGACCAGCATTACTATGGTACTCTGACCCCATGTATCAGCCACTAACCAGTTTGGACAGGTTTATGTCTCGGAACACTCTCATTTCTGACCCCATCTATCAGCCACTTACCAGTTTAGATAGATTCATGTCTCGGAGGACTCGCATTACTATGGTACTCTGACCCCATGTATCAGCCACTTACCAGTTTGGATAGGTTCATGTCTTGGAGGACTCGCATTACTATGGTACTCTGATCCCATGTATCAGCCACTTACCAGTTTCGATAGGTTCATGTCTCGGAGGACTCGCATTACTATGGTACTCTGATCCCATGTATCAGCCACTTACCAGTTTAGATAAGTTCATGTCTCGGAACACTCATTTCTATTGTACCCTGACCCCATCTATCAGCCACTTACCAGTTTGGATAGGTTCATGTCTCGGAGGACTCGCATTACTATGGTACTCTCTGTGTCAGTAGGTCGGGCTCTCTTGTTTGAACCAAGTGTTCTCAATACAGACAAGATGTTCCTCAGACCAAAATCATAATGCACCTGGTGATAATGGAGTAAAATATTTGATGTAGTAGGGGTATAATTAGGTATTTTAAGAACAAGAGTACCGCCTAGTGGGGCATATACGCCCGTCGCTGGCAAGGCTAAGTTTCAGGTTAAACCCTTTTCAAAGGAAAATAATTAATGAATCAGAGTTACAGAAATTTATTGGATCTTAACGGCATCTTCGTGGCCGAATGGTTAACGACGTTGCATTGTAAACCTTCGTCTCTCACCACTGTGGGTTTGAATCCAGAGACACCATACAGACAGACAAACAATCATTGGATCATGCTGAAGATGTGTACAAAGTTTCATTGTTGTATACCTAATACTTTGAATGTTATTAGCCACAATCTCTTGTAAAGGGAAAGGTTAAGATCCAGGTTAAACTTCTTTTTCAAATGGAATCAGAGAGTTATGGGCCTTTATCAGACGTATTTTTTGGATCATGTGTATAACATTTCATTGTTCTAGACCTTATACTTTGAAAGTTAATTTTGCCACAATCAGTCAAAGTAAAAGTTAACGGACAGATGGCCAGACAATGCCACAACATCATACGTCACTATGGGTGTATAAAAATGAATTCCTACTGTTTCTGTTGATTAGTTAATTCATTATCATTTATTTGGTATACTTTTACCTATACCAGGTGTGTAACCAAACAGGAGATATTGGCTAGGAACAAATTTAGAATGTTAAATGAGAGAAAACACATAAAATGTGGAATTTAAAAGTTTGGACATCAACAAGAGTATCATCACAGAATTAACTAATGATGTATTTCTTATTTTGGTATTAGTGCAGTCTTACCTGTTTTGACAACTGTTCCTCACATAGTTTGTAGAGTGTGTAAAACTTCTGGGCTAGAAGAACGTTCTCCAGGAAACCACAGGCAGCAAGCTTCACTCGCATGATGATCTACAATACATAGACCTGAAGGGTGTTCAATGGAACGCTTGTGTTGCCTGCTGTGTGCTTATTTCAACAAGTACAATCTAACTATAAAGTTTGAAGACATCGGGTGCAATCCTTCATGAATAATGGAGCTGGGTTTTTTTAAGTGTTAAAGTTTATGAGAAGGGGCATAAATCTGCATTGGATAATTGATAAGAAAGAGAAATGTACAAAGTTTCATGACCATAGGTTAATATTTTGCCAAGTTATGAGCTAGGTTAGGCTGCCGGTTCAAGTTTTATGAAAGGCATAACTCTGCCAAAATGGAAGTCAGACTTATTGTTCATAGGTAACAATATTCTATATGGCAAGATGAATATGCGTATAAAGTTTCATGAACCTAGGTCCAATACTTCGGAAGTTATAGCCAGTTTGTTGCAGGTTGAAGTTTTACGAAAAGGGGCATAACTCTGCCAAAATGAAAGTCAGTTATTGGTAACAACATTCTGTGTGGTAAGATGAATAGGTGTTTTAAGTTTCATGAACACAGGTCAAATACTTCTGAAGTTATGGCCAGTTATGAGATTGGTTAGATTACAGGTTAAAATGTTATGAAAAGGGGCATAACTCTGCCAGAATGAAAGTCAGAGTTAATGGATATGTGTAACAACATTCCTTGGGCTGAGATGAAGATGTGTGTGAAGTTTCATGAACATAGGTCAAATACTTTTCAAGTTACGGCCAAGGTTAGGTTGTATGATGGACGACGACGGACAAAGTGATTCCTAAGAGTCTGCCATGATACGCAGGCGACACAAATAGAATAACCCTCTAAAAATACCTGGTGTTTCTTAACTTAGATGGTTCTAATAATTTCCTTTGACAATACCTAGCTACTGTTATGACCAGTTTACATATGCGGCATTGCAGAGCAGCATATATTTGCTAAATAAAATACCTTGCAAATATTAGATGATTACATGCGTGACGGTAAAAATGTACAAAATATATGTAGTTTACTCAAACATTTGTTTCATTTGTAACAAATTATTTCATGATATCTTGTATGTTTCTGGTATCATAACTGAGCATCAGCAAAGAGTGAAAACACTAATAAACTGCTACTTGATTTGCTTGCTTCGTCATTGAAGAAAACGTTTGAATTAACTATTCATTACTTTTTAAAAACAGTTTCTATATTACGGTAGTTTTTGTGCTTTGTTAAAAGTTCATAACCATACAATACAGTTAGGAGTCTTAATTAATAATAACCAGATAAGATGTACCTTTGCGAAAAGTAAATTTTCAGCAATGGCAGCCATATTGAATGTTGAATCAAGGTCATTTTAACAAAAAAGAGAATTTTTTTCAAAGGTTCTACAAGTAAAGTCTGCTATAATATACAATGCGTTTTCAGAGAATAGTTGTTTAGGAAATATGTTAACATTGATGGTGGCATAATGAACGACACAGAGTGTCACTTGAAAACGTAAAGATATGCTTTATAAAGTAATAAGATCTACCCTACAAAGTGCTCCCACTGACCTGCCTGTCTGGTACCATCATGGACACAGTCCTAAACTGCACCTTCAGGTTCTCTGGCAGCTCCTGTCGACCAGCATAACCAGGGTTCTGTTCAGAAATAATGTTTATGGCTATATAGCAGAAAAGTGTATGAAAAGATTGATGGACCTAATCTACTATACCCACACCAAACTGTCTGTTTTTTTATATATATAAATACATAGATATATATGTATTTATATATATATCATCTCATGTAATATACCATAATGATATATATCTACTTAGTTTCCCAATAGAAAAATATTAATAAAAAAAGCGACTTTATGTAATTTCACATCTTGAAACTTTATTTAAAGAGAAGATGTGGGAAACAATATTCTTTTAGGTGAGGGTAATGAAATACTACAAAAGAATGTATACATGGTAATGTGTTTGCAATGTATTGAATAAGCATACAATATTGCTTTTGTTTGATAGTGAAAAATTCCCAAATTAAGGCAAAACACCGCAAATTTTCCCAACTGAATGTGTACTGGTACCATTCCAAAAAAGGTTGAAAAATAACTCTGACTCAGCAATAGTCTTTTCTGTCAGCCATTTTCTGGGCAATAAACATTAATCTTTTACTTACCATAGTCAAGAAGAGACCAAACTCTGGATTAAGGTCCACATGATCTCCGTCAGTAAACAAAAAGTCCTTCTTCCTCTCCTTCTTGGCAACGAGTACAACATAGATCTGCTGGGCAGCCACGGACAAAACAGGCAACTCAATTCTGTTGAACTCGTCAAAACATCCCCAAGATCCTGACTGGGCCAGTCCTAAATGTGACACAAATATCCAAATGATTATTAGAGCTGTATGTAATATCAGTGTTTGTAAACTATTTACCTCTTACTAAGCTAAACTCTTGTCATTATTGTTTCATGTACACATAAGAGATGCCTTTAAAAACAATGAATTCAGTTGCAAATTGATCAGTCTGATTTCATAGGATGACTCGCTTCTCAGCTGTTTTTTCGTACCATAGCAGCAACTTTGGATTGATATAATTGTGACTAGGTATGTTCAAATTAATCTACAGAAATGCTTCATATTTTTAGCAAAATAAGACAAAATTCCAGTTCAAATTATATTAATGTACAATTAGCTATGAGGGATGATCAAAAAATACGATGACTTCTCTTATAACTGTTTAACGGTTTGGAATATCACATTTGAATTTTTTCCTACTAGTAGCTTGATTTAATGTTGACAGTTCCTGTAAATACTTCATCTTCACCCTAACAAATAAACAATTTATGGTTGTTTTAAATACCCCTATTTTGGAAACGCAGAGTATGGTCTAAATGACACCATTTTTTACGTAAGGTCCATCCCAGGCTTTCTTTTATTTCTTCATTACACGTGCGCAAAATGCCGCCAAAATTTGTCTGCTGCTAGAATGACGTCATTTGAACAGGTGGACATTTTTCCGCCGTCATTTCCGCTCACATTTCACATACGATGCAGTTGTTTAACAACAGTAACTAACAAGAAATGTCACTGTCACAAATTCCCCCGAAGTGACATTTGGCCTCTTATTATGACCTTGACCTTGGAGCCATGGACCAGGATTTTGTGAGCGACACGTCGTCTGGTTGTGGTGAGCACTTGTGCCAAGTTATTTGAAAATCTGTCCAGGCATACAAAAGTTATTGACTGGACACAATTTGACCTTTGACCTCTAAGTGTGACCTTCACCTTGGGACTACAGACCTGGATTTTGTGTGCGACATATTGTCTTGTTGTGGGCACTTGTGCCAACCTATTTGAAAATCCGTCCATGAATGCCAGAGTTATTGACCAGACACGATTTGATTTTTGACCTTAAAGTGTGACCTTGACCTTGAAGCCACAGACCTGGATTTCATGCACGACATGTCTTCTTGTTGTGGTGAACAATTGTGCCAAGTTATTTGAAAATCCGTCCTGGGATGAGTTATTGACCGGACACGTCGTCTCGTGATGAGCACTTGTGCCAAGTTATTTGAAAATCTGTCCAGGAACGCAGTTATTGACTGGACACAATCTGACCTTTGACCTCCAAGTGTGACCTTGATCCATCCAGAAATGCAGTTATTGACCGGACACGATTTGACCTTTGACCTCTAAGTGTGACCTTGACCTTGGAGCCATGGACCTGAATTTTGTGTGCAACCCTTCGTCTTGATGTGGTGAGCACTTGTGCCAAGTTATTTGAAAATCTGTCCATGAATGTCAGTTATTGACCGGACACAAAATCACTTCATTTTGACCTTTGACCTCTAAGTGTGACCTTGACCTTGGAGCCACGGACCTGGATTTTGTGCGCAACACGTCATCTTGTTGTGGCGAGCAATTATGCCAAGTTATTTGAAAATCCGTCCTTTATTGTCAGAGTTATTAACCGGACACAATCGTACGGACGAACAAAATAATGGACTGATGGACTGCGACTACTATATGCTACCCTTCGGAGGCATAATAAAAATACCTTACTTTTCAAAATAAAAAATGTACGTGCAAAAGCTGTTTTCAGAAGTTTTATGCACAAATGGTTTTAATGTGTTGTACAAATGTAAATTAAGACATCCTGAAAATTTTATAGCAGTCTGTTGAGGCTAACTGAAGTTATTTGAGATTTCTTAATTTTTTTCTGCCTTTTCATCAACAAGGAGTTGACATGGAAAAAGCCCAATCAAAAAAAACAATTTTGCTGTGAAATATTTCTTTCTTAACCGATTTTCAAAAATAGATATTTTTTAGTAGTCACTAAAAATGGCAGTTCCAATAATATATAATGTATACGTAATTTATTGTTAAAATTACTCATGTTATTTCTGAACAACAAACGTGGAAATTCCACGAAAACCAGGTATTCCAACCAAAAAGCATTTTTCCATTTTTTAGTAACAGTGACTTTGACCTGGACCTCAGTGACCCCAAATGCAATCCTAAGCTTCCTTTACATATAAGGTACCTACACAGCAAGTCTGTTGCAATATTTCTTTCCCAACTAAAGTTATTAAGCGGAAACCATTTTTCTATTTTTAGTAACAACGACCTTGATCCCAGTGACCCCAAATGCAATCCCAAACTTCCTTTTAATAGAAACTACCACCACAGCAAGTTTCATTCTTATATCTCATTCCTCACTTAAGTTATTGAGAGGAAACTGTTTTTTCTATTTTTAGTAACAGTGTCCTTGACCTTAACCCCAGTGATGACCCCAAATGCAATCCCAAACATACGTTTGATATAGGCTACCTACACAGCAACTTTCATTTTAATATCTCATTTCTTACGTAAGTTATTGAGCAGAAACTATTTTTTCTTTTTTTAGTAACAGTGACCTTGACCTCAGTGACCCCAACTGCAATCCCAAGCTTTCTTTCAATATAAGCTACCTTCCCTGCAAGATTCATTGCAATCCTCATTCCTAACAAAAGTTATTGAGGGGAAACCAGTGACCAGTGTCCTCAAATGCAATCCCAAGCTTTGTTTCCATATAAGCTACCTACTCTGTAGGTTTCATTGCAATACCTCATTCCTAACAAAAGTTATTGAGCGGAAGCAATTTTTCTAATTTTAGTAACAGTGACCTTGACCCCAGTGACCCAACGGCAATCCCTAGCTTCCTTTCCATATAAGTTACCTTCCCTGCAAGTTTCATCACAATATTTCATTCCTGACAAAAGCTATTGAGCGGAAACCATTTTACTATTTGTAGTAACAGTGACCTTGACCCCAGCGACTTCAAATGCTACCTTTCCATAAAAGCTAACTACCCCGCAATTTTCATCGCAATACCTCAATCCTAAGAAAAGATACTGAGCAGACACCGTTTTTCTGTTTTTAGTATAAACAGTAACCTTGACCTTGATCCCATTGACCCCAACTGCAATCCAAAGCTTCCTTTCCATATAAGCTACCTACCCTGAACATTTTATCGCAATACCTTGTTCCTAACGCAAGTTATCAAGCGGAAACTAAGAGTTTGGAGACGCCCACACCGACGCTCGTCAAACAACAAACCCCAATCTAATAGCTAGGGTTTTCCAAGGCTGAAAGAAGCATCCCAAACAATAAATACTCAAATCATACTACACAAATCAACTGACCAACCTTTGTAAATTCTTCCCAATCCTCTGAAGTCCATCTGATCAGAGCAGTTGAAGACGACGACATATTTGCCGAGTGCTTTACCCATATCCTTGGTTGTCTCTGTCTTGCCAGTACCAGCAGGCCCGGCGGGGGCTCCTCCCATGGACATTCCCAGGGCCTGGGCAAGAGTGATGTAACACCTGTCAAATATTAATACCTTCTATTAAGGTTCCGGGGAGCGGTAACACATGTCAAATAAATACTAATAGCTTCTATTGGGGTTCCACGGTGATGCCACACCCGTCAAATAGAGTAGGTAGGGAAAATATTTTATTTTGTCTTTTCTCTTTACTCAATAATATATAACCTAATTAACTAATAAACTAACTTAAAAATATAATATTTGTTGATATCATCAGATATAGTACATATAGAAACATATAAAATGTTTAGGGTCGGCCCTTAAAAAGAGGGTCGATCGTGAAACCAGAACCGGGACTGACCTATCAGTAAGAGGAGTAATGACAAGTCTGTCTGTACATCCCAGAAACTCGTTCTGATAGATGAAGTCAACATCTGTAATCTGTACAATACACTGGTCTGTTTCCTCCTTGAAGTAGAATCTCGCCTGTTTCAACCATTCAAAATCCTTTGGAGATTTGATATGCATTTTTGTCTGAAATAAATACAAGCTTCAAATGTAAACACAATTTCTTTAAAAAAAATCACCATTTGATTCTGACATCATTTAAAAAGAGAGCCAAATGGCATTGAATTGCTCACCTGACGACCTTGTCCACTGTAGACACTTGCAACACGAACAGGTGGATAAGAGATAACCACCAAAACCACCAAATTTGAAACTAGTGTGACCAGTTTAACAAACTTGGTAGAGGAACATAAACCTATGCCACATGCATTTATGAGAGATCTATGCCTTATTATTTCAGAGAAGAAATTCTTGTACCAAGTCATCAAAGATATCCCTCTGATGTACATATACCACATGTGATAGTGTTTACATACCAAGTTTTTAAAAACATCCCTCTGATGTACATATACCACATTTGTTAGTGTTTACTTACCAAGACATCAAAAATATCCCTCAGAGACATCAAAAATATCCCTCTGATGTACATATACATGTGACAGTGTTTACATACCAAGTCAAAGCTATCCCTCTGATGTACATATACCACATATGATAGTGTTTACATACCATGTCAAAGATATCCCTCTGATGTTCCTATACCACAAGTGATAGTGTTTACATACCAAGTCATCAAAGATATCCCTCTGATGTTCCTATACCACAAGTGATAGTGTTTACATACCAAGTCAAAGATATCCCTCTGATGTTCCTATACCACAAGTGATAGTGTTTACATACCAAGTCAAAGATATCCCTCTGATGTTCCTATACCACAAGTGATAGTGTTTACATACCAAGTCAAAGATATCCCTCTGATGTTCCTATACCACAAGTGATAGTGTTTACATACCAAGTCAAAGATATCCCTCTGATGTTCCTATACCACAAGTGATAGTGTTTACATACCAAGTCAAAGATATCCCTCTGATGTTCCTATACCACAAGTGATAGTGTTTACATACCAAGTCATCAAAGATATCCCTCTGATGTTCCTATACCACAAGTGATCGTGTGTACATACCAAGTCAAAGACATCCCTCTGATGTTCCTATACCACAAGTGATAGTGTTTACATACCAAGTCATCAAAGATATCCCTCTGATGTTCCTATATCACAAGTGATAGTGTTTACATACCAAGTCAAAGCTATCCCTCTGATGTTCCTATACCACAAGTGATAGTGTTTACATACCAAGTCATCAAAGATATCCCTCTGATGTTCCTATATCACAAGTGATAGTGTTTACATACCAAGTCAAAGCTATCCCTCTGAGTTCCTATACCACAAGTGATAGTATTTACATACCAAGTCAAAGATATCCCTCTGATGTTCCTATACCACAAGTGGTAGTGTTTGCATACCAAGTCATCAAAGATATCCCTCTGTTGTTCCTATACCACAAGTGATAGTGTTTACATACCAAGTCAAAGATATTCCTCTGATGTTCCTATACCACAAGTGATAGTGTTTACATACCAAGTCATCAAAGATATCCCTCTGATGTACATGAATGGTGACCAATGTCTCAAACTTGATTCTCTCCACCTTGGTGAGGTCATGAGTTGTCTGATCAATCAGTTGGTTCAGCATGTCAAGAAAGCGCTGATTGGTGATGGGCATCACCTTTTTGTCAAGGCGGGCCTGTGTGAGAGCTTGCTCTGCATCACGTGTCCAGATCATCTGTATACCCAGCAGGCCAACCTAGTATACAAGGTAATTGAAAATGGGGATTAAAGCTAAACAAGAAATCGGTAGAACGGATGGATGCTCCCCGAATAAAGGTACACATGTGAAATACAATCGGATGAAAATTGGAAAGTCCCATAACTCCTACGTTGTTTATTTCAACCAGAACTATCTGACAATATGCGCTACTAGACATCATATTTATTTTTTATAAAGATTTATGAAAATCAGATGGAAAATGTAGGCTGAGTTGAGCAGAAATGATATACATTTGAAATAATCTGAAGTCCCATAACTCGGCCAAAAATCATTCAAATGTAACATCCTGACAATATACACTACTAGACATCATAGTGATAATTCTTATAAAGTATCATGAAAATCAGACGAAAATTGTAGGAGTTGAGCAGACAAGCTTTTGATTAAAACAAGAGGCCCAAGAGGGCCTGTGGACGCTCTACTGGCTTATATGGCTCTTATAACATCAATGAAGCGAGTTACTATCATCTTAAAGAGGCAAAATATAGCATTTTTAACTAAATCAAGAGCTATAACTCCGCCATTACTGGTCCGATCTGGCTGGTTTTCGAACTTGGCCAGTAGAGACAATAAAAATAAAAATCAATAAAAAAAAGCATTAAAAAAAATTAAAAAAAAAAATTAAAAAAAATAATGAAAAAAAAAATTATAAAAAAAAAAAAAAAAATAATAAAAAAAAAAAAAAAATAAAAAAAAATTAAATTAAAAAAATAAATAAATAATAATATAAAAAAAAAAGTCATAAAATCTGGTAAAGTTTGGCAAAGATCAGATGCAAAATGAAGGCCCTATCGTATGACGAGGCAAATTATAGCATTTTTAACAAAATCAAGGGCCATAACTTCGCTGTTATGGTCCGATCTGGCTAGTTTTCGAACCTGACCGAGCTTTCATTGACATTAACAATCTGATAAAGCTTGGTAAAGATCGGATGAAAAATGAAGGCCCTACCGTCTTAACAAGACAAAATATAGCATTTTGAACTAAATCAAGGGCCATAACTCCGCTGATACTGGTCCGATATGAATGGTTTTCGAACTTGTCCAAGCTTTCATTGATATTAACAATCTGATAAAGTTTGGTAAGGCAATGAAGCCCCTATCGTCTTAACGAGGCAAAATATAGCATTTTTAACTAAATAAAGGGCCATAACTCCGCTGTTACTAGTCCGATATGGCTGGTTTTCGAACTTGTCCGAGCTTTCATTGATATTAACAATCTGATAGTGTTTGGTAAAGATCGGCTGAACAATGAAGCCCCTATCGTCTTAACGAGGCAAAATATATCATTTTTACCTAATCAAGGGCCATAACTCCGCTGTTACTGGTCCGATAAGGCTGTTTTTCAAACTTGTTTGAGCTTTCAACGACATTAACAATCTGATAAAGTTTGGTAAAGATCGGATGAACAATGAAGCCCCTATCGTATTAACGAGGCAAAATATAGCATTTTTAACTAAGTCAAGGGCCATAACTCCGCTGTTACTAGTCCGATATGGCTGGTTTTCGAACTTGTCCGAGCTTTCATTGATATTAACAATGTGGTAAAGCTTGGTAAAGATAGGATGAAATAAGAAGGCCCTATCGTCTTAACGAGGCAAATAATAGCAATATAGCGTTTTTAACTAAATCAAGGACCATAACTCCGCTCTTACTGGTCCGATTTGGCTGGTTTTCGAACTTGTCCGAGCTTTCATTTATATTAACAATGTTGTAAAGTTTGGTAAAGATAGGATGAAAAATGAAGGCCCTATCGTCTTAATGAGGCAAAATATAGCAATATAGCATTTTAACTAAATCAAGGGCCATAACTCCGTTGTTACTTGTCCGATCTGGCTGGTTTTCGAACTCATCCGAGCTTTCATTTATTTTAACAACCTGTTAAAGTTTGGTAAAGATCGGATGAAAAATGAAGGCTCTATCGTCTTAACGAGACAAAAGTTAACGAAGGACGGACGGACGGACGACGGACAACTCGGCATCCCAGTAGAGCTAAAAACTTCCAAGTCCAACTCTGCTAAAAATCATTCAATTGGAACATCTTGATAATATGTGCTACTAGACATCATACTAATACTTCCTATGAAGATTCATGAAAATCAGACGAAAAACGTAGAAGTTGAGCAGACAAGCTTTAGAGTAACAAAAAATCAAAGTCCCATAACTCCATCAAAAATCATTCAACCGTAACATCCTGACAATATGCATTACAAGACATCATACTGATCGTTTCTGGTTTAATGAAAATCAGATGAAAAACGAGTAGTCAAGCAGACAAGAAAGTTTGTTTTTTGAATTGGGTTTTAAGGCTAAGGGAAACACGTGAAAAGATTATATGGCGCCTGACAGGCATGAACATGCCAGGCTCATCTTCCATGTACATCGAGATAAAATATGGAAAATGGGCCTAGAACCTTCTCACCCTGAACTGCAGAGTTGCTGCAAATTCTATCGTAGAAACTCCATTTACGCTGGAGCCACATTTATTTTTTTCTGCCACTGCTCTTTTGATGCGAGCGATATAGCACCTGAAACAATGCAGGGATCATGATGAAGACCTTTAATGAACATGAACAAAAAATGATAAAATGAACATAAATTTGGGGGGATTCTACCCCTCTGCCTACCCCTCCAAAGGGATCTGCAGTGGCACTATTCTTTGCTCCGTGACCAAACGGTGCACCCGGGAACCACACGGGGCCAGACAAGAAAGAAGGACATACGGACGGACATGATGGCAACTCGAAATAAAATTCCCTGATTTTTTACGGAGCCAGACAAGAAAGGACATACGGATGGACATAATGCAACTCAAAAATTAAATTCCCTGATTTTTCCCTGACCCAGCATATGGTTTCTCTGATATGCGTATGAAAATATACGGCCTCCATTCTCCCCTTATAGCCGTACCTTCACCACCAAATGTCTATATCTAGATATTTTTCTCCATTTTTGATGTTTTCTTGTTTTTATATTCAAACCATCTTAATAAATACCATTTAAAATGTTGACAATTGATGTAATCATATGAAAATCATTTTCATAAAGAAGAACATTTTCCATCATTAAACTTCTTTTTTTTCTGCCTAAAGAGCATATATTAGTGGGTTATGTATAAGCCATATATGGTTCAAATTGTGGACTTCCGGAAGAATACATGAAATTTTCCATGATTATATCTAATAGGGCATGTACTTTAAATAAAATGCAGGAGACAGGCGTGAGGACACCTCTATACCAGTACAATGAGGCCTTAAAAGGGGTATCTGATGTTTTTCAGATACAAAATAATATACTAATTTTACTGTCATCAAAATAATGTATACTTATAACATTGTAAGTACCATTAAATAACTGTACTATCATTTCAAATATACATTTATCACCATAGCAACGACAGTATGGCATTGGGGTCCACAAAATAAAAGATAAAAACGTACATTTTTAAATTCATGAAAACACTGCATTTTCGCAAATTATGTTTTTGACCTACTTATCTTATACCATTGATATCTTCATATAGGGTGGATCAAATATTACTTCAATGTTGCTGCTACAATGACAATATAGCACCAAATGTGTAACAGTCATATTGCATGGTAACAGAACAGCACTGCTCTACATTTCATATATAATACATGTACATTGATTTGATTTATTTACTAAGCACCAAGTTTCTGTCTTTGTAAGCATTTAATTGATTTTAGTAATACCATTTTAAAACAAAATATGCCATAGAGGCCATAAATTGGACATTTCCTGCTTAACACATTATTAAAGGAGAACACCTTTTGCTTCATAAATGACTCTTTTTTCACAAATTATATCATTCCACTTGATTATTAATGTTATGAAAAACATTAATTCCTTTCCAGAATGTTAAGGATATATCATTTCAATCAATTACCAATATAAATACTCATTAATTTGCAATAAAACACCAATACATAATCTCATAAAAAATATTGTTTAAAACACATTGTTTATTGAAACATGTAATGTGTTTTGAAGTATTTACCTTACACTTCAGTTAAAGCTGACTCAGTAAGTTTTTTGTTTGCTCTAATATTTAAATCAATTTCAATCTTTAACAAAATTATACATATTATAATTATTTGCGTAAAAAAATTCACTAAATAAATCAATGCGATATAATTCTGACAAGTCAATACAGTTACAGTTTAAAAGCTCGACTTTTTGAAGAAAATGGAAACTATTCTACTCGCCACAGCGTCGGGGTCTGAAATAACCTTTTACGTTAAGCTCCCATCTCATAAACCATTTAAAGGACATTACACATGTATTCACTATCCTGGTATAACTCTGTTCTGAATTTTAACAGAATTATGCACCTTCTTCAACTTAGTTTCCCAATACATAAACATTAGGCCTCGATCGTCAAGTGCGCTGCCCTCTGACACTTTTTCATTTGACAAGATTTTCTATGATGAATGTTTTGCTCTAAATTAATGTCGTGCCAGTTCTTTGCTAAATGTATTCAACATTTAATAAAATAGGCGATTGACGTTGGTGGCACAAATATGTAAGTGATAATGCCTGTTCTTTAATTTCTACCGACATTCGTAATGCCCAATGTAGAAGCATAGCAGTGTGAGGTTGGCCTTCAGGCACCTGCAATGACTAGAACAGGATATTTTACCCCGAATAAGTTCATGATATCCTGTCGATGCCTCAGCCAGTGTACTCCAACAAATGTGATAATGTCATGTCTGAACCTAACCCTAGTCTGAGAGCATTGGAATTTCGGAGCAATTTAAGAGCATTTACTTTAAAATATGACGAGCCTGGTAAACCGTCCTTGTGATAAGTTGTATCAGTGCACTGCATGGTGTGAATGGTGGTTGTATGTTTTTTGTGTGTGTCTGTGTCTCTAAAAGTCTAAAAGAACATGCGCTTATGTGCTACATTTGCAGACGTGTGAATGCTCGAGTGTATAGGAGAAACACAAACATTTCTATCATCAAGACATCTCCATCTTCGATTGCAACTGGTGCTGATGTTATGTCTGAAACAAGGTTTAGCTTTGGCACTGAATGAGGTCTGTTTACTAAATAACTTAGCATTTGTCACAGTCAGATATTGCATGAAAGAAAATAATTTGAACTGTTTTTCATCAATAGCATCAACTATTAACTAACAGATACATTTATTATTTAACATGCTCGGAGGATAGACGGGACCATTTGGTTTTAGTCCCAACATGACAGACATGGTTAGGGGAAGTCTAGAACAAAGAAGTCCAGTGGCATCTGTGATAAATTGTCCTCAAGCAGAGGTTCGAATTGGCAAGCCAAAATGCAACGTATATGCAACACATGGGCTTATGACAGTTACAGCTTGGCAACGACATATTATCATTCCTCTCTTGTGTAATGATTCTGCTATGAAAGATGTGAAGTAGCTGTAACACTACAGCCTTGCCACTGTATTTAACCTAACAGTTACAAATGTAACACACTTGTATTCAAATACACCCCTCTTATAACTGATCATGCAATGGGAGTATTCTAATACTGTCCGTTAGTTGTTGGTTAATCATCGGAACAGCTGTTATTGTTTACCTGTTCTTAACTATGAATTCTGGGAAATAAAAGGTATTGCCATATTAGTGGAGACCATTTGCTGAAAGGTCTTTGGGTAATTTATGCATACTCTGAGGTAATAACCGTGGCGTTAACCTGTAGCTACATAGGTCGATGTCCATATGTGAGGCATGACTAACTGCCGAAAGGTATTCTGGGGGAATCTTCTAATATAATACTGAGCGCACGGAAGACTAAGAGAGTCTAGAGTCGGTAGTTAAAGAGTGAGAGTCAGTTTCAATACTTGTATCCACAAGATGGACCCCCGCAGTCTAAGGCAGGGTGTGGGATAAGTTAAACTATACTATGTTAACCAGTATAGTAGTGCAATCATCGTTACATACTAATTGGAAGATTTGAACATTTGAAAGTTTCTAAATACTATTTTACTTTGTGAACCTAAGACATTTAATAATAGGGACTATTAAGTAATCAACAAATGGACGTACTAAAAACCACTATACTAAACGGATATGTTTATATATATAACAGGATTATGAATGTGTAATTATTCGGACCGTTTTATATGCACCAATAAATTATGGAAATCACAACGCGAAGTCCAGACCTTGTTATTAAATGTACCAAGCATAGCATACGACCCCGTAGTGCTACAGGCTTGATTTGGTTGCCGTGACTCAGGATCCATTTACATTGTTAGGAGCTCGACGACTTCATGGACATTTATTGACAATTCATATTTAAGGCGGCTGTGGAAAACAGAAATAGTGAAATTGGAAAATTCGGATTTATATATCCAAGGTGAGAATAATACCAGAATTATTTTTGTAAGTACCAAATTAGCAAGAAAATTCATAATCTGCTTTGTTGAGAATTTAATATCAAATATGAGAAAATGTTAATTAAATAAGAAAATAATTATTGCAAACTAAGGTCGGTTCCGAAACAATTCAATATGGATGAATAGTGTTTAGAAAACTTAAATTTATTTTAAATTGGGTATTTAAAATTCATTTCTAAAATTAAATATGCAAGTGAGTATATAAACTCATTTAAAGGAGAACTGCAGTCTTAAATTAATCTCGGTGGTTACGTTATCTTTTTGCAGATGAACATATGTTAAAGACAATTATTATGTTGAACAATGTTTGAACAACATAGTTTCAATGAGATCATACAAGTTTTGTATAATACATAATTAGCAATAGAAATCGGATATTATGACTGCCATTTAACAAGATAAATAAATGGTGCAATACATAAGTTAATGCCAGTTAGATACTGGAGAAGGGTGTATCAGATAGGATAACATTATAATGGGGAAATGGTGAACGTATGACTTAAAGTAACACATCCGAACAAAAATAGATTTCCAGAATGATAATCTTTAAAGAATAATAAATTTTTCGGAAAACAAAATAACACAAAACTGGTTTGTAGATAATATGATAATTATGCGGCATCAGTTAAGATGTAATGTCAAGTTGATAAGTCAATAGGCATTGAGTATAGTGTTTTCCGGTAAAGTATGGATAAGTTTTCCTTTTACCTAAGATGGAATTATACACATAAGCAGTTGAATACATTGAGTAAAGCTGTACATAAATATCATGTTTTCATTTTGCGATAGAAATGATACATACAAAAATGTATAATAGATGTGTACGATTATGGGTTCTGAGTACAGCTGGCTATAACTGCAAAGTTGAGTACATTGCAGATACGATCAATTCAGTATTGTCTCGTATGCCTTTAAATGCTACATCTCAGTGGCCAAATGGTATCAATCAAATATAAACGATAAAAACCTATGCTGAGGCAGACAAAACAACAACACCATTAGACTAAAATGATGAATTAATGGGTTTAGCTATCTTTATTCTGGAAGATTATTGATAAGCATAAGAACAAAGTGATCTTAATTGGGGAATGTAATAGCAAGATAGGTACAGGTATGGCTACCTGTTTGAAGCTGTTAAATATTATGCCTGTAAGAACAATATCTTCTATAGTGAGATATTAAAGGGGAACCATGCATTTGAATTGGTTGCGTTAAGCAACTGTTTTCATAATGATGAGAGGTATAATACATGTTATACTGTTTATTTGTACATAACAATATTGTAAGTTGATGTAATTAAAGGCAGAATATGTTTTATGACTGCTGATGAGGTATCACCTTTCTTAATTCGGTATTCGCTCATGCGATATATGAGACAGTCGGTGTTCAACTAAGTTTGAGATGTCTAGATTTGACCTTAGGAGAGAAAGTATTCTCCTGCATCGTCGGGGAAAGGAGAGATAAGAAGAAACGACAGACACGTCGTGTAAGTTCATTAAGTGAACTGGTGGCATCATCCATTGATGTTGATACGGTGACGTTGGAGCCGTATGTGCGACAATAAACTTGAATGTGTGCATAGTTGGAGTTTGTAACTATAATCAATAGATAAAAATGTAGTGAGGCCTCTATAGCCCAGTGGTAGAGCACTGGGCCCACAAGCGGAAGGTCGTGGGTTCAAACCCCGCCGGATGCTGGTCTCTCCATTATCATCTTTCATTTATTCATTGCTTATCATTCATTACCATTCGGCAAAAATCCACCTTCTCGGCCCTCAAATTTGCTTCATGAGTAGTTAGTACCTCACTGCTGACTTGTGACGATGTTAGGCCGACGTTCACTGAAAGAAGGGAAGCTGTAGACAGAAATTCGTTGGTTCTTCGTATGGCGCGTCTAAAGTATGCAGTGGCCAGTAGCCTAGTAGTGGCATAGTAGCTTGAATGGAGTACCATTGAGTACTAGGGGGAGGCTGTTTCACAGCAATAGACAATATCAGAAGACATATCAGCAATGTCCCAGAAACAGTACAATCCGAAGGAAAAAAGAGAAAAATCAGGTGAACTGCGGGTGAACAGCGAGAGTCGTCGCAGAAACGGAATATACAGCGAGGCTTCAGCAGAAAGTATGTCAGAACAGATCACCATCTAGTAGGAGGGACAACAGCAGAGCTGGCGGAAGACGGAGTGAGGGGAGGCGAAAGAAAGGAGCAGATAAAAGGGGTTAAGAAGGTGGGCCAAAAAAAAAAAAAAAAAAAAAAGTAGTGCGTGGACCTGTATCCAATGTATTCATGTATTTTGTTTATGAAGACTATACTGCATAATTCATCTATCGGTAATTGGACATAACATCAAAAGACATCAAGATAAGAGGGTCTAATAAACATCAGACTTATCTTGTATTCCGCAGCAGAAGTATATTGACCTTGAAATGGTAAATAATTACGGCGTACGAAATGTTAAAGGAGAACTGCGTTTATTGGAATTATTTAGGCAGTGAACAATTTCGAAAACAACGATGTATTCTGAGTGACGCAAGACTCAAAAATTCTCGGATTATCATGGGATCGAGCATTATACGTTGGATGGAGCCTAACCAGATTATCGATAATGACGGAACGATGTGGCGCTGCAGTGAACGATGGATTATCATTGATACTAGAGAAAAGACTCATTTAGTTGTGTTTATATGTGAAAATATATAGTGACTCATGTAGTGTTATATTTACTAATTTGGACAGACGTTTTGCAGTAATGGAAATATATATGAACGCTATGCAGAAATTACAGTGATTATCATCAGCAGCACAGACTATGTTTAGTTGTAGTGAAAGACTCAGTTAGAAATCTTTTGATTTATCAAAATATTTCATATAAGTAGGGAAGGAATATGTAACACTACAGCCGTGCCACTGTATTTAACCTAACAGTTACAAATGTAACACACTTGTATTCAAATACACCCCTCTTATAACTGATCATGCAATGGGAGTATTCTAATACTGTCCGTTAGTTGTTGGTTAATCATCGGAACAGCTGTTATTGTTTACCTGTTCTAAACTATGAATTCTGGGAAATAAAAGGTATTGCCATATTAGTGGAGACCATTTGCTGAAAGGTCTTTGGGTAATTTATGCATACTCTGAGGTAATAACCGTGGCGTTAACCTGTAGCTACACAGGTCGATGTCCATATGTGAGGCATGACTAACTGCCGAAAGGTATTCTTGGGGAATCTTCTAATATAATACTGAGCGCACGGAAGACTAAGAGAGTCTAGAGTCGGTGGTTAAAGAGTGAGAGTCAGTTTCAATACTTGTATCCACAAGATGGACCCCCGCAGTCTAAGGCAGGGTGTGGGATAAGTTAAACTATACTATGTTAACCAGTATAGTAGTGCAATCATCGTTACATACTAATTGGAAGATTTGAACATTTGAAAGTTTCTAAATACTATTTTACTTTGTGAACCTAAGACATTTAATAATAGGGACTATTAAGTAATCAACAAATGGACGTACTAAAAACCACTATACTAAACGGATATGTTTATATATATAACAGGATTATGAATGTGTAATTATTCGGACTGTTTTATATGTACCAATAAATTATGGAAATCACAACGCGAAGTCCAGACCTTGTTATTAAATGTACCAAGCATAGCATACGACCCCGTAGTGCTACATAGCCAGTAATCTGAGTCTTCATGGTTACATGGTTGAAGAGCAGATACATAAAAAGCTTTAGCATCCACATTGCTGAATGCAGGGCATTCTCTCTTCAAAGGTTGAGGGCTGGCATGGCCCAGTATATAGTGAACTTGAAACTGGACGACCTGGATTCATGCCTCGTCTTCGCCACTGAGTTTCATCGATGTGTTCTTCAGATGAGGAAGTAAACCAGGTGGTCCCGGCGTCTATCCTACGATATATCCTGGGAGTATATCGGATTCTATCCAACGATCATGTTTCATAATCATAGGAATCTATTCATTAGTAATAGTTGGGCAGGTTCCTGGATTACTTTCCTTCCCCTCTCTCTGTGACAGCTCTAAATAATCTTCAATGTGTCGATGAGCTGATAAACAGCATTCATTGAATTTAATTCTTCACATGTAGAGCAAAGTATGGCTTGATGGTAAAGAATATTCTTCCATGCACTTTAACAAGAACTGGTATATTTGTCATTTCACAGGAATGTCTTCCTATTTGCTGGCAACAATGTTGTAGTAGCTGCTTCAGCTGTTCACATACTAGTGGATATCTATTCGTGATTCTATATCGAGTTCTTTGCAACTGAGGAAATGCTTGTCTACACAGTTTAAATGATTTTACAATGTTGTGAGGTTTAAGTGGCTCAAGTGATTGCACTGCAGAACCACCAACACTAATCATAGAACAAACCCCAGGACAATCATTTAAGCCTAGACTTTCGAGAGATCCAAGTAAATTAGATTTGAGTTCTATTTTCATTTTATTTTGTACTGCTAATGCTGGCGGCATTGCATGGTTTCTCATTATTAATCATCCGTTCTTTGTGTTTTCCTGGCGCAGTCGGTAGTGTGGCGGATTTGTAACTGGAGGCCCCGGGTTCAATCCTCCATGGTGCCACTGAGTTCCGTCGGTGTGTTCTTGTGCAAGACACTTTCCCTTAGCCTCGTCCGTCAGATGGGGACGTAAACCGGGCAGTCCCATGTATCGGTCGATCCTCCGAGCACGTTAAAGAACCATAGAAATCTATTCAATAATAAGAGTAGGGCAGGTTCCCGGATTCCTATGTATCCTTCCCCTATCTCTGCGGCGGCTCTAAATAACCTATACTGTGTTGATGAGCTGTTAAACAACATTCTATTCAATTTCTTTGTGTTTTCCTTGCATCGGAATTGTGGAAGGTTGGGCTTCCTTTGTTGGTCGCAGAATGATTGTTTTCACTTTTAAAAAAATTTGTACCGTTCATTTCCTGTTTCCTCTACCTCTCTCACTGATGCAATTGTGTCTTCAGTCATTCGTTAAAACATTTGTGTCATTGCTTATAAGGTCCGACAAGTCTTATTACGTCTTGGTGCTGATAATTGTTTTTGACATGGTTAAACAACCTTGTCTGGGTGCAGGCTGTCTGTGTATGTTGTTTTATTACAATATTGTCATTCGTTTTCACTTCAGTTAAAATCCATCTGGTATTAACTATTTCTGGACCTGACACTGCCCATCGTTTCAATGCTTCAGCATTTTCCGTTTGACCCAGTCTCCTTTTCTGATGGAATTACTTGCTTGTGGACTTGGATCATGTTTGACTGTTGAAATGTTTTACTCGATTTCTGGGTGACAAATTTATCGCTGTGCAACTATTCTTATGTTGATAAACTGGTTATATGTAAGGTGTCTAGGTCACAAACATGCATGTATAACCAGCGATCAAGTATATATGGTCAAATACGACAAACCATGATATCATAGATCTACCATAGTGACTCTCCCATTATAGCTGGTAGATTTCTTAGCAGGAGAACTTCCAATATCAGTGTTTTGTTCCAATAATCACATTTAGAGTGGTCTTTTGCTGCACTCTAACACCGCTCTTAAAAGGGCAATACAGGTTCATTTTAATGATATTTGCTATCTTTTAATGAAGATTGATTTTAAGATGTTCCTGTATAACTCTATATAAGACTATTATAAGGCATTATATTACTTAACTCTCAGAATTTCAGAGAAGAATATTTTTCAATGATTTTCTTATACAACTCTAGGTAACACTTCGACTGCTGAGGTCACAGCATGAAGGGGGTAAAATTTACCTCAGGTTCACCATTTGAAAAAGCTTAATACAGGACCATAGTATATACGCTTATGCAACATGCGAAGTATTATAACTCTATACCTTGTGGTTCCATAGTAGAATTCTCAAGTGTTCCCGATATAAGTCTATGGAAAACATGTAAATTCTCATTATACAAACACTGGAGCACGTCCTCCCGCCCCAACACTCCCCCCTCCAACCACCCTCAATGCCTCCATTTGATCACTTCATTTGAACAAGCTTAATAATGTATTACCTAGCTGTCACTTGTAAGCAAAATCTGTCGAAAACAGTGTTTGCAATTTTAAAGAAGATTTTGTTATATTGTTATCTACTATTTTTAGTAACATCTTGGAACTCCTGTTGACCTAATTTTAACAAACTTGGATGACGCTAATCTAAGGATTGTTCGTGAACAAAATTAGCCAAGCCGTTTGTGGGAAGTATTTAAAAGCAAACATAATGCCCCTTTAGCGGGCCTCATAATTATGATGCTTAACCTTTAGCAGGCCTCATAATTATTATGCTTAACAAGTAAGGTAAATCATTAAAAAATACTTTCAATATTATCTTGTTACTGCTTTTTATTTGTTTTACTTATATTTCGAACATTTTTTCCAATACAAAAAACATAATATTAATAACAATTTTATATTAACAATTGGGGTACTCCTTTTAAGGCCTCATTTCTCCAGGAGACTTGGGTCCCCTGGCGTGTCTCCTGCCTTTTATTTAAAGGTGATACCCTAAGGTTCAAACATGCAAAGTTTCATGCTTTCTTCCGGAAGTCCACAATTATTTCTATACATACGTCACTATATTATATGTTCAACATTAATATTTGTTTTGTGTAAGGTAGTGCAGAAATAAAATTCCCCGATTTTTCCCAGGGCTAGAAAAAATGTGCAGCCAGGCCAGGGCTCAAACCCAGGACTACAAACCAGGAAATGACCTGTTTATAAGTACCATTAAGAACGCTCTTGAAAATTCTTGATGGACCCTAGTTTAATAGTGCTGAGAATTTGGGGGGAAAATTATATATATTTTCTATGGCGGAAATTCTGCAGCTTTGATCAAATGTCTTGATTTAATTAGGGAATTATTTGAAATATGGTATAACCTAGACAAATGATTCCAAGACAATCAGGAATGATAACTAGGTAATTATTTTAGCAAAACTCTAAATGGATTGTCTCCCCTGATCAAGTATTTTACATCTTTATATACCCGTTTTGGGGCATTTGTTGATTTACATATATAGTTTATATTACTACCATATCATCCCTTACTTGTAAATAGTTTTATCTTTATATATTTACCTTAATTTTTAATTAATCATTCATCATTTTATGCGCACAATATGACCTATTTATGCCGTAAAACACCATTCATTCATTCATTCCCCCGATCAATGCTTACCTGAGTGCGGGTTCATATAGACTTGGAATACAAAAAGTGCAGTCAGGCAGGGGTCAGGGTGCTTGCCCGTAGCTTTATAGTGTGCATCTCTCGTGTACCCACTGACTGGCATATAGTTCACAATTAAAGCTGAATGACCACCCTTTATGTAGTATTATCAACTAACAAATTTAACTCTTAAACATCATATGAACATTTCATGATTAGTTACTACTTTTACCACTGTGTTACTACACGGGGTATTGAGGTAAATCTGAATTGTATAACTGCACATCTATTGCCAGATAATTGATAAATACTTTTACCTGTGGATTAATTTACCTCTTCAAAGTTTTCTACGTCATCAAATAAAATATTATTTTCGCTTTTCACAAATATTGCAATGTGTGAATTGATTTCGATTTAAATAAACATAAACATGTTCATGAAACAAAACATGGCCGGGGAACTTTAAGCGGTAGTAGGCATATAACAGGGGTCAGGGTGCTTATCCCGCGTACCCATGGCTGATCTAAATTCTATAAACTCTACTAGGCAAATGTTTATTGCCTATATAACAGGGGTCAGGGAGCTTGCTCAATGCTTTATACTGTGCATCTTCCGTGTACCCACTGGCTGGCATCAGAGTTCACAACTGAGCATTAATAGGCGAACTTGCATCGAGCACTGAGGCAAGTCCAGTGCGGCAACTGTATATTGTTTACTGAGTTTAAATAGTTTCAGCGAAACTATTGCAGTGGTTTACAGCGTTAATGACATTCGATTTTTTGTTGTAACCTTAGCCTCGTCCGTCGGATGGGGACGTAAACCGGGCGGTCCCGTGTATCGGTCTATCCTCCGAGCACGTTAAAGAACCATAGGAATCTATTCGATAATAAGAGTAGGGCAGGTTCCCGGATTCCTATGTATCCTTCCCCTCTCTCTGGGGCGGCTCTAAATAACCTATACTGTGTTGATGAGCCGTTAAACAACATTCAATTCAATTCAATTGTTGTATGAATTTGTCCTTTATCAACTATGGTAACTAAACCTAGCGAGATGTTAGTTGCGGCCATATTTCTCCATTCATATTTATCATGGTTCATAAAATAAAAACATGAAACGGTGCATAATCTCCAATTTTATTCAATGCCTCCAAAATAAACAGCCAACTGACCTGAGCTGGAAAGTTTTTGAGGAATCCCATCAGTTCAAATTCTGGAATAGTGATGGTTCTGAAGGCGTCTCTGATGACACCGTGGAGAGATTTCTGCTGTTCCTTCAGTAGTTCCCCCAACCACAACTCCACATTGCCCCTTGCAAGCACCTGTGTCTCCAGCTGAGGAAACAAACATTCAGAGCTGTGAACTATACAGTGGCTTTGTCATTCTGATATCCGTAACAGACTCAGTCCATAAACATAGATAACAGAAATTATTTTTTTAAGAATTCGGGAATATTTTTTTATCAGGAATTCAGACAATTGTTACATTTCACATATTAAATTTATATTCAAGCCCATTATTTTTTCAATTTGCAATCACTCATTTTAAACCCTGCGTCTATGGACGATAAACAAATTGTTCTATATATCTGAAACAGTATTCTAATATTGCGACAAATAAATGCAGACCATGATTCTCTCGCCTTCCTTTGAGACGACTGCCATCATTCTGTCATAATCTTTCTCATGAAAGTCTACTTCATTCACATTTTCAAACACACCGAGTAGATGGGCCTGCAATAAGAACAATGTGCATGGGTCAAATCAATGATGTCAGAGTTTAATATTGATTTCTTGTATTAGTTACCTGCATTAAATAAATGATCATGTTATAAATATGTAGTTTGATAAGTAATAACTACTCTGGTGTTGAGGTAGTGAGTCCACCTCCCATTATTGCAAGCTGAGTTTAGATCATACGCTGGAGGAACTGACAAACATATTTCATTCATTTTCTGGGCTTATTACAAATTTATGTATGCATTGGTTGTTTGTGTTAGGATTAACGACTGTTTGAGAATTAATTAAGTTTATTATAGAGAATAGTCAGGCCTTTTTCTGTGTATTTTGGGAAAAGGGCCCTTGCAGAAATTAGGAAATTTTCGTAGGACAAATTGGAAAATGAGAAATAATTGATAAAATACAGGATATGGAAATTTACAGAACAAAATATTGAAGCAAAATGTAAGTCATTTTTTTAATCTGTTGAGCCTTTAGCGACTTTTTGTTTTATGCAGTTGTCTTGGTCATTGAAGAAAGTTTGTTACGACTATATTTACTAATAAATGCGACATGTTTTTTGTCTGTTTACCTGCATTACACTTGCTACGAATATAGCACCAAGAATCATACATGTTAGTTTATAAAATATCCGAATGTATAATATGTGCGCTATGTGACCCATCCGATTGAGGTAAAAAAACAAGACCCATCCGATTGAGGTAAAAAAACAACTGAATTGGGAATTTTTTTCTGAAAATACAAAAATCGCATGTCCATTTCAGCCAATAACCAAGAGGAATGATATTTTTGACAATGTCTACAAATCAAATTTTACCTGAATGGTATGTGAGTCACTGGCCTGACCCAGAATTTCCAGCAATGATGGATCAGAAATGAAGAAAAACCTGGGAAACACTAATCGCTTCTTCTCCAGGTATCTATGGATGCAAATAAAACATTGAGTTTCTAATACAACTCCATCTGTACATACCAGATTCTTATAAAAAAAACATTATGTAGATACCAGTTTCTAATACAACACATTATGTGCATATGACAATCTAATACAATATTCTCACTTGCCCCTCACAGATGTGGGTTCGATCCCTCATGGGCCTAGGAATCTTTATGTGAGGAAGCTATCCAGCTGTCTTGCCGAAAGTCGTTACTCCTACCCAGGTGCCCACCAGTGCACGAAAATTGCCCGAATGGGCACCTGGGCTCTTCCTCCGCCAATGGAAGCTGGAAACCTTAGCAGTTGGTGCGACTATAAAATCCAATTCAATTCAACACAACATTCTAGTTTCTATTTAATGCAAAACATTCTGTACATACCAGTTTCTAATACAAATTACAAAATGTCTAGATACAAGTTTTGAACACTCAGAGCAGGGCCATTTTTGACCCCAGGGAGACAAAATAAAACACATCATAATTAAGTTTAGCACCTAGCGATCAACGTTAAAAAAAGAGTTGTTACAATCTATGGTGCTGTTCTTGAGAAGATTTTTTTTTTTAACTACTGTTTATTTTTACCATCTTGTATAATGTTGAAGCAACCTATATTTTTCTTCTGTATATGATCCCCTCTGTATAAGAAGCATCCATGTAAAATTTGAACAAAACTGACAAAGGCTTCAGAATTGAATTGAATTGAATGTTGTTTAACGGCTCATCAACACAGTACAGGTTATTTAGAGCCGCCCCAGAGAGAGGGGAAGGATACATAGGAATCCGGGAACCTGCCCTACTCTTATTATGAAGTGCTGCTAACATAAGCAGACAGGCTAGTGGAAACACAACTATATAATAAAGGTGCAAAGATTAACCGAAAACTCGATGCACCACGGTATTTTCTGACGTTCAGTTCATGGTACTGTCTTTCTCTATTTGTGGTTCGGTATCAGGGGTGTAAAATATTTTCAAGGGCTACTTGACCTGTAGGTCTACCAGTTGAAAAAAGTCACTCGACCTTACCAGCTTTTAAGCTGACCTTATCATTTTTCTTTATATTAAAGGATTTTATATATTAAAAGTGTTAATATATAGACTATTAGTATTGTTTACTACTTTTTAAACTATATTTCAGTTAACAGTTTGTTTGTCATTTATAAATTCAATAATTGTCATAAATTGTCATGTAAATTGAAAATAAAGTAGAAATCATCCAAATGCTAGTCTATTGCTTCTTATTTAAAAAACATTGTTTTAAAGTCATTGTTTGTTACGCAATTGTAACATTTTCTTTTATTTCCAAATAGCGATCTTATATCTCGTTGTTTTGGTAGAGAGTCGGAAGAGTCGCCTTGTTTTTTTGACTTTTTTACGGGAAATTCAACGGTGTAGACATAAATATTTCACACGCTGACTCATATATGACGCTAACGTAAATATCCGAGATATCCAAATTTCACGCGCACCTGCCAGATTGGTTTACGTGTATTCAGTAAAATTTCAATGGAAACATTACGATAAATATTAATACAGTCTGTTAACCTAGTTACCAACACGCGCTTGTTTTGAAACTGAAAATATCGAGCCTTTTTTTTTTTACCACAATAAAACTGATCGACCGATCGGTCTAGTATTTAGGATTTTTTTACTCGACCTCCGTGACATTCTGGTCGCCATGGCGAGCGGTCTAGTGTAATTTTACACCCCTGTGGTATGGTTAATATTCCACCAGAAATATAAAGAAAACACACTAAACTGACCTAAACATGCATAAAAAATGCAACAATTATGCTAAATAGTGACATTTCTGACATATCTCTTCGACATAATGAAAGTAGCAGGTACTTGCTAGGACACTTAACTCTATCATCATGCACCTTCTCGCAAGCAACGATAACTTATTTTCTAAGCTCTTTAAAGGGAGTTTATTTATAAATGTAACTGTGTTTATAGAGATATTATCAACAAAGGTTTAGCATAAAATAATAAACAAGAAATGTCACAGTAAGTGACAAATCCCCCTGAAGTGACCTGTAAGTGTGACCTTGACCTTGAAGCAATATGAAACCAACAGATATATTTAAAAAAATCAGAATTTACAAACAAACAAAAAAAATTAAAAAAAAAAAAAAAATTAAAAAAAAGAAGAAATTAAACAAGAGGCCCAAAAGGGCCTGTGGATGCTCTACTGGCTAACATGGCTCTTATAACATCAATGAAGCAAGTGACTGCCATTTATATTTTTTTGGAAGTTTCGGGCAAAAAACAGCTTTTCAACTAAATCAAGGGCCATAACTAAAGAATCTGTTAAAGTTCGGTAAAGATCAGATGAAAATGAAGGCCCTACCGTATTAACGAGGCAAAATATAGCATTTTTATCTAAATCAAAAGCCATAACTCCTCTGTTACTGGTCCGACTGGTCCAACATAGAGCTAAAAAAATAAATATTAATTAAAAAAAAAAAGTTAAAAAAAAGAAAAAGATATTAATTAAAAAAAAAAATTAAAACAAGAGGCCCAAGAGGGCCTGTGGATGCTCTACTGGCTAACATGGCTCTTATAACATCAACGAAGCGAGTGACTGCCATTTATGTTTTTTTGAAAGTATCGGGCAAAAACCAGCTTTTTGACTAAATCAAGGGCCATAACTAAAAAATCTGGTAAAGTTTGGTAAAGATCAGATGAAAAATGAAGGCCCTACCATATTAACAAGTCAAAATATAGCATTTTTAACTAAATCAAGAACCATAATACCTCTGTTACTGGTCCGACTGGTCCAACATAGAGATAAAAAAAATTCAAATTTATTTTTTAAAAAAATCAAAAAAATTAAAAGAAAAAAAATAAAAAAATAAATAATAAAAAAAAAAATATTTAAAAAAAAAAAAAAAAAAAAATTGAATGAAACAAATTAACAAAAAATAAATAATAAAATTTAAAAAAATAATTTAAAAAAAAAAAAAAAAAAAGATTTGGTAACGATCGGATGAAAAATGAAGGCCCTCTCGTCTTAACGAGGCAAAATATAGCGTTTGATCTAAATCAAGGGCCATAACTCCACTGTTACTGGTCCGATATGTTTGGTTTTCGAACTTGTTCGAGCTTTCATTGATATTAACAATCTGATAAAGTTTGGTAAAGATCGGATGAACAATGAAGCCCCTATCGTCTTAACGAGGCAAAATATAGCATTTTGAACTAAATCAAGGGCCATGACTCCGCTGTTACTGGTCCAATTTGGCTGGTTTTCGAACTTGTTCGAGCTTTCATTGATATTAACAATCTGATAAAGTTTGGTAAAGATCGGATGAACAATGAAGCCCCTATCGTCTTAACGAGGCAAAATATAGCATTTTTAACTAAATCAAGGGCCACAACTCAGCTGTTACTGGTCCGATATGGCTGGTGTTCGAACTTGTTCAAGCTTTCAACAACATTAACAATCTAATAAAGTTTGGTAAAGATCGGATGAACAATGAAGCCCCTATCGTCTTAACGAGGAAAAAGATAGCATTTTTAACTAAATCAAGGGCCATAACTCCGCTGTTGCTATTCCAATATGGCTGGTTTTCGAACTTGTCCGAGCTTTCATTGATATTAACAACCTGATAAAGGTTGGTAAAGATCGGATGAACAATGAAACTCCTATTGTCTTAACGAGGTAAAATATATCATTTTTAACTAAATCAAGAGCCATAACTCCGCTGTTACTAGTCCGATATGGCTGGTTTTCGAACTTGTCCGAGCTTTCATTGATATTAACAATGTGGTAAAGTTTGGTAAAGAGTGGTTGAAAAACGAAGGCCCTATCATCTGAACGAGGCAAAATATAGCAATATAGCATTTTTAACTAAATCAAGGACCATAACTCTGGTGTAACTGGTCCGATCTGGCTGGTTTTCGAGCTTGTCCGAGCTTTCATTGATATTAACAATGTGGTAAAGTTTGGTAAAGATAGGATGAAAAATGAAGGCCCTATCGTCTTAACAAGGCAAAATATAACAATATAGCATTTTTAACTAAATCAAGGGCCATAACTCCGCTGTTACTTGGCCGATCTGGCTGGTTTTCGAACTCATCCAAGCTTTCATTGATATTAACAACCTTTAAAGTTTGGTAAAGATTGGATGAAAAATGAAGGCCCTAACGTCTTAACGAGACAAAAGTTAACAACGGACGACGGACGACGGACGGACGGACGGACGGACGACGGACAACTCGGCATCCCATAAGCTCTGCTGGCCTTCGGCCAGTAGAGCTAAAAATAAAAAAATAAAAATAAAAAATTTAAAAAAATAAAAATAAAAAAAAATAATATAAATTTATAAAAATAATTAAAAAAATAAAAGTTTGGTAACAATCGGATGAAAAATGAAGGCCCTCTCGTCTTAACGAGGCAAAATATAGCGTTTTGAACTAAATCAAGGGCCATAACTAAGCTGTAACTGGTCCGATATGTTTGGTTTTCGAACTTGTCCGAGCTTTCATTGATATTAACAATCTGATAAAGTTTGGTAAAGATCGGATGAACAATGAAGCCCCTATCGTCTTAATGAGGCAAACTATAGCATTTTTAACTAAATCAAGGGCCATAACTCCGCTGTTACTGGTCCGATATGGCTAGTTTTCGAACTTGCTCGAGCTTTCATTGATATTAACAATCTGATAAAGTTGGGTAAAGATCAGATGAACAATGAAGCCCCTATCGTCTTAACGAGGCAAAATATAGCATTTTTAACTAAATCAAGGGCCACAACTCCGCTGTTACTGGTCTGATATGTTTGGTTTTCGAACTTGTTCGAGCTTTCAATGACATTAACAATCTGATAAAGTTTGATAAAGATAGGATGAACAATGAAGCCCCTATCCTCTTAACGAGGCAAAATATAGCATTTTTCACTAAATCAAGGGCCATAACTCTACTCTTACTATTCAGATATGGCTGGTTTTAGAACTTGTCTGAGCTTTCATTGATATTAACAATCTGATAAAGTTTGGTAAAGATTGGATGAACAATGAAGCCCCTAGCGTCTTAACGAGGCAAAATATAGCATTTTTAACTGAATCAAGGGCCATAACTCCGCTGTTACTATTTCGATATGGCTGGTTTTCGAACTTGTCCGAGCTTTCATTGATATTAACAATGTAGTAAAGTTTGGTAAAGATATGATGAAAAACGAAGGCCCTATCATCTTAACGAGGCAAAATATAGCAATATAGCATTTTCAACTAAATCAAGGACCATAACTCTGGTGTTACTGGTCCGATCTGGCTGGTTTTCGAACTTGTCTGAGCTTTCATTGGTATTAACAATGTGGTAAAGTTTGGTAAAGATAGGTTGAAAAATGAAGGCCCTATCGTCTTAATGAGACAAAATATAGCAATATAGCATTTTTAACTAAATCAAGGGCCATAACTCCGCTGTTACTTGGCCGATCTGGCTGGTTTTCGAACTCATCCGAGCTTTCATTGATATTAACAATCTGTTAAAGTTTGGTAAAGATTGGATGAAAAATGAAGGCCCTATCGTCTTAACGAGACAAAAGTTAAGAACGGACGACGGACGACGGACAACTCGGCATCCCATAAGCTCTGCTGGCCTTCGGCCAGTACAGCTAAAAATGAAAAAATGAAAAAAAAAAATGATGAATATCCGTCCAGGAATGCCAGAGTTATTAACCGGACACGAAAGCACTTTGTTTTGACCTTTGACCTCTAACTGTGACCTTGACCCAGCCATGGACCTAGGTTTTGTGCGCGACACGTTGTCTAGTTGTGCTGAACAATTGTGCCAAGTTATTTGAAAATCTGTCCATGAATGTCAGAGTTATTAACCGGACACGAAAGCACTGTGTTTTGACCTTTGAGCCACAGACCTGGATTTTGTGCGCGACACGTCGTCTTGTTGTGGTGAGCAATTGTGCGAAGTTATTTGAAAATCCGTCCATTATTGTCAGAGTTATGAAGCGAAACGGACAGACAGTGCGGCTACTATATGCCATCCTTCGGGGGCATAAAAATCAGTAAAATAAATAGCATGTGGACATGTTAACAAAGCATTCTGCTTTGACAAGTGTTGTTAATATTTTATGACACTTATACCCAGCTAGCGACATTTTTACTGCCAGAAGAGTTGCCCTATCTGGAGATAAGATGGTCATTCTTGAAACAAAATAGGAAAGTTTAAAAACGGGAATGTTCACATTGTATCACAAACAGGGTAGCTTTCTGAGCACACATTTTATTAGTTTTGCATTTAATTATACAAAAACACATTATTTGTTGACACGCAAACAGACAAACGAAAAGACAAAAGTAATACAAAATGCAAACGACATCACAAACACAAAAGGGTTGACAATAGGGCTACCGCCTTGGAACGGTCAGTGGCAAAGTAGGCCACTGGGGGTTTAAACTGGTTCTAGGGTGCACCAAACCTCACACTTACCCTACTGTCATCCCATTAAAACAGGACAGTGTAAATAAAGAAATCCCCGCCATGATCTAAACTCTAACCAACAAGGCAGCATCAATAGGCAATATAAGTAAAACACAAATATGCTCGTGTAAATATAATACAAAACAACAATAGCCTAGAAAGCCACAATGAAGGTACTCAATGACTTGGCAGAAGCCAGAGCAGTAAGAGAATACACCATTAAGGGCACGACAAGAAAGAACATGGACAAACATCAAACGCCACCGTCCCAATGGGCTTTAGGTAGGCGTCATCATAGGGTCCATAGCCTGTCCGGTCATCGTACAATTAAAGAGGAAAGCATAGTGGCGAACTGTAAAAGGGTCCACCACCAAGCATGCAGTACGTTGCAAAATGATAGGGTCATAACCTCTTTTGATAAACTTTTTATCAAAACTGCACAACTCTGAATCGTAGATATTTCTTGTATATAAATTCCTTACCCTGTAAGTGATTTCTGACACAGCTCTAACTGTTCCAGTAGATGTGGTAGCAACTGCATCATTGTTTCATCTGCCACACAACAATTAACAACGTTGGGTATATCGTGGGCTCGTACCATAATCTTCACCCAGGATTTGTCTATGTTCTGAAACCTCTTCGCTTCCTATACAGGTTAAAAATATTAATATATAACATAATACATGCTTTGTAGGAATAGAAGTTGAAGTCTGAATATATATATATTTAAGGTCAAAACAAAAAACAAGAGGCCCAGGAGGGCCTGCATCGCTCTACTCGCTGTATGGTGTTCACGGTTGAGAGGAGGGGGATGTGTGGGGGAGGGGGAAGAGGATGGGGGCGGGAGTGGTGAGAATGGGAAAGTGTCAGTCTGTCAGATATGGTTGTGTATATATTTTTTTCATTTGTCCACGCTTTCTTCAATGACCAAGACAACTGCGTAAAACAAAATTACAAAAAAAAGTGGAGGTGTTGGGGTGCTATAGGGGTGGAATGTATTCTGATCAAATGTGGGTAGTATTAAAATAGAATATTCCACAAAAAGAAGGTTTTCTATAAGCTAACTACAAAGTTTCATTCCAATATTTGTTTCCATATAAACTACACAAACACTAAGTTTCGCTTAAATATATCACTCCTAACTGAAGTTCTTTCACAGAAATCATTTTTCTATTATTATTAACAGTAATCCTGTCATCTCAAATGCAATCCGTTCCCTTCCATATACGCTACCTATATAGAAAGTTGTGTTCAAATATCTCATTCCTAACTAAAGTTATTGAGTGGAAACCTTTTTCAGTAACAGTGACCTTCACCTTGACCTCAGTTATCCAAATGCAATCCATAGCATCCTTTCCATATAAGCTACACACACAGCAAGTTTAATTGTTCCAATATCTCATTTCTAAGTCAAGTTATTGAGGGAAAGCATTTTTCTATTTATAGTAACAGTGATCTTGACCTTGATCCCAGTGACCAGAAATGCAATCTCAATTTTCCTTTCCAATTATTACCTACCCTCAAAGCAAATTGTGCTCCAATATCTCATTTCTAACTAAAGTTATTGAGCAGAGAGCATTTTTCTATTTTTAGTAACAGTGACCTAGACCTTGACCCAGTGACCCAAAATCAACTCCCAAGCTTCCTTTCCATATAAGCAACCTATACAGCAAGTATCGTTTCAATATCTCATTCCTAACTTAAGTTATTGAGCGTAAACCATTTTTCTATTTTTAGTAACAGTGACCTTGATCTTAATTAACCCCAGTGACCCCGTAATGCAATCCCAAGCTGGCTGGTTTTCAAACTCTATCGAGCTTTCATCAATATCAACAATCTGGCAAAGGTTGGCAAAATGGAGGTGCATGAGTGTTGACAAGACAAAATATAGCAAATTTGTTAATTCAAGGGCAACAACTCCGGTGTTACTGGTCTGATCTTGCTGGTTTTCAAACTCATCTGAGCTTTCATTGATATTAACAATCTGATAAAGTTTGGTAAAGATTGGATGAAAACTGAAGGTGCTAGAGTATTGACATCAAAGGTTAACACATTTTTCAATAATTCAAGGGCCATAACTCGAGTGTTACTGGTCATATCTGGCTGGTTTTCAAACTTGACCGATCAACAATCTGGCAAAGTTTGGTAAAGGTAGTGGGGCAGTCCTCAGTTTCGCATGAATGTCCTTCGCATGAATGTCCATGGTGTAAATGTGAAAGAAATCTACTAAACATCTTTTAGGTCCATGAATGGTATTAATAATGGTTATATAGTGCATGTTTGTTTGTTTTTTCAGTTATTAGTACTTATGGCTTGATTTTGATATCTGTCAAAGCTGCCTTGTTTGGGTTTTATTGAGGCTATAAATAGAATACGAAACTATCAAAAACTTCCATAAAGTAGGTAAAATGGCTGATTTTCACTCACATGATGATCAGCATGGAATAACTTTTTAAAATGCCGGAGAAGGTATGTACAAGTTAGCATTTCCTGATATGCAAGAGCATGATAAGTGCAGAAATGAACGTGATATGCTTAGGAAAATTTTATTTTTTTATTTATTGACATTTGAGATATTGCTAAAATTGCTTTTTTAGCATGTTTTGAAGGGTGGGGTAATCTTAAAGAAATGGGACTAAAGTTGTACAGAAAATACTTTTTGATACTTTTATTTGGTATGGAAACATGGGTAATTTTATTGTATTCTAAGAAATGTATGACACAATGATGGTGTGATTTATTTTTGCTCAAGGATTCAGGCTAAGGGCTTGTCATGGGTTTGATTATTGAGAAATGTACATGAAACTGTGGAGTGCCCCCTTAAAGATCCTAAATATTTTTACTAAACAGTCGAATAAAGTGTTTTTTTCCACACATTCCTCCATATTGTCCATGTATGATACTAAGTTACTCATTTCATTTCTTTACAAGGAGAAATACTTTGTCTGAAATGGAATATGCTGATCAGGCAAGTCTGTATTATAATGGAACTCAGACTATGACCAAAAACTAAGATTTGTTCATCATAATATAGTCCATGATATACCGTACAATCCTTTTTCAAGAAGAATCGCTATGAAAGAGTAAAACATTTGAGTAAAGGTCATTATTGTGTTATTCAGGCATTTTTATCGCTAAATAGTCACGTATTTACCCTTGATTTTATTGGTTTGATTGCGCGTATTTAACCAAAATAATGAATTTTTTGTTCATTTTCAGATAATGTCATTTAATATATAAATTGTAACATCATGTCTATACTTTCATGCCGCAAATATTCCAAACCGAGCTCACCCGAGCAGAAAATATTGACTACAAAAGTAACCTGGCTACTAAAACCATAATAAGTCTCTGGTCATGTGTGGACAGGACAGCCTAATAAGGATGGTTATGGTGTTATACGTGTGACATATCGGGGACAACGCAAATGGGTTAGTACACAGACTTGCTTACTTTGTTTCGGTACCCTTTACACTGATATCCCGTTATTTGCATGTATCACACCTGTGTCACAATAAACTTTGTTTAAATCCAATGCATTTATCGCTGGAACCTGGGCCATCCTTAAAAAAGTGTTTGTTTGCTGTGCTCCGACCGACTGTCTAAAAAGGCAGCGACCGTTGTTTTTTTTTTAGCCTTTTCGAATGTTTTTATTTTTTTTTTTATTTATTTTTTTTTTTACTAAAAAAATATTCGTTAAGAAATATTAATGAGGTTATCCACAGACTACATTATCATACATTGAGATAGGAGATTATGATTTGTAAAAATGCTTAACCAGGACTGTGGCAAAAAAAAAAGGAAAAAAAAAAGGAAAAAAAAAAAAGTCCTACCTACGTACCCACTTAAAAAATTCAGGGTCGGAGAACAGCAAACAAATATTGTTTTAAGGACGGCCCTGCCAGTATTAACATGAGCAGGAATATTTGCAAAAATGAAGGCATATGTTGTGTTCACCGTGGATATCAGCCGTGCATGTTGTAACTTGGTAAATATGATATTATTACCGCTTCGGAGTTTCACATTTACCTGGACTGTATGGAGATCTCTGTCTTGAGATATCATAATGTATCTACATATATCTCAGTTTATCTTGAGATATCTCAACTTATCTTGAGATATCTCAATTTATCTAGAGATATCTCAATTTATCTTGAGATATTGCAATTTATTTTGAGATAGCTATCTTAAGTCTATTTTGATATTTCAGTTAGCTTCCTATATCTTAATTTAACTCAAGATATGTATATATAAATCTCAATTTATCTTGAGATATCTCAATTTATCTTCAACTATTTCAACATATTTCTCAATGTTTTCAATTCATCTTGAGATTCCTTTATTGAGATATGACAATTTCTCTTGCAATAGCTCAAGATAAATTGAGAAATCTCAATGTTTTCAATTCATCTTGAGATTCCTTTATTGAGATATGACAATTTCTCTTGCAATAGCTCAAGATAAATTGAGAAATCTATCTTAAGATGTATTTAAAGACATAAATCCATCAAGTTACAGAAAATGTGAATCAATGAAAGTGAAATTAAAAACCCAATAAGTTTATTGTGTTGATTAGTTTGGATTTATTCCATAGTTATGTTCCGTTGTTCTAGTTAATTGTGAATTTTCATAAAAACTGTTGTTTAGAAGTTTCCTGTTACATTGTCTTTTTCTGGAATTATATCGGTTGTATTTGTAGTAGCGGGTTGTTTTCTTTGAGTATGCCAGCTACTTTTCTCATCTCTCTCCAGCATTAATTTGGAGATCGGGTCTCGCTTGGTATATTTTAGACCAATATGTTTTGCCAATAATAAAGTTGACTTTCCCGTTTCAAAGGTAGAAGAATTTACTGCAGAGTGGCATAAACTTGTAAAGTTTCGACTCCATAACGTGTTTTTTGGCGATATTAAGATATCATAGGACAGTGTTGACTCGAGCACTGACTGTACGCTCGAGAATTCTTCTGTTGAAAGTGACAGATGTTTTCCATATGGAGAGGTTTTCACACGAGTAGCTGGCCAAATGTGCAATGCATGTATATGAATCATTTTTGCAATTGTCATGTTTATTACTTAAGCAGAACAACACATTTCTTATAGCTGCATTTGCTTTTGTGGTGAAACTGGCCTCGGCGTGACAAGCTTTACCTACTCGCATTAGTTCTAGTCGAATTCTTCCTCTCATAAGTGACGCGAGCTTTTGCGTGAAATATGTTTTGTCAGCTCCTTGGGGAATTGATGTAACTTTTATATTTTTCAATTTCTTCTGTAAAGTCCGCATTCTATGTACAAAACATAGATTGTACTTAATGGGGCAGCCAGTTGATTGAGAAAGCTCTCGTACGGTTTTACCAAGTTGTGCACTAGCATCACTGGTGATAGATTTGAAAGTTAGTACATTATTTTCAGCAACTGAATTCACAAGTTGTTTCATTGCCGAACATTCTGTCGAAGCCATTGACTGTGTATCTTTGTAAAAAAAAATTATTTTATATTTGTATGATCGCAATTTTTGCACTTGCAAAGTTTGTTTGCTACACTTATACCGATAACTAATTATTTTTTTGTTGAATGTTCTACCAATGGGGTGAAATACTTTTTTTATTAGTTCATATTGTGATTATAGTACATACATTATACTGGATAAATATAGGGTCATAAGAGCCTTATTGAGTTGAAATGACTTCTGGTGGCACATTTCAGACCTGTTTTGTGTTTAAAAAAAAAAAAAATGCAGAAAAGCTATTGAACAAGCAGTGTTAGTGTTTAATCTTGAGTGTTGTTCGGTCAATTTTCGGACGATTGTAATAATTTATATGTCAAAACGTTCGGTATAAATCAGAGAAATAGAAAAAAAAGACATTTCTTTTTTTTTTACGGACAATTTTCCCTTAAAGGGGCAGTCCTCAGTTTCGCATGAATGTCCATGGTGTAAATGTGAAAGAAATCTACTAAGCATCTTTTAGGTCCATGAATGGTATTAATAATGGTTATATAGTGCATGTTTGTTTGTTTTTTCAGTTATTAATACTTATGGCTTGATTTTGATATCTGTCAAAGCTGCCTTGTTTGGGTTTTATGGAGGCTATAAATAGAATACAAAACTATCAAAAACTTCCATCAAGTAGGTAAAATGGCTGATTTTCACTCACATGATGATCAGCATGGAATAACTTTTTAAAATGCCGGAGAAGGTATGTACAAGTTAGCATTTCCTGATATGCAAGAGCATGATAAGTGCAGAAATGAACGTGATATGCTTAGGAAAATTTTATTTTTTTATTTATTGACATTTGAGATATTGCTAAAATTGCTTTTTTAGCATGTTTTGAAAGGTGGGGTAATCTTAAAGAAATGGGACTAAAGTTGTACAGAAAATACTTTTTGATACTTTTATTTGGTATGGAAACATGGGTAATTTTATTGTCTTCTAAGAAATGTATGACACAATGATGGTGTGGTTTATTTTTTGCTCAAGGATTCAGGTTAAGGGCTTGTCATGGGTTTGATTATTGAGAAATGTACATGAAACTGTGGAGTGCCCCCTAGGATGCAAAATGGAGGTGTTTAGAGTGTTGACAAAATATACCAATTTTCATTATTTCATGGGCAGTAACTCTGGGAGTTACTGGTCCGACTGGCTGGTTTTTGATCTCGTCTACGCTCCATTGATATTAATAATCTGGTAAAGTTTGGTAAAGATAAGATGAAAAATTAAGGTGCTAAAGTGTTGACATCAAAAGTTAACGATGACGGATGAACGACGGACGGACGAAAGACCATAGGCCAGTATGCGTGTTCCATGTAACGGGCTGAACCCAAACTGGGTATGTAGGTAGATATTTCTTCCACGTTTTAACTTTTTTTTAATTCCTTTATTTTCTAATTATTTTAAATCAAGTATACGGATTAGGAACAGATGGTTCGACTATTAATTCACTTATGAAAAAAATGTTGGTGGGTGGGTTAGAAAGTTGTTGAGTCAGTAATCATAAAAACAGCAGGTCGGTCGGGTTACAGGAAACAAAGTATATTTTGTTTAGGCCTTAACACAACGTCATGTAGGTTAGCAATATTTGAATCTAGTCCTTCAATGCTCTGGGTAATCTTTAACCAAGAGCAAAGTTAATACTGATTTGAAATTGAACAATTTCTCTTGTGTTTCAGCAATTAAAACATACACATACACACTTTTGCTTTCTTTTAGTTCAATTCTACACAGAGATAACCCCTGGAAACTTTGTATAAGGCCACCATAATTTGGGCATTAATCATGAAATGATTTTGGCTTAATTGATGGAGTCTGAACTACTCAGATGACTCATGCAAAGTCATCCGTCTTAAAATAGCACTCTGAAGTTTTTTAAGGCACTGTTCCCAGGCGAGTGTACTATGCAATAGTATGCATACTGATCCCTCTCACCAGTAAAGCTGATTTAAAGATAACCATTTAATGTCCTCATTATCCCATGAGAACCCATGATGACATTCATGATTCTGCAACAGCTGTCTGGTGCCGATCATTTGACGCCAGATCAGGTTTATAGTGGGCCTTGAAATTCAATGAACAATCTTCATTCCTCACAACCTTTAATACTCCGAAATTCAACGAACAATCTTCATTTTTACAACCTTTAATACTCCCGAATCTTATTTGGGGTATGGTTCAGTGGCAACCTCTAAATCTGGAAAATGAATAAAATCTACGGAGTCAAGTGGTACTGTCACCATAGTTGATGACATTCTCGAATTTGAAGAAAAGGGACCAGCATGATAAGAATCTTAGGTTAGTTTTGGTGTCACTAGAAAGGGTTTAGCTTTACTGAAGACAAAACATGTAGCAGGAGTGTCTGAAGTGGAGTACCTTGGTCAATAAGGCTAAACATGAAACCATTTAGGGCAACTACCTGTCAGGGTTTGCCCCAAATCTCTCAGAGGTAACAGCCCCCATGATAGAGTTTGTTTGTTTGTGTGGTGTTTCATCATTTTCAACACATGTAAGGTTACATACGTCGGTCAATTTATTTTGTAGTGGAGACAGACCACCCACTTTTCCTAGGTGGAACCAGTGTTGTACACACCCTGCCATTCATAAGAATTGAAGAACTCCCTCACAAGTCAAGCTCCCAGTGGGATTCAAATCCACAGCGGTGAGAGGCGAGGTTTACAACGCAACATTTTAACCCCTCGGCCACAGAGACGCTTCCCCTATGATAGAATTACTGTCAAAAGATGTTGAGTTTTGCTGGGAAAAGCCTAAATGATGCATTTCAAAACGTCAAAGATCTCTCCACAAGGTCAAGTCTTAGCATACTTTGATCCTAAGAAACTGTTAATTTAGCAGGTTAAAGAAAGCAAGTATGGTCTAGGTGCAGTCTAAATGCAAAACAGAAAACCGACTGCCTACATATCGAAGTCACTGAGCACATCAGAAAAGAAAAAAAACGCTCAGAAAAGGCAAATGTTCGCTATTCTCTTTGGTTTCAGAAGAAGATTTCACAAATAGGTTTATGTGATGTGCAAACTGCCACTGATTTTGCTTTTTAAGAAGCCCCTTACTGCTACATGTCTGCAGTGTATGCTTCTTCAGTTGCAGAGGTATGACAATAAAGTGTCAAGTGCCAGTTGCAGACCTGTACATTAAGTCGGAAGTATCAAGATGACGTCTGTAATAATATCTCACTCTCAATCTTATATAATATACACATTAAATATAGCTGAAGCACAACACTTGTAGTGTCATTATATATTAATTCTGCTATCAGTAACAAACAAAACAATAAGAACCACACAATATGTTGTTTTGGCCTATGGTGTTATTGTGATTTCCCCATGTTCTAAGCTTTAGCAAAAACTAACTCCACTATTTTTAAAGTATTGCAATTTCAAAGACAATGACAAAAGTATTCCTTTTATAACATATATCTATCTGCATTAGGGACAAATTTCAAATTGTTTAAATACCGATCTGTACTGCGGTAAAGTTGACACTATATAAATATCACATTCATGAGAGAGTGATAGTAAGAATGTTTACACTGAGAATATACTTTTTTTGAAAACAACTTTTTTCAAAAACTTGCTATGAAAGTTGTAGTGTTGGATTGGAAATAACTAAACTAAGAAAATGAGTAGTAGTTTATTGAAATGGGTAGAGTACTTTTGAGTTAAAAATAGCAATTTCACCATATTGAGCCAATGACATCACAGACAGTAAGAAATTACACTTTGTTGTCTATGGGGATTTATTTAGCATGGGCGTTTATAATAACATTGATTATCATTACCTGTGGCAGTTGTTTAGCAATATCTCCACCAACAAACACAGCCTCCAAATAAATCCAGAGATTCTGTACAATCATCCAGTTCTCCAGAATGTCGGTGGTGTTAGACAGCTTACCCACCCACTCTTGTATCTTCTTCTTGAATGGTGCATTGTATCTGCGAAATATTTCATAGGAATTGAAATTGGACTAACATGTCTCCTGCAGTATTTATTTATTTGATGCTAATATTCACATCAGAAAGAGGGAGAGAGGATACATATAGGAATGTATTTACCCCCATACTTTTACTAGGGATTTCTTTTTCTTTAATTCTTTCAATTGCTTGCTTATTAGATCAATAACTTGGTACAGCCAGATGTAACTCAACATCACAGTTGAGTGATTCAGGCACAATACTCCAAAAAATATTAAGGTATATGTTTAAATATTAATCTAAACATTAAAATGTAGAAACATGTAATAAACCAAACCTATTGCTAAGCAGGGAGCTCAGAACCATCAATCCATCTTCAAGCAGGGCTACAATCTCAGATGTCTCGGCACCCTTCAGTAGTAATTCTCCCCGGACCTTGAAGTGGATAAAACTGAGATCTCTGTTACTCCAATCAGACACAACCTGGTTCAGTTTGGCCTCAATGTCCTTCTCCTTCACGGCTGAGATACACGTATCCTGCAGGTTATCAGTATATTACATATAAGAAAGAGGCTTCTTGAACCCAAGAAAACAAGTTAAAGCAGCAGACTCGAAAGATTGCAAAAGAGTGTGCATCTTGAGCAAGAAAACAATGGATTAATTAATACGTAAAATATAATTAAATATAAAATGGAAGCCAGGGAAATGAAAAAGTTAAGAATCAAACCAATTAAAGAAACAGCTCAAAAAGAGGTGTGCCTGTATTGCTCTTCTGGCTGTACGGAGTCTGTGGTTGGGGGGGGGTGGGGGGGGGGGGGGGATTAGATGTTGTAGCACTTATGACAAAACTCTTTGCCCTGCATTGAGCAAAATGGCAGTCGAACAAATAAATTACTGCAAGCTCCCAAAGTTGTACCCTTGTCAAGTCCCTAAATGACGATACCACATTAGAATCAAATGCATTCACATTTGGACAACATATGCAATTTTTTGTGTTTTTTTACCTGATTACCCTCTATAGGGTCCCAGTGGATGGAGCCAACATACGAAAACTTACTGCACATCTACACATTCTTAACTTGAAATTTCAAAGGGTACAGAAGGAGTTAACGTCACAAGCCCGAAACTTGTTATAGTAAATTAATAGTTCCCCAAGTTGTACCCCTGTAGAGGGACCCCTTTATGCAGGAGGTCAAAAGCCAATTTATATATGTTGTGCCTCGAGTCTATAAATGACCGTAACCATTCACATTTGGACAAAATGAGCAATTTTTTGTGGTTTATTACCCGATTACCCCCCAGCAGGCAGAGCCGAAATCCGAGATCTTATTGCGCATCTACACATCCTAACTAAGAAATACACCACACATGAGATATCAAAGGGTATAGAACAAGGACAGAACACTGTAATAATAAATTACTGCAAGCTCCCCAAATTGTATCCCTGTCGAGTCCCTATAAGCTGGAGGATAAACCCGTTGCATATTTTGTGCCTCGAGTCCCTAAACGACCATACAAAATAAGAATACATTTAGACAAGAAAAAAAAAGTTAGCCCCCAGTGGGATTTGAACCCACGACTCAAGGTTCGCAAAATAGCATAATGCATATTTAAGAAAATCAAGGACCAAAGTCTGGTGTTACTGGTCCGGTCCGGCTGATTTTCGAACCTGTGCGAGCTTTCATAGATACCAACAATCTGGCCAAGTTTGTTAAAGAGCAAATGAAAAACAAGAGGTCAATGACCTTGAAGATCTACAGTCAGGTTCTGAAAGCTAGATCAGCATTCCTGTGAAGTTTCATGAAAATCTGTCAAGTAATTTCAGTGTAGTCGTTACAAGTTTTTATATATGACTATGTAAACAAAGATGGCCACTGGCAACCATGTTTAATGTTGAATTTTGTTACGGTCTACTACACATCAAGAGCCACATTTCTGTTATGTTTCATGAAAATCCAGTAGTTTCAGAGGAGTAGTCGCTACAAGTTTTTACTATAATACTCCATGTAAACAAAGATGGCCGAGGACAGCCATGTTTATGTCACACCAAAATGATTTTCCACAAGGACCAACATCGTGTCATGCTGATCATTTTAGAAAAAGTCCCATATCAATATCACTTATAGTTTTCAAGACGTAGTCGCTACAAACTTGTTTTTTTTAAAAACCTTATTTTAGCTGTGGCCATCTTGAATTTCTGGCCAACCTGAAATTTTGCTAGGACCAACTAGACATCAAGAGCAACATTCCTGTGAAATTTCATGATAAACCGTCAAGTAGTTTCAGAGGAGTAGTTGCTGCAAGTTTTTACAATATAACTCTATGTAAACAAAGAGGCGGCCATGTTTAACGTCGAATCAAAAGATTTTCAACAAGGATCAACATCATGTCATGCTGATCATTTTAGAAAAAGTCCCATATCAATATCACTTATAGTTTTCAAAAAGTAGTCGTTAAAAACTTGTTTTTTAAAAATCTATTTTTAGCCGTGGTGGCCATCGTGAATTTCTGGCCGACCTGACATTTTGTTAGGATCAATTAGACATCAAGAGCAACATTCCTGTAAAGTTTCATGAAAATCCGTCAAGTAGTTTCAGAGGAGTAGTCGCTACAAGTTTTTACTATATAACTCTATGTAAACACTGAAAGAAGGCCACTAGCAGCCATGTTTACCGTCGAATCAAAACGATTTTCAACAAAGACCAACATCATGTCATGCTGATCATTTTAAAAAAAGTCCCATATCAATATCACTTATAGTTTTCAAGAAGAAGTCGCTACAAACTTGTTTTTGAAAAATCTATTTTTAGCTTTGGCAGCCATCTTGGATTTCACATCAACATGTATTTTTGCTGGAATCAACTCGACTTCATGGGCAACATTTCTGTAAATTTACATGAAAATCCATCCAGTAGTTTCAGAGGAGTAGTTGCTAAATAAAAGAGTTTACAGACGGACGGACACCGCACCACGGCATAAGCTCTGCTGATCTTTGATCAGTAGAGCTAATGAAGGCCCTATCATGCTGAGACAAAATATAGCATATTTAACTAAATTAAGGGCCATAACTCTGGTGCTACTGGTCCGATCTGGCTGGTTTTCAAAGTTGTTCAAGCTTTCATTGATATCAACAATATCGCTAAGTTTAGAAATGATCAGATGAAAAATGAAGGCCCTATCATGTTAACAAGGTAAAAGTAAACGTATGGACGGACATATAACTTGCCATCCAATAAGCTCTGCTGCCCAGTAGAGCCAAAAACAAACATTTTAGAAAAACTAGACAGGGGGATGCAACACCTGAATTCACTGAATTAAAACTGTATTTATAGTTTCTATAAAGGCGGGTTTAAAGATCTTAAATATAAATCAAAACATCTAGCTCATGTTAAACTTTCTGGAAAATTATGTAGTTCACTTAAAACTGTTCTTATTCTAGAAGACTGGCTATTTCATTCTAAACAATATTCTTTTTGACCTGCTTCCAAAATGTTCTTGAACATATAATACAAACAAACCTCAATATCTTCCTTATACTTCAGAAGTGGAGCCTTCATGATGTCACGCAGAGTGAAATTCTCTGAATCAAAGTCGAACGTATGTCCAGTCAGACTGGCGATCTTCTCCCAGTGACGTTCCTGCATGGCCTTGTTGGACATCAGTTCCAGAATCGGACAAGACTCACTAAAGTCATCAATCTTGTTCTTCAGTTCCATGTAAGCCTGCCAGTCCTTTAATGCTTTGGGTAATCTGCGACATCTGCAGGATACATATACATTATACACATCAAGTTTCATACCATTACGAGTCACGGATCTGACAAAAAAATTCTATGAACTTGACCATAAACATGTGGCCCCTAAATTGATGCGAAAAACACTGTCTATTGAAAATACATACAGATATAAGTTGCAACCCATAATCTGAGAAAAAATTTTGCCCCTGTAAACAATTTTGCCCCTGTAAACTCATTATTTCTAAAACGATTTTCAAAATTAAGGAATCTAAATTTACAAATAAAATTTCATGTTCCACTGATATACATTTTATTTAGGTAGGGGCAATCCAGGAAAATACGGACGAACGTATAAATATGGATGCTTTTCGGAAATAAACGACTTCTTATGAACTATCACAAACAGGATTACAAGTTTTACCGTTTTGGTAGTTAGAACCGTCTACGTCACACAAAATATGACGTTTACACACGTCATACTTTTTCAAAGAAGTCAACCACGCTTCCTTTCCGATTTTTCATCAACATCGATAGGGTGTTGTATCTCGATAGGTGTTGTAACAGTGCTATTACAGGTATAATTTTCAGCAAAATATTCAATAAATGGTTCATTTATGTAGATGAAAATTTCTGTTTCCAGAAAGTTACAGGTTTGATGGTATTTTAAAGAGAAAATATTGAGAAAATTGAGATTTTAAAATCATCCGAATTTTCCCAGGCCACTTTTGAGCCGTCGGATAAATACGGACACACAATTCCTGAGAGCACAATACTTAATAGCGATGATGAGATAGTGGTTCTGCATAATTATTTAAAATAAACTGAAAACATTTTTTGTCCGAAAACACACCCAGTTTTCTTTCTTTTTTAGGCAATATGTTGAAGGTCATCATATATTCGGTTTATGCTTCGGGCATGCATGACTGTTGGTGAAGGTTACTATGGCAAACCTGAGCCCAACAACCCTTTCGATCCATATGCCATAGCAATACATGATGGCGTATTTGATGGTCGATGTGTTGCATATCTAAGGCGGTCCGATGCAGCCTTGATGTCACAGTTATACAGGGAAAGCCTGATCGAAGGAAACATTCTTATTAAATCAAAATTTGAACCTATATTCAAAAGAGGTGGACCTCTGCAACGTGTAATTTAGGGTATTGCTGCAAGGAAATGAACTTGCCAAAGGTCGTGGAAATTATTGAAGGACATTCTCTGGCTTATAAAGTTATCTAAAAAAATTAAATTACTAACATTTTGCTACTAACCGTTCAGTCTTTTCTATATAGTATGTAATAGGTTACTAGTAAAGAGATAAATTAGTTTCATGCATGTAAAGTTCTGGATCAATACGTAGAACTCATTTTAAATAAAATCGTGACAAATGCGTTTTGTGTAAATATCTTGTCATTGCCCATGGGACATAGGTAACCTGTATCTGTCCATCTGGAAATCTGTCGGACCTCTGATGTAATGAGGATAGGCTGTTGTCAATTCCCCCCAAACCATGAAGTTAGTGAAAAACCACTATCTCAGACATCGCATTTCATCATGTATGACTACAGTAATTACTTATTAAATGCGGTTCATATAGTAAACACAAAATACCACCCTTAAATGTTTTATTACAGCAATGCCGAAAAAGTATCAGTACACAAAAAGAGGAAAACCCATGAACTATGACCAAACCTCCTTGGAAAAAGCTGTTGCTGCAGTCCATAACTGAATGTTGTTTAACGGCTCATCAACACAGTATAGGTTATTTAGAGCCGCCCCAGAGTGAGGGGAGTGATACATCGGAATCCGGGACCCATGCCCTACTCTTATTATCAAATAGATTCCTATGGCTCTTTAACATGCTCGGAGGATAGACCGATACATGGGACAGCCCGGTTTACATCCCCATCCAACCGACAAGGCTAAGGGAAAGTGTCTTGCCCAAAAACACACCGACGAAACTCAGTGGCACCACGGAGGACTAAACCCAGGGCCTCCGGTTACAAATCTGCCATAGCGGACTGTCCGTGCATCAGTCTGCAGAGAAGTTCAATATTCCTAGGTCAACCATTGGAGACAGGGTTTCAGGAAAGCAAAATGTGAATGCAACACACGGACATCCTCCAGCATTGACTATCGATATGGAGAGCAAGATAGTGTGTAGCATAAAGATGGCAGCAACACAAGGTTTCGGCCTGAGTAGAAAACAAATTCTGAGTCGGACAAACATTCTCTGCACAAATGAAAATTAAAGCAGGTATTCTGAATTCCACGCCGGCAAAGAATGGTTTGAGGGTCTTAAACGCCGGTACCCAGAGCTAGTTCTGCGGAAACCTGAAAAGTTGTCTTCCATGTGCGCGAGAATGCTGAATCCGGAAATTCTTGGAAAATATTTTGATGATTTAGGCACAATTATCGATGAAGGCAATTTTGATTCTAATCCACAAAGAATATGGAATTGTGACGAAATGAGTTTCAACATGGAACACAGTCCTGTAAGAGTGTATGCAGGCAGATAGGGCGAAAAATTCGTTTAACAGTCATGAATTTAACAGTCATGGGTTGTGTCAATGCGATCGGCCCTCGTATGCCACCGATGTTGATAACAAAAGGGAAAACACCTAGGTCATTGCTTGGATACCGTACAGAGGATGCACTCAAAAATTCAATATCGACCTACCAGAACAAGGGATGGATCTCTGATGAAATCGATGAACATTGGTTTGAGCAAGTCTTCTTAAAACACAGCGGCCCGGAATGTCCCCAGCTGTTGCTTATGAATGGCCATGGCTCCCACGAAACCTTGGCAATCATTGAAAGAGCAATTGAAGAAAATATAGTGTTGATGGTGTTTTCTCCGCATTGCACACATTTCTTGCAGCCGCTCGATCCAACGGTTTTTGGTCCACTGAAGGCAGCTTATAATGACGCATGTTCTACTTTATTATACTTACAGCAAAATCCATTGCACCAAATAAACAAGTACAAGTTCCTAGTCTATTTGCTCAAGCATGGCATAATGCGCTCGGTGTTGTAAACATAAGGAATGGCTTTCGGGCATGTGGAATCGTCCCGCTAAACAGAAAGGCTGTCCCAAGTAAGGCTTACAATCCAAACTCACCAACTGGCTGATCGTACTCAGTCATCAGCAAATGCCAACAATGAACTGGCGTCTGACATATCCTACCAAAACCTAACCTCTGATATTTCGTTGTCCGAAATAAGATTTGAGAAGTCCAGCCAGGTCTTAGATTTAGGTGATCTGCAGCAGATCTTGAATTTACTTGCTAGTGGAGATGCTGCCATTGAAGACCCAGGTAACCATGATGACATCAACGAGGTCTCCGTTGACAACTGCACTGATTCACTGTTTCTTCCTGAAAAGCTCAACGAAAGGCCATCTAGTAAATCTGAACGGCAAACTTGCAATAGTCACAAATTACCAGTGAGGATATTGTTGAACAAAAAAGGCTTAAGCTTGAGAAGAAAACTAAGAAAAAACCCAAAGGCAGAGGCAGAGAGATAAAAAATGAAATGATGTAGATGTATAAAAACTGGCTTATAAAGTTATCTAAAATTTTAAATTACTAACGTTTTGCTACTAACCGTTCAGTCTTTTCTATACAAAGGCACGATTATCGGTAACTGTTGTAAACATTCTCTAATCATGTACATGATATACAGTGATACGTATAATAATGAACTAGATGTGTATGTTAAAATTGTAAAACTACGGAATGAATTTCAATGTAAAGATTTTAAACGGTACGAGTTGAACTGTGTTCCTATGTATTTTTTTTAAAAAGGCTCGACAGTCCTTATTTCCCCTATTGGAAATTGGCAAGTCCTGATTTTTACACCAATACGTCCGTATTTTTCCTATCGCGTCCGTATTTTACAATTTTCACTGGAGTTATAAATCTACTATTTGGACTGCTTTGGACCTACTGAATACGCTGAAATAAACAATAACATGCGAGGACAGTGCTGTCCGAACTGAATTAGCACTTTGATGTCTGATTTTTCCCACCGCATTAGTCACAGTAACGTCTCAAACGAGACCTTGCAAAAATCGTCCGTATTTACTCGGACTGCCCCTTCCATTAAGTTTGTATATGGAAACTGTTACACTATGTAGGGGACATTATTAGTTATTAGGATTCTTGACAGGGGACATGGGCTCACATTCCCTGCCTGGAAATTATATTCACCCGAGCCGTTAGGCGAGGGGGAATATATATTTCCAGGCAGGGAATGTGAGCCCATGTTCCCCTGTCAAGAATCCTAATATTATATAAACGAATTTGTCATACTTCAAAGTTGTAACCATTTATTTATGAAAAAAAACAGCCAAAAACACGATTTCATTTTTATTGCTCCAATTACCCCGTGACGTGCCTCTAACTAGACGTTGTTTACTTTCGTGACGTCATCGCTCTAACGTCGTTAAGTCTTGCGGATTTTTTAATAAAATAAACGTATTTTGTCACTATGTTAACGTTTTATTATCTGTAAAATTGCCAAAAAAAATACACTTACGATTATTTCAGACTTTTACACACAGTGAAAAGCGCAGAAAAGCGATAGGTAGGAAAAACGAATCGGCAACATTATTGTCGCCATTTTGTTTTTGTGTATTTGAGTAATGGGGTACCTTCAGGGAATTCATCCTATGTTCACGTCTCGAGACGTAGACATGGCTCATGTCTACGGCGCATTGACCAATGAAATCCTGAGAATTTTCTTTGCAGTATGACAAATACCCATGTCAATATCCACAAAACAAAATCAGAAATTTGTTCAAAATATGTACAATGTTCATTTTTTATACCCAGGTCTTCATTTGAACAAACTTGATAGTATACGGTATACTTAACATTTTGAAAAACAACTGTCAGAATATGCCCAGTGGTTCTCTTAACCCTTTCGCCGCCAAATTTTAAATGTTGTCTGCTAAAATTTAAATTCAAACCGTCCAGTGATATTTTGTATATAAAGTGTTATGGAAAACATTATAGCGAGTGGTTTGTTTATGGTATGATTATGGACAGGTTGATCTGGGTTTACATTGGTCGCAAAAATCAATGTCTTCGACTGTGGCAGCGAAAGCGTTTAGAGTTTTCCCTATAAATCTCTATATTCCAACTTTGAACACCCTGGATCAAATGTTTCAACATGTAAAACATTTACCTATTTTGAAGGTCAGATAATTCCTGGTTTATTTTCTCAATGTCCACTTCCGTCCAGATAATGTCGAAGTAACCATTGATACTGGCCATCACGGTACTGTAGAGACCGTACAATTTCTGTAGCAGATTCAACTCCTTCTTCATGCGAGCCAGCGTGGGATATTCGGTCACAGACAGGCCAAACAGCTGTTCCCCGGAATTGTAGATACCGTACTTGTTCCACAGCTCATCAAAATGACTCTATAGGATATACAGGTACAGGTTTAATTACACTGAATCTGCTGGATGTCTTCTGGTGAAATTTGGTGAAAATTCAGCAAAGAAGCTCAAGCTATGAATATCGTAGACCATACATGACCTATAACATGATGTTAGATGCATATAAGGAACATTCTGGTGAAGTTTGGTGAAAATCCTACAAGAAAGAAGCAAGATACGCGTTGTAGCAGAGACCGGACGTGATCTATATTTCGTCAAAAATAGGTAACCCGAAATTCTGCACGATGTTAGATGCAGATAAGGAACATTCTGGTGTAGTTCTTGGTGAAAATCCTGCAAGTAACATAGAACAAACAATAAATGAGAAAGCTCAATGAGATAAGAAAGGCAATACTCAAGCTAATGCCATGATAACATACTGTATAATACCAGAAAACAATATTCACAAGTATTTTATAAAACCTTCCATGTGTGCTTATATTAACAAATAAATGAGTTTTTTTAGGTAACGAAAAACAAACGTGTTGTGTTATATACAACATTACACTAACTATACACTAACTAAAGCAAATTATATCAGGGAAGCAAATGGTCAACAGTCATAATTAACAAATTCATATAATTTTTTGTTTAAAAATAACTTTACCTGGTACGTTTGTAGTCTATCGTTGGCTTCATTTGGAGATATACCTTCAACCATTGGCCCATTCTGAAAACAACAACCCAATTCTTGCTGATTAGAAAATCAAATGTGAAAACAATTTAAAATTAAATGAAAGAATAGGAACTAGAAAAGTTACCATGAGTGCCTGTACAAAACAATAATTGATCCATATATGTGGCTGATGTGTAATCCTTCAGAGAAGGCTGTCATGAATGGATTTTGTAGAATACCTCCACAGATGTTAGCAGTGTAATAATGCACCTTATCATAGCTGAGGCTAAAGTCTTCAACATCTTTGTAAAACACCCCCACAGATGTTAGCAGTGTAATAACTCACCTCATCATAACTGAGAGTAAAGTCTTCAACATCTTTGTAAAACACCTCCACAGATGTTAGCAGTGTAATAACACACCTCATAATAACTGAGGGTAGTCTCCAACATCTTTGTAAAACACCTCCACAGATGTTAGCAGTGTAATAACGCACCTCATCATGACTGAGGGTAAAGTCTTCAACATCTTTGTGTAACACCCCCACAGATGTTAGCAGTGTAATAATGCACCTCATCATAACTGAGGGTAGTCTCCAACATCTTTGTAGAACACCTCCGCAGATGTTAGCAGTGTAATAATGCACCTCATCATAACTGGGGGTAGAGTCTTCAACATCTTTGTAAAACACCTCCACAGATGTTAGCAGTGTAATAACGCATTTCATCATAACTGAGGGTAAAGTCTTCAACATTGTTGTAAAACACCTCCGCAGATGTTAGCAGTGTAATAACGCACCTCATCATAACCGAGGGTAAAGTCTTCAACATCTTTGTAGAACACCTCCGCAGATGTTAGCAGTGTAATAACGCACCTCATCATAAGTGAGGGTAAAGTCTTCAACATCTTTGTAAAACACCTCCACTAGCAGTGTAATAACGCACCTCATCATAACTGAGGGTAGTCTCCAACATCTTTGTAGAACACCCCCACAGATGTTAGCAGTGTAATAATGCACCTTATCATAACTGAGGGTAAAGTCTTCAACACCTTTGTAGAACACCCCCACAGATGTTAGCAGTGTAATAACTCACCTTATCATAACTGAGGGTAGTCTCCAACATCTTTGTAGAACACCCCCACAGATGTTAGCCATGTAATAACTCACCTCATCATAACTGAGGGTAAAGTCTTCAACATCTTTGTAAAAGACCTCCACAGATGTTAGCAGTTCCGTCTTGAATCCGGGTTGAAGACGGACAAGGTCATCTTGAACTTGGTTCTGAAAAAATGAGCTGATATTCACTTTCTAATACAGCTTTTGCATCCTTTTAGATTATGAAACAAGAGGGCCAAGATGGCCCTAAATCGATCACCTGAGTACTGGCCCATTATCGAACTTCTTCGAAATCTTATGGTCATATACAATCTGTGCAAGTTTGGTTAAGATTGTTAAGATTGTTCAAGAAATGTGAAGGTGCTAGAGTGTAACACCTGGGGCAGGCCCAAATGTGACCCCAGGGCTACATGTAATATATGAGAGCTGTGTGCCTTGTGGTTTTAGAGAAGGTTTTTAATCTTTTCCCTGTACAAGTCTATGTACAACATGTGACTGTGACCCCAGTGTCACCATTTGAGCAAACGTGGTAGAGGACCATAAGAGTATAGTAAATGCAAAATATTAAACCTCTGTGTTTTGTGGTTTCAGAAAAGAAGATTTTTTTATGTTTTTTCCTTTACAAGCCTATGTAAAACTGTGACTCCCTGGGCGGAGCCAAATGTGACCCCAGGGTCACAATTTGAAAAAACTTGGTAAATGACCATAAGCTTATAGCAAATGCAAAATATTAAACATGGCTCTTGCAGTTTCAGAGTAAGAAGATTTTTTAAGTTTTTCCCTATACAAGTCTATGTGAAACAGGTGACCCCTGCGGTGAAGCACCATTTGAACAAATGTGGTAAAGGACCATAATCTTATAGTGATGCAAAATATTAAACCTCTGGCTCTTGTAGTTCAGAGAAGACTTTTTTAAAAAAAAAATCCTATATAAGTCTATGTTAAACTGTGACCCCGGAGCAGTGCCAAATTGACCCCAGGGTCACCACTATTTGAACAAACTTGGTAGAGGACCATAAGCTTATAGTAAATGCAAACATTAAACATCTGGCTCTTGCAGTTCCAGAGAAGAAGATTTTTTATGTTTTTCCCTATACAAGCTTATGTAAAACTTTGAACCCTGGGCGGGGCCAAATGTGACCCCAGGGTCACCATTTGAACAAACTTGGTAAATAGTAAATGCAATATATTAAACCTCTGGCTCTTGTAGTTTCAGAAGAATTGTTTTTAAATGTTTTCCTATATAAGTCTATGTAAAACTGTGACCCCCGGGGCGTTGCCAAATGTGACCTCAGGCTCACCATTTGAACAAACTTGGTAAAGGACCATAATCTTATAGTAAATGCAAAATATTAAACCTCTGGCTCTTGTTTCAGAGAAGATTTTCTAAGTTTTTCCCTATACAAGTCTATGTAAAACATGTGACCCCTGCGGTGGTGCCAAATATGACCCCAGGGTCACCATCTGAACAAACTTGGTAAAGGACCATAATCTTATAGTGAATGCAAAATATTAAACATCTGGCTCTTGTAGTTTCAGAGAATATATTTTAAAAAAAAATCCTATATAAGTCTATGTAAAACTGTGACCCCCGGGGCGGGGCCAAATTAGACCCCACGGTCACCATTTGAACAAAATTAGTAGAGGACGATTAGCTGATGCTACATGTAATACATGAGAGCTCTTTGCTTTGTGGTTTCAGAGAAAATGATTTTTTAAAGTTTTTTCTTATATGTCTATATGAAAAACATGTAAAATCTCAATATACAAACTTTGGACCCCCGTGGCACGACAATTTTTAACCCCGGGGACTTGGATCATCAAAGTGAAGTTTGGTCAAAATTGGCCAAGCGGTTTCTGAGAAGTCATTTGAAGAAAAGTTAACGCCGACGACAGACAACAGATGACGGACGACAGACAACGGATGACGGACGACGGACAACGGACGGAGAGTGTTCCCAATAGAAAAAATTGAAATACAGCTTTAAACACTGCTCGCATGGTTCCCGGGCAGGAATATGGTCACTGCCTATCCTGGAAGAGAGGTAGAATTCCCTCAATTTCTTATCATTTTATCATGCTCATTAAATTGCGTGGTTTTAGGATGCCACTTAAGTCGTGGCAGAAAATAACTATCTTGGCTACCTCATTATCTGTTGGCTACCTCAATACCTGACAAGGTTTAGAAATTATGGACAGGACACACACATATTTACTTAATCAAGGTCAACAAACAAGAGACATGTAATTCCACAACAAGAGGCCCAAGAGGGCCTGTGGACGCTCTACTGGCTAACATGGCTCTTATAACATTAATGAAGTGAGTGACTGCCATTTACGTTTTTTTGAAAGTTTCGGGCAAAAAACAGCTTTTTAACTAAATCAAAGGCCATAACTAAAGAATCTGGTAAAGTTTGGTAAAGATCAGATGAAAAATGAAGGCCCAACCGTATCAATGAGGCAACATATAGCATGTTTAACTAAATCAAGAACACCTCTGTTACTGGTCCGACTGGTCGAACATAGAGCTAAAAATGCAAAAAAAAAATTGCAAAAAAAATGCAAAAAAAATGCCAAAAAAAAATTCAAAATTGCAAAAAGAAAAATAAATTGCAAAACTTTAAAAAAAAAAAGAGAAGATATTTCAAAAAAAAAAATTCAAAAAAATTCAAAAAAAAATTCAAAAAAAATATTTAAAAAAAAATAATTCAAAAAAAAAAATCTCTATACATGTCTATGTAAAACATGTGACCCGAGGGTTACCATTTGAACAAACTTGGTAAAGGACCATAAACTTACAGCAAATGCAAAATATTAAACCTCTGGCTCTTGCAGTTCCAGAGAAGAAGATTTTTTTCAGTTTTTCCCTATACAAGCAATTATGTAAAACTGTGAACCCCGGGGCGGGGCCAGATGTGACCCCAGGGTCCCCATTTGAACAAAATTGGTAAAGGACCATAAGCTTATAGCAACAGCAAAATATTAAACCTCTGGCTCTTGCAGTTTCAGAGAAGAAGATTTTTTAAGTTTTTCCCTATACATGTCTATGTAAAACATGTGACCCTTGGGGCGGGGCCAAATGTGACCCCAGGGTCACCATTTGAACAAACTTGGTAAAGGACCATAAGCTTTTAGCAAATGCAAAATATTAAACCTCTGGCTCTTGCAGTTCCAGAGAAGATTTTTTTTCTTCAGTTTTTCCCTCTACAAGCATTTATGTAAAACTGTGAATCCCCGGGGCAGGGCCAGATGTGACCCCAGGGTCCCCATTTGAACAAAATAGGTAAAGGACCATAAGCTTATAGCAACACCAAAATATTAAACCTCTGGCTCTTGCAGTTTCAGAGAAGAAGATTTTTTAAGTTTTTCCCTATACATGTCTATGTAAAACATGTGACCCTTGGGGCGGGACCAAATGTGACCCCAGGGTCACTATTGTCACTATTTGAACAAACTTGGTAAAGGACCATAAGCTTATAATAAATGTAACATATCAAACCTCTGACTCTTGTAGTTGGCGATAAGAAGATTTTTAAAAAAAAAATCCTATATAAGTCTATGTAAAACTGTGACCCTCGGGGCGGGGACAAATTTGACCCCCGGGTCACCATTTGAACAAACTTAGTAGAGGACCATAAGCTGATGCTACATGTATTACATGAGAGCTCTGTGCCATGTGATTCCAGAGAAGAAGATTTTTTTCAGTTTTTCCCTATACAAGCCTATGTAAAACTGTGACCCCCGGGGTGGGGCCAAATGTGACCCCTGGGTCACCATTTGAACAAACTTGATAGAGGACCACAAGCTTATAGCAAATGCAAAATATTAAACCTCTGGCTCTTGCAGTTTCAGAGAAGAAGATTTTTTAAGTTTTTCCCTATACATGTCTATGTAAAACATGTGACCCGAGGGTCACCATTTGAACAAACTTGGTAAAGGACCATAAGCTTATAGTAAATGCAAAATATCAAACCTCTGGCTCTTGTAGTTTCCGAGAATTAGTTTTTTTTTTAAAAATCCTATATAAGTCTATGTAAAACTGTGACCCCCGGGGCGGGGACAAATTTGACCCAAGGGTCACCATTTGAACAAACTTAGTAGAGGACCATAAGCTGATGCTACATGTAATACATGAGAGCTCTGTGCCTTGTGGTTTCAGAGAAGAAGATTTTTTAAAGTTTTTTCCTATATGTCTATATGAAAAACATGCAAAACCTCAATATACAAATTTTGGACCCCCGGGGCACGGCCATTTTTGACCCCGGGGACTTTATTTGAACAAACTTGATAGTCTAGGCGTTGGCGATCATTTTAAAAGAAAAACTGTTGAAATCTGTCCAGCGGTTCTGGAGAAGAAGATTTTTTAATGTTTCGACCATATATGGTAATGGCAGCCATCTTGGATGTAGCATTGACCTAATTTTAACAAACCTAAAAAGCATTCAACTAAGGATCATCCATGTGAAGTTTGGTCAAAATTAGCCAAGCGGTTTCTGAGAAGAAGTCGTTTGAAGAAAAGTTAACGGACGACAGACGACAGACGACAGACAGACAGACGACGGACGACGGACAACACAGCATCCCATAAGCTCTGCTGGCCCTTGGCCAGTAGAGCTAAAAACCACATTTTTCCATTTGTAATGCTGTGTCAGTCCTAACTGCAGTTATTAGCGAGTCTGACACCCCAAATTGATTATATTTTTTTAGTATCTTGACAACAGCGACTTCAAATGCAATTCCAAGGTTCATTTCCATATAAGCAGATGCAGCATACAGTTTCTTTCAAGTATCTCATTCCTAACTCAAGTTTGTGCTCAGAAACTATTTTTCTATTTTTAGTAACAACCACCTTGATCCCAAGTGATCTCAAATGCAATAAAAGCTACCTGCAACCAAGTTTCGTTCCAATATCTCATTTCTAAATAAAGTCATTTTCCTGAAACCTCTAGTTTCGCACTGCAGGAATGCTCATCTGCCAAACAACATCAGCCAATCTAATAAGCATCTGTTGGAAAACATTCAAATCAAATTTGGTGAACATCTGACACCATTTACTAAAGTTACCGTGTTCACAATAATTAGATTATGAATGATGAAATATGGAAAACGACGGACAAAAATAATTGCTTTGTTTGGTGTTTAGTGTCATTTTCAGCACATTTTCAGCACATTTTAGGCTATGTATGATGGTCGATTTATGTGGTAGAGGTGACTACCCACATATCATTACGTGGTCCGAGTATTAACTTTGATACCCCATCCAACCCCTTCTCCAGGAAGGTAAAACAGGGTTGGCTGGGGTATGAAATAAAACCTTAATTTCCGCTTAAAAAGTTTGCATATTGTAAGTAAGTAAAAAGTAAACAGGTTATCACATTTTTTTCAGCAAAATATGTTTTTACACGTTTTATTGTCGAAATATCCATTATAAAATCCTGTTAATATAAGCTTTCTCATCGTTTAATGGAATTAAGGCAGGACCACGGAATGTTCCTGGGTAGAACTAGAACTGAAGGTGATGAATACCCCTGCTCAAATTCTAAGTCAAACAAAGGGCCATAATTCTATAACAAGAGGCCCAAGAGGGCCCTCTACTTGCTAAAACAGCTCTTATAGATTTAGATAGATATAGCTAGATAAACCTCTCTTCTCCTATAGATTTAACAAAGGAAAATACAATATAGCATTTTTCAACAAATCAAGGGCCATAACTTTGTTATTACTAACAAGATTTAGCTGTTTTTCGAAATTGTCCAAGATTTCAATGATATACCGCGCTTTGCACAACTAGACATCATACTGAGGCTTCCTGCCAAATTTTGTAGAAATCCAACAAGCCATTTAAGAGGAGTAGTGCCGACAAGAAATTTAAAATAACAAGAGGTCAATGACCTTGAAGCTCTACCGATTGATTTTGATTTCAGGAAGTAGTCGCTACAGACTTGTTTTTTGAAAATCTATTTTTAAACGTGGCGGCCATCTTGAATTTCCGGCCGACCTGAAATTTTGCTAGGATCAATTAGACATTAAGAGCAACATTCCTGTGAAGTTTCATGAAAATCAGTCAAGTAGTTTCAGAGGAGTAGTCGTTACAAGTTTTCATTATATAACTCAATGTAAACAAAGATGGCCACTGGTAGCCATGTTTAACGTCAAATCAAAACGATTTTCAACAAGGACCAACATCATGTCATACTGATCATTTTAGAAAAAGTCCCATATCAATATCTCTTATAGTTTTGAAGAAGTAGTCGCTACAAACTTATTTTTTAAAAATCTATTTTTAGCTGTGGCGGCCATCTTGAATTTCCGGCCGACCTGAAATTTTTCTAGGATCAACTAGACATCAAGAGCAACATTCCTGTGAAGTTTCATGAACATCCGTCAAGTAGTTTCAGAGGAGTAGTCGCTACAAGTTTTTACTATATAACTCTATGTAACCAAAGATGGCCACTGGCAGCCATGTTTAACGTCGAATCAAAATAATTTTCCACAAGGATCAACATCATGTCATGCTGATCATTTTAGAAAAAGTCCCATATCAATATCACTTATAGTTTTCAAGGAGTAGTCGCTACAAACTTATTTTTTAAAAATCTATTTTTAGCTGTGACGGCCATGTTGAATTTCTGGCAGATCTGAAATTTTGCTAGGATCAATTATACATCAAGAGCAACATTCCTGTAAAGTTTCATGAAAATCCGTCAAGTAGCTTCAGAGGAGTAGTCGCTACAAGTTTTTACTATATAACTCTATGTAAACAAAGATGGCCGCTGGCAGCCATGTTTAACGTTGAATCAAAACGATTTTTGACAAGGATCAACATCATGTCATGCTGATCATTTTAGAAAAAGTCCCATATCAATATCACTTATAGTTTTCAAGAAGTAGTCGCTACAAACTTTAAAACTCTAATTTTAGCTTTGGCGGCCATCTTGGATTTCACATCAACATGAATTTTTGCTAGGATCAACTAGACTATATGGGCAACATTTCTGTAAAGTTTCATGAATATCCATCCAGTAGTTTCAGAGGAGTTGTCGCTACAAATAAAAGTTTACGGACAGACAGACGGACAGCGCACCACATCTTAAGCTCTGCTGATCTCTGATCAGTAGAGCTAAAAATGTCAAAGGGCCATAACTCCGTCAAAAATCAGCGAACTGGAACAAAAGAGTGATATGCACAACTAGACATCTTACCGATGCTTCCTGCCAAGTTTCGTCGAAATTCAACAAGGCATTTAGGATGAGTAGCGCCGACAAGAAATTTTAAAGTAAGTGTCAAGTAATTAAAAAGATAATGAAAACAAATTGAAAAAAATTTAACAAATTTTAAAACAAATTCAAATCAATCAAAAAAAAAAAAATAATAATATTTAAAAATTAAAAAAAAAAAAAAAAAAAAAAAAAATTAAAAAAAAAAAGAAATTAAAAAAAAAAAAAATATTGAAAAAATAAAAAAAAAAAAATATTAAAAAAAAAATTGAAATTGAGTTTTTTTTTAAAAAAAATAAATCTAAAAAAAAATAAAAAATTGAAAAACAGTTTTTCCCTATACAAGCCTAAGTAAAACTGTGACCCCCAGGGTGGAGCCAAATGTGACCAAAAGGTCACCATTTGAACAAGCTTGGTAGAAGACCATAAGCTTATAACAAATGCAAAATATTAAACCTCTGGCTCTTGCAGTTTCAGAGAAGAAGATTTTTTTAAATTTTCCCTATACATGTCTATGTAAAACATGTGACCCTTTGGACGGGGTCACCATTTGAACAAACTTGGTAAATAGTAAATGCAATATATTAAACCTCTGGCTCTTGTAGTTTCAGAAGAATTGTTTTTAAATGTTTTCCTATATAAGTCTATGTAAAACTGTGACCCCCGGGGCGTTGCCAAATGTGACCTCAGGCTCACCATTTGAACAAACTTGGTAAAGGACCATAATCTTATAGTAAATGCAAAATATTAAACCTCTGGCTCTTGTTTCAGAGAAGATTTTCTAAGTTTTTCCCTATACAAGTCTATGTAAAACATGTGACCCCTGCGGTGGTGCCAAATATGACCCGAGGGTCACAATTTGAACACACTTGGTAAAGGACCATAAGGTTATAGCAAATGCAAAATATTAAACCTATGGCTCTTGCAGTTCCAGAGAAGAAGATTTCAGTTTTTTCCTATACAAGCATTTATGTAAAACATGTGACCCTTGGGGCAGGGTCAAATGTGACCCGAGGGTCACAATTTGAACAAACTTGGTAAAGGACCATAAGCTTATAGCAAATGCAAAATATTAAACCTCTGCCTCTTGTAGTTTTCGAGAAGAAGATTTTTAAAAAAAAAATCCTATATAAGTCTATGTAAAACTGTGACCCCCCGGGCGGGGACAAATTTGACCCCAGGGTCACCATTTGAACAAACTTAGTAGAGGACCATAAGCTGATGCTACATGTAATACATGAGAGCTCTGTGCCTTGTGGTTTCAGAGAAGATTTTTTAAAGTTAATTCCTGTATGTCTATATGAAAAACATGCAAAACCTCAATATACAAACTTTGGACCCCCGTGGCACTGCCATTTTTAACCCCGGGGACTTTGTTTGAACAATCTTGATAGTCTAGGAATTGGCGATCATTTTAAAAGAAGAACTGTTGAAATCTGTCCAGCAGTTCTGGAGAAGAAGATTTTTTAAGGTTATGACCATATATGGTAATGACAGCCATCTTGGATGTAGCGCTGACCTAATTTTAACAAATCTAAAAAGCATTCATCTAATGATCATCCATGTGAAGTTTGGTCAAAATTAGCCATGCGGTTTCTGAGGAGAAGTCGTTTGAAGAAAAGTTAATGGACGACGGACGGACGACAGACAATGGAAGACGGACAACACACCATCCCATAAGCTCTGATGGCCCTTGGCCAGTAGAGCTAATAAATTAGGCAATCAACAATGGGTGATGTAAAGGGTCATCAGTTGTTATGTTTATATGATGTTTGGGAACAACCCATTCAAAACTGTTTGAGGAATGCAAGTAATAACAAGATATGTGTCCATGGGACATGGATGCCCCACTTCAAAGCATCTGCAATACTGTGAAAGGATACAAACACACAAGAAATATTTACATTTGTGTGAAGTTTGACGCAATTCCCTTCAGTAGTTTTGGACTAATTGCCGAGACATGAAAAAAATGACCTTTGACCTCCAACTGTGATCTTGACCTTTGAGACCCTGACATGATTCTTGAGCGCAGCACACCTTCTCAATGTGATAAACATTTGTGTGAAGTTTGACGCAACTCCCTTCAGTAGTTAAGTAATAGCTGGGACATGATTTTTTTTAACGATTTCTTGACCTTTGACCTCCAACTTTGACCTTGACCTTTGAGGCACTGACATGATTCTTGCATGTGACACATCTTCTCATTGTGATGAACATTTGTGTGAAGTTTGACACAACTCCCTTCACCAGTTTCCAAGTAATGGCTGAGACAAGAATTATTTCACAATTCTTTTACATTTGACCTCCAAGTGTTACTGTGATCTTTGAGACACGGACATGATTCTTGCGCCCAACACACTTTTTTAATGTGATGAACATTTGTGTGAAGTTTGATGCAGCTTCCTTCAGTAGTTTCCAAGTAATGGCTGAGACATGAATTGTTCACAAATTTTTTTACATTTGACCTCCAAGTGTGACCTTGACCTTTGAGACACAGTAATGATACTTGCGTGCAACACACCTTCTCATTGTGATGAACATTTTTGTAAAGTTTGACGAAGATTCCTTCAGAAGTTTCCGAGGGATGGCTGAGACACGATTTCGGACGCACGCACGTACAGTGCTATTACTATATGCCTCTCTGTGGGGGCATAAAAATGTGTTACGCAACGGGATATGATGGGACAAAAATGTGATACACGATGCCATGGGACAAAAATGTGTAACAGAATGGACATGATTTCTAGATAGCCCCCACTTCACTTTGTGAAAGCGTGGGTATAACCAGTACTGTATACCTCTGGCCATCCGCAAGAATCAACACTTTCTCACTTTCAAGTTGAGCTCCCAGTAGGATTCGAACTCGCAGCAGTGAGAGGCGAGAAGGTTTACAATGCCACGCCATTAACCCTTTGACCACGGTATCACTCAAAAAACAATTTCATGGGTTCGTCTGACCTTTGGTCAAGTACAAGTAACACTATTGAGAGACTGACTGTAGTTAACTGTCAAATTCATTCTGGAATAGTTGTTGACAGAAATAGGGGAAAAGGGTTAATAGGATTCGGGGAAACTGCCCTATAGTTTACTATTATAACGATTTCAATGTTTCCTAAACTTGTTTAGAGGATGGACTCTGATACATAGGACAGCCTGGTTTACGTCCCCATCTGATGGAAACAGCTAGAGGAAGTGTCTTGTTCAAAGTCATACCGAAGTAACCCGGTGATTGATTGAATGGTGTTTTAATGTAATTTTTCAGAACATGTTCGACTATGTATGTTGACCTATTTTTTTAGTGTTGGAGACAGGTTACCCACTTTTTCCTGGGTCGTTTGTTTGATGTTTAAATGGTGTTTTAAGTCATTTTAGCACATTTTACGCCATATATGACAGTCAATTTATTTTGTGGTAGAGGCAGACCACCCATTTTCATGGGTAGAACCAGTACTGTATACCTCCCGCCATACGCAAGAATCGACACTTTCTCACAATTCAAGTTCCCAGTGGGTTTCGAACCCGCAGGAGTTAGAGGTAAGGTTTTAAAATGCATATGTCTTAACCCTCTCAGCCACGGATGCGTTCTAATGAGGCTCAAACTTTTGATCTCCTTAAAAATGTGTCAATGCCATGTAGAAATACATAAATTTACAGGAACAATTATACATACAGACATGCCCATCAATTTCTCGAATGAGTATTTGAGTGAATCAATTTTGTCATTTTCTTCTTTAGGTATAGTCACACCAAAGTCCTGTAACATTGCATAAGATTCCTGAAAAGAGAAAACTACTTTACCACACAAATCTTTCATGTAAACGATGTTCAAACAATATCAATTACAAACAATATATAGCTATGGCATAGTAACATAATTTGAAATACACATTACAACTTTCATACCAAATTTTAAGGATTCTAAAAGTCATATACTGTAGATCACATTATTTCCGCTTGATCTTAAGTTCACGAATCATTGGGTCTCTGATTTATTCACGTGTTCATGAACTTGCGTTCAAGCCAAATGTAAATAATCATATTAGCTTACAAATAATTTTTTTTTTTTTGCTGTTTATTGTTGATTTTTGTTTATTTCATCAGGTTTTCCCTGATACGTGTATTTAACACTTAATCCATTAATTCAGACTACTTCCACTATCAGAGTCCTGTTTATAGCGGAGGCACATCAATTACCCTATTATATACTAAGTGATACAACGTGTGAAAATAATTGTAAAGATTTTATTGATTGTACTGAACATGCTTTTTCTTTTTTGCTGACTGATGTTTAAAAATATGATTACCATTAAACGGAATATAAAAATTGCATTTTTGAAATGCTGCACGATAAACTTATTCAATAGCCTCGATTCAACACATTTATTAAAATTAATAATTTTAAAAAGTATTTTAACAGTATAGACATAATTTTTACTTGAAATGAAATCAATGTAAAATAAGTATTAGAATAAGTAAGTATTAGCTAACCACTCTTTAGGATAAAACGTTTCTTGCTTGTACAAGTACATATACCTACTGATCAATTGATAATTTAAATTTGCTTAATTTCGGACGATCAAGCTTTCGGATACTCTTTAGAGTTCATTATTCGTGAGTTCTGGATTTCAAGAATATTAGCGAAAATTAAACTCTCGCAAATACCAGATATACAGTAACTAAATTTATTGTTAATGTTAAGTATAAACTATTTATTCATTACTTTTTAGAAATAATGAGTAGTATGCACTCTAACTATAGTGACTGCCCTTGATTGGGACCATAAACACGTTTATGCTTACCTCTATTGGGGCCAGAGACATATCGATGTGTATCTGATTTTCGCGTACATCTACTAGAGCAGCCATGGCCTCCCTCACATCCTCAAGGTCTCGTAATGGTCGACTGAGACGTTTACTGTAGTCATCAATGAAAACGAGAATATCTTCCATCTTCTGTTTAAATGTTGTGTTCAGCTCTCGACCAAACAGAAGTTTCCAAGCCTGGATTTCTACTCTCAGAGCAAGCTTCAGAGGTTCTATGAACACACAATACAGTTGGATTTTAGAAACAAGAAATTTAGAAACAACAGAAATTTAGAAACAAGAGGTGTATGACGGCCTGTATACTGGATAAATAGTTGTGACAGTTTGAGGAAAATACATAAGTAAAATAATTAATGATAAACAGAATCTGGTCCAATAAAACAAGTTAAAAAAAAAAAATCTGCCCCACTGTGATTTGAACCTATGCAACATGGTTTCTTATAAGAAAACAAAACAAAAATGATATTAATAAAAAAGAGATTACGGCCCTGAATCGCTCACCTGAAGATCTTTGCAAACAGGAAACAAGAAGCAACAACTGGTGCGAACACTGGACTGCTCACTTTACCCGCACAAATCTACCATGAAAAGCCATGGGGATAATTTTGGCAAAAGGCATTACCGAGTTATGGTGCTTGTAACACAGATAACACGGATGCGAAGTTTCAAAGTTTTCTGTCAATTTGTTTTTGGAATACGACTACATTCCCTTATTTATACCAAACATCTAATTTGAAGAGTCGGATAATTCTGGTAAAGTGCATGACAAAGTTAAGGTTCTTGAAACATGATTGTGTAATGGGGATGAATATGTGTGCCAAGTTTCAAAACTTTCTGACAATTGTTTATCAAAATATGACTAGAAAATCCAGGCTTATAGTTTGGTCATTTCTGTCTGTCCGCCCATCTGTCCATCTAGGCATTTAGATGTTTTGATTAAAAATTCTCAAAAACAAATTGTCGGAGGGCTTTAAAATTTAGCACACGTTCATTACCATTACACTATGTTATATAGCAAGACCCATATTTTACTTGAATTATCCCCCTTTATACTTAGGTTTTTCAGTTAAAATATTCAATTCCTAATCCAGCTTTCGCACCACTGTTGGTGCTTCACTTGTTTTAGACTATCGTATTCGCCTAAATATAATCTGCACTTTTTTTACTCCCAAAAATCATGAAAATCATGGGGTGCGGATCATATACAGGAATTTAATTTCATATCTTTTTTCAGAATGTTTCGGTCAAGATTAACGATGTTTTGCCGAAGTTTTGGGAAAGCAAGATGAAGGCAGTCGGCCATAGAAGTGCAGTATAAATTTGGTTACCGCTGAACGTTTTCCTTATAAACATGTACCGGTATAAATATGACAACAACAAAAAATGCATTTAATATTCATTTTTGTTTGGGAATAAAATACATCATTAGCTTGTGGTATTTTTTTATTTTAATCCGCTTGTTTGTGATAAATTATCGACAGGAACAGTAAATCTATCAACATAGACGGGTTCTGTGGTGATTGCTATAGACCGCTATAGATTAACTGATGGTAAACTGCATATTTAAAACAAAAGTGTAGGTTGGACTGGCTGAACCGGTGTTTTGACAGGATGACACTAAATCACAGGTTACATCCTGTGTTTGTTGTTAATTGGTTAATTATGTTGCATACTTAATTGGCATGAGACTGTGATAACGTGCTGAGCTGAGCAATTTTAGAAGTTTGAGCAATTTGAGAAGTACCTGACATGATTGAGTTATTTGTTTAGGTAGTAAAAAAATATCCCGCCTTTTAGTTGTCATTCTCTTAGAGTTACTTCGCTTACCAAAATAAACTACGAAAACTTTAAACACTATTTTGAAAGAAGTTAACTTCTTGAACCATTTTTATATTATTTTTTTCATTGTTCATATAATTTTTTTCGATCTTCATAACAATTTTTATCATCTACTACAAAAAGAAATGCGGATTATAAACGGATAAAAAAAAATTTGTAAAAAAGTAGTGGGTGCAGATTATACTTTAGGGCGAATTATATTCGGGCGAATACGGTATTTTTCATTTCACACTAGAATTCATTTATATAGTGAAATTTCACCTGTATATAACTACTTATCAGTGTGTTAGCTAGCTGTTAAAAATGAGAACCAACCTGAGAACAGCTCTATAGGTCCGACAATTTCAGACGTCTGAATGTCATCAATGCTTGTCTCCAGCATTATGAACACTGTCAGTTTAGCTTTATACTCCGACAGTATTGGATCACCTTTAAGGAACTCCTACAATAATTATGATTTGTAAAGGTAAGCTATCAATACCAAGCACAAATACAGGTCTCAAAATTGTATTGCATTATTTTGGACAACAAGAATTTCTTAAAATCAAATGAAAGAGATATAAAATCATTTTAAAAACAAGAAATCTGGAAAAAAATATATATCAAAACCATGTTTTCCATTTGAAATGCTATTCCAGTTCAAATGAAAGTTATTGCACAGAAACCATGAGTCTTGACACCCCGAAATTATTTTTTAAAACAGTTGACCCCACCAGTGACCTCAAATGCATTCCCAAGCTTCCTTTACATACAAGCTACCTACACAGCAAGTTTTGTTACAATATCTTATTCCTAGCTAAAGTTATTGGGGAAAAAACGTTTTTCTATTTTTAATAACCTGACTTAGACCTCAGCGTTCTTTCCATATAAGTCATGCACCTCTGCCTTCAGCATAGACATAATACTTACTCTGACTGCCTCCTGCCTGTCTTGCTCCCACAGGAAGGCGTAGGCCGAGTATTGCTGCAGTGCATCATGCACCTCTGCCTTCAGCATAGACATAATACTTACTCTGACTGCCTCCTGTCTGTCTTGCTCCCACAGGAAGGCATAGGCCGAGTATTGCTGCAGTGCATCATGCACCTCTGCCTTCAGCATAGACATAATACTTACTCTGACTGCCTCCTGTCTGTCTTGCTCCCACAGGAAGGCGTAGGCCGAGTATTGCTGCAGTGCATCATGCACCTCTGCCTTCAGCATAGACATAATACTTACTCTGACTGCCTCCAGTCTGTCTTACTCCCAGAGGAAGGCGTAGGCCGAGTATTGCTGCAGTGCATCATGCACCTCTGCCTTCAGCATAGACATAATACTCACTCTGACTGCCTCCTGCCTGTCTTGCTCCCAGAGGAAGGCGTAGGCCGAGTATTGCTGCAGTGCATCATGCACCTCTGCCTTCAGCATAGACATAATACTTACTCTGACTGCCTCCTGTCTGTCTTGCTCCCAGAGGAAGGCGTAGGCCGAGTATTGCTGCAGTGCATCATGCACCTCTGCCTTCAGCATAGACATAATACTTACTCTGACTGCCTCCTGTTTGTCTTGCTCCCTGAGGAAGGCGTAGGCCGAGTATTGCTGCAGTGCATTATGCACCTCTGCCTTCAGCATAGACATAATACTTACTCTGACTGCCTCCTGTCTGTCTTGCTCCCAGAGGAAGGCGTAGGTCGAGTATTGCTGCAGTGCATCATGCACCTCTGCCTTCAGCATAGACATAATACTTACTCTGACTGCCTCCTGTCTGTCTTGCTCCCAGAGGAAGGCGTAGGCCGAGTATTGCTGCAGTGCATCATGCACCTCTGCCTTCAGCATAGACATAATACTTACTCTGACTGCCTCCTGTCTGTCTTGCTCCCAGAGGAAGGCGTAGTCGAGTATTGCTGCAGTGCATCATGCACCTCTGCCTTCAGCATAGACATAATACTTACTCTGACTGCCTCCTGCCTGTCTTGCTCCCAGAGGAAGGCATATTCTGAGTATTGCTGCAGTGCATCATGCACCTCTGCCTTCAGCATAGACATAATACTTACTCTGACTGCCTCCTGCCTGTCTTGCTCCCAGAGGAAGGCATATTCTGAGTATTGCTGCAGTGCTTCATGCACCTCTGCCTTCAGCATAGACACAGGCGATGACATCATCATCACATTCTTGGACACATCTTTGTTCTCAGCCACACTCTTGTAGTAGTTCTTGATAGGCTCGGGTACATCCAGGGACATCTTCATGTAGATGCTGTCTGTAAGATGTATAGTAAGGTTTTATTGTTTGGCTGTTAAACATGTAAGCTTTTAGTATGTTAAATTAAGAAAGATGCCCACCGCGGCAAACATTATATGAAATATTTTATTAAATTTGTGTTTAAATGATGTCCATCAAAGACAACACTTCATATAACCAAGTATCAAACAAATAGAAGCGAGGTAATCATAAGAATTTAAGTTACTGAGGTTAAGTGGTTAAACCAGGGTGTAGTTTTGGGAAAATAATGCAAAATATGACCTTGACCTTGGTATTTTTATGTCATTCAGCAATGTTCACCAATGCCAACAATATATATGACCAAGTATCAAAGACATGAAGTGAGGCAATCACATAAAGTTAACTGAGGTTGTCACCTAACCAAGGTTAAGTTACCTAACTAAGGTTAAGTTTGGGGAAAATAACGCAAAATATTACCTTGACCTTGGTATTTTTTGTCGTCCAGCAATGTCCACCAATGCCAATAATACATATGACCAAGTATCAAAGACATAAAGTGAGAAAATCACATAAAGTTAACTGAAGTTAAGTTACCTAACCCAGGTTAAGTTTTGGGAAAATAAGGCAAAATATGACCTTGACTTTGGTAATTTTTGTCGTTCAGTGATGTCCACCAATGCCAACAATACATATGACCAAGTATCAAACAAAGAAATTAAAGTTATCAGAAAAAGTTAACTGAGCTTAACTTACCTAACCAAACTGATGTTTAGGGTAAATAACGCAATACGTGACCTTGACCTTGGTATTTTTTGTCGTTCAGCGATGTCCACCAATGCCAACAATACATATGACCAAGTATCAGACATAAAGTGAGGCAATCACATAAAGTTAACTGAGGTTAAGTTACCTAACCAATGTTACGTTTGGGGAAAATAACGCAAAATATGACCTTGACCTTGGTGTTTTTTGTGGTTCATCGATGTCCACCAATGCCAACAATACATATGACCAAGTATCAATGACAAACATTTAATTGAGGTTAAGTTACCTAACCAAGGTTAAGTTTGGGGAAAATAAGCAAAATATGACCTTGACCTTGGTAATTTTTGTCGTCCAACAATGACCACCAATGCCAACAATACATATGACCAAGTATCAAAGAAAATGAGGCAATCACATACAGTTAACTGAGGTTAAGTTACCAAACCGAGGTTAAGTTAGCTAACCAAGGTTAAGTTTTGGGAAAATAATGCAAAATATGACCTTGACCTTGATAATTAGGTGATGTCCCTTGACCCAACAAAGCATCTGACAAAGTTTCAGAAAAATTCATGCAGCGGTTGTTGAGTTAAGAGTTGTTTTAAAGTGTGGCTGCCGGAAAAATGACTGCTATGTCTCAGTCTACCCACTCTCGTGGACGAGACAATAAAGGATGTACAGTTTATTAGATCAGTTGTTTAGCCTATCCTTTAAAGTGGTCACTATTAAAGAAAATCATAAGTAAACAAATATTAAACTTTTGTTCCAATTCTTTTTTCTGTTAGTGTGTACAAATAGCATGTTGTTACAAGCATAAGAAATGAAATGGTTAAAACAATCCAACAAGTTGACTGACATTTCCTGTTGATTGACCTAAGGTAAAAACTTAAACAAGAGGCCCAAGAGGGCCTGTGAACGCTCTACTGGCTGTTATACTATTGATGAATCGAGTCGTACTACATGGTGTCTAGAGTGTACACAAGGTTTTTCAAGTATTTGACCTAGTGACCTAGTTTTTGACCCCATGGGACCCATTTTCGAACTTGACCAAAATATAATTAAGACAACAATTCTACAAAGTTTCATCAAGATCAGGTCAGAAATATGGCCTCTAGAAGTGTACTAGTGACCTAGTTTTTTACCCTGTGTGACCCATTTTCGAACTTTAGCAAGCTATACTTGAGACAAATATTCTGACAAAATTGCATCAAGATCGGGTCAAAAATATGGCCTCTAGAGTGTACACACGGTTTTTCCAAAGTTTGACCTAGTGACCTAGTTTTTAACACCATGTGACCCATTTTTGAACTTGACCAAGATATAATTAAGACAAACATTTTGACAAAGGGTGTACACAAGGTTTTTCCAATATTTGACCTAGTGACCTAGTTTTTAACCCCATGTGACCCATTTTCAAACTTGACCAAGATATAATTAAGACAAACATTCTGACAAAGTTGCATCAAGCTCGGGTCAAAAATATGGCCTCTAGAGTGTACACAAGGTTTTTCCAATATTTGACCTGGTGACCTAGTTTTTAACTTCATGTGACCCATTTCCGAACTTGATCAAGATATAATTAAGATAAACAATTTGACAAAATTTCATCAAGATTGGGTAACAAATATGACCTCTAGAGTGTACACAAGTTTTTTCAAGTATTTGACCTAGTGACCTAGTTTTTGACCCCACATGACCCATATTTGAACTTGACTGAGATTTCATTGAGACAAACATTCTGACAAAGTTTCATCAAGATCGGGTCAAAAATATGGCCTCTAGAGTGTACACACGGTTTTTCCAAAGTTTGACCTAGTGACCTAGTTTTTAACACCATGTGACCCATTTTTGAACTTGACCAACATATAATTAAGAGAAACATTTTGACAAAGTTTCATCAAGATTGGGTCAGAAATACGGCTTCTAGAGTGTACACAAGGTTTTTCAAGTATTTGACCTAGTGACCTAGTTTTTAACCCCATGTGACCCATTTTCAAACTTGACCAAGATATAATTAAGACAAACATTCTGACAAAGTTGCATCAAGATCGGGTCAAAAATATGGCCTCTAGAGTGTACACACGGTTTTTCCAAAGTTTGACCTAGTGACCTAGTTTTTAACACCATGTGACCCATTTTTGAACTTGACCAAGATATAATTAAGACAAACATTTTGACAAAGAGTGTACACACGGTTTTTCCAATATTTGACCTAGTGACCTAGTTTTTAACACCATGTGACCCATTTTTGAACTTGACCAAGATATAATTAAGACAAACATTTTGACAAAGTTTCATCAAGATTGGGTCAGAAATACGGCTTCTAGAGTGTACACAAGGTTTTTCAAGTATTTGACCTAGTGACCTAGTTTTTAACCCCATGTGACCCATTTTCAAACCTGACCAAGATATAATTAAGACAAACATTCTGACAAAGTTGCATCAAGCTCGGGTCAAAAATATGGCCTCTTAGAGTGTACACAAGGTTTTTCCAATATCTGACCTAGTGACCTAGTTTTTGACCCCACATGACCCATTTTCGAACTTGACCGAGATTTCATTGAGACAAACAATTAAGATAAACATTCTGACAAAGTTGCATCAAGCTCGGGTCAAAAATATGGCCTCTAGAGTCTACACAAGGTTTTTCCAATATTTGACCTAGTGACCTAGTTTTTAACTTCATGTGACCCATTTTCGAACTTGATCAAGATATAATTAAGATAAACAATTTGACAAAGTTTCATCAAGATTGGGTAACAAATATGACCTCTAGAGTGTACGCAAGTTTTTTCAAGTATTTGACCTAGTGACCTAGTTTTTGACCCCACATGACCCATTTTTGAACTTGACCGAGATTTCATTAAGACAAACATTCTGACAAAGTTTCATCAAGATCAGGTCAAAAATATGGCCTCTAGAGTGTACACACGGTTTTTCCAAAGTTTGACCTAGTGACCTAGTTTTTAAAACCATGTGACCCATTTTTGAACTTGACCAAGATATAATTAAGACAAACATTTTGATAAAGTTTCATCAAGATTGGATCAGAAATACGGCTTCTAGAGTGTACACAAGGTTTTTCAAGTATTGACCTAGTGACCTAGTTTTTAACCCCATGTGACCCATTTTCAAACTTGACCAAGATATAATTAAGACAAACATTCTGACAAAGTTGCATCAAGCTCGGGTCAAAAATATGGCCTTTAGAGTGTACACAAGGTTTTTCCAATATTTGACCTAGTGACCTAGTTTTTGACCCCACATGACCCATTTTCGAACTTGACCGAGATTTCATTGAGACAAACATTCTGACAAAGTTTCATGATGATTGCATCAGAAATGTGGCCTCTAGAGTGAACACAAGCAAAAGTTAACGGACGACGGACGGACGGACGGACGACGGAAGACGGACAACACACCATCCCATAAGCTCTGCTGGCCCTTGGCCAGTAGAGCTAAAAACTAATGTTATTGGCCGTTATAGATACCTCGTTTTTGGCTCATCATCGGACTGTTCTGGTCTGCATCCACTTTATCCCTGTCCCTTTCCTGTCCCCACTGATGCACTCCCTTGAATATTTCCAACACTAGCTGACACGCCTTGTTCAAGGCATGTTGTATATCCTCCAAACTCGGCTGCATTACCTGTCATACAGTGAATTCAATGTATTAGCATCAGCGAATTTGTAGGCTTTATAAATGGCTGCATTAACTGTCATACAGTCCAGGGGTGGATACAGGGGATGCTTTTTTAGTACTGTGAGATGGTGATGAGGGACCTCAACAAAATGCAGTTTAATTAATTTAATATTATTAATCAATGTGTAGGCTTTTTAAATAGATATTTTTTATGTCAAATTCAACTGCTTTTTTCAATGTACAATTTAATTGTATGTGAAATTGCATTTAAGAAACTTGGTACATGAAAAAACAAATAATTGATTTGGAAATATAGGGAAAATATAATGAATTGAATTGGGGTTTTAAGGCGCACCAACACATGAAAAGGTTATATGGCGCCTAACAGCCATGAACATGCCAGGCTCATCTTCCATGTACATCGAGATAAAATATGGAAAATGGGCCTAGAACCTTCTCACCCTGAACTGCAGAGTTGCTGCAAATTCTATCGTAGAAACTCCATTTACGCTGGAGCCAAGTTATAGTTTTTCTGCCACTGAATGAGCAAAAAGAAATCAAGATTGCTGTCTGTCCCATGCTAATAAAAACAACTTTGAAGTTTTTCTTTTTCACAATTTCCTGGGATTCTTTTGGCATTTTTTATATATTAAATGTTGGTTGTTTCATGCAGACATTTTATTTTAATTTATTTAGGAAAGTTGTTAACACTACTTTTACTGACCACATTAGGGATGACAAGGGTGATGTCAGCTGTAAATATTGTACCCCTGCTATCAGTCACACCTCCACTTCCTTCATCAAAGTGATGCATAGTACCACCCCTGAAGTACAATAATCTCAATAATGTAACAAAATAATGAAATATTCTTTTTGTAGTCATACAGGTGGCCTAACAAGACTAGAGGTTTATTATAACAAGGTTCGACACTAACGCTAGTCCGCTAGTCCTGTGCCCACCTGTTTTTCAGGAGGACTACCTAAAGTGAAAGTTGGCTAGTCCGTCGGACTAGTAATTTTTCGAGCCCCATTATAGATACTACGGCCGTAAAATACACATTCCTAATATAGGGCCGGGGTCACTCGATTAGGCGAAGTCGCTTAAAACAACGCTATGATTTGGCTGACTTCGCTTCTATCCATGTGGGGCGAAATTTGAGTCGCCGTCATTTTCGGGTGATTTTCGGCAATTTCAAATGTGATTAACCTCATAATTAACAAAACCCTCTAAATTACAGGATCAGCTCGTGTTTCACAAGTACCTTATTTAACCCCATTACCATTAAATAACAACCCGACTCTTATCTAATCAGGGCAATAGCCTAGTTATCGATCATTATCGGTGTGCCTGAGGCGAGATGTGAATATAACCGACATGTTTGCTCGTTAGACGATCACGTGATTAGATCATGTGGGGATCATGTGCGCATTCTATTTAAGTAAACTAATCAAAGCCGTCGTATTTTTCCGTTTGGTGAATAATTAAAAATCGTACTACAAACTACTACGCAAGGGCGGGGTTATGATTAGACGAGATACTTTGAAAATGATTTCTCCAGCGATAAATAAATTTAAAAGGCGGTTATAATTGTATGATTGACATCGGCACAGTGAGTTGTAAAGAACCTTTGCGGCGGTCGTCAATAAGCAAAAGCGCAAACTTCTATTGTGTGTTTTATCGATGGCTAATTAGGAAATAAAGAAATGTGTTTGGTATAAAGTGAGTTTGTTTGTGATTGCTCTATAGACGAGAGAAATCAACGGAAATGTATTGAATCCTACGATTAGTCATAGCCATCAATAACTTATCTATATCTATGGATTAGCAGGGAGTAAGTATATAGGGAGGAGAAACGGATCGTTTTGCCGTTTTATGTTGTCGCGCGTGTTTCACTACTGCGTGAAAATGACTACTTCTGGTTGTTTCGCGCGTGTGTGAAAAACAAAAAATTCTTATAAATTATTACACTTACAAACTCGATAAAGGTGCAAAATGTAAACATAAGTATTATTTAATCACATTGTGTCCTCTGATACAGAGCGTGTATTTGTTTGCATGTATAAAAGCACATTACCAGATGGTTCCGTTAAAATTAAAAATGGTATGGAGCTATTGCAAACGAGATACAAAGTATGGGTTATATTAGGCATTAATAATAACAAAAAGTGAATAGTAGACATATTTATCTTTGTCAAAAACGTAATTTCGTGATGTTGATTATAACAGAAAGCCGTAAAAAAGAGGCTGTAAAAACTGCCTAATTTGCGAGGTTGGCTGAAATTTTAACTTTTCAGATTTAACGCGCTTATGATCGATTTACCTGTATCGATAAAATAGTAAATGGCGGCGTTCAAGCGCGACAGCATAAATCGATAAACTAGAGTGTTTATGAACCCGTTTCTCCTCCCTGTATAATTACTCCCTGGTATAAGGTAATGATTTTGTGTTTTGTTACTCAATGCGGGTATGACTGAAAAATAAGTTTGGGGTAATTGTCGAATAATTAGTATTTTTCAATAAAAATGAAACGAAGACCAGAATAATATTGCATTCGATCAACATTTGTCAAGTTGGTTAGGGTTGAAAATGCATCTAAATCTGATGAAAGTCTGCCTGGGGAGAAACCGAAAAAGAATTAATAAGTTTTACAATTTCAGTTGGTATCTTCAAGACGAAAAGGGTTTTTGGCACTGTTCACATTGAAGTTTGTCTCCTGTTATACACCTGTTTTTTTGTTGCTAAATACACCGTTTTTTGGAAGGACCATCTAGTTCTCAGGAGGACTACTAGATTTTTAAAGTCACTAGTCCTGCGGACTACCCGTTTAAAAAAGTTAGTGTCGAACCCTGTATAATAGTACAGTACAGCTCACGCGAAACCCACACTTTACTCGATTTGCCGAGTTTGGTCGTATCGAGTGCCGCGCGAATCTACGCCGAGTCAGTGTTTGGACTCGGCGAATCCACGCGGCGAAAGTATGCCATTGTCGAGTCTCTTGTGATCACACTCCGAGTTACTCCGCGTAAAATCCAATTAACCATGAGTGCACGCCTGTGGCAATTTATTATTGGGAAAAAAAATTGAATTTTCCGACACTATTCAGTGCAAAGTTGACACGACTGATAAATACAATGAATAAATTTCGAAACAAATACGTATTTCAAACTTTTAATGCATTTAATCACGAGTGTTCGTTTCTGTTTTCTTCAACCGACATAAATAAGCATAATCCTTGGCCATGTATGTACCTTTTAACAAGGTGGCACTAACAACGGGTTTATGACTCGGAATTCTTTACAATTTTTTTCTGACTAAAGAACCCATCGATGTATTAATAATAAACAGGAGAATAGTAAAAATTTGTTACAAATTACGAGTATTTAAAAATATAATTATAATTTCAAGTATAATAATTACTGATTGAATTTTATGTTCATTCGCCGCGAAGCCAATAATAGGAACCGCCATATAACTGTCGTGACCCAGTATACATAATCTGGGCATTCGAATTTTTCCACATCCGCTTTTCCAAAACAAAAGTAAAATTGTCGTTTTTTCTTAAGTTATTGAATAATTATGCATTAAAATGACTGCAATTAAAACAGTTGCACCTTTTATCTGTGCAGTTTCGACTCAGCGAACTCCAAGTTTGTCTACGCGAAGTATCGTGGCATAATTACGCTGAGAGCTTTTCGCATAGCTGATTCCCACGCCGAGTAGTTTTATCATCCAAACTCCGCGTAAGTTCGGATTTGTACATTCCTCATTGGGCGTGAAAGAGTAAAGTGTGGGTTTTGCGTGAGCTGTACTTTTATTAAATTATTAAATCTGGGAGTGTGGGGTCAATCTTCCACCTAACTAGTCTTCAGGATGACACAATTAACCTAGATCTCTGTTTTAATCAATCATATTGTCATTACATACTCTAATACCAGTTTCCAAAATACACATAAATATCCAAACTCAATTTTACACAAAAAATCACACTAGGACAGATCATATTTAAACAAATCTTCAAACCAAATTTGGTGAAAATCCAATACCATTTAGTTGATTTAGAACGCTTAAACTGAAATTATTAAAAGTTAGTTCAAATAATCAAAGGCTTTGTCATTTATGGTCACTGTTGAGCTCATCTAACGTCTTTCAAGAGCCCCAATAAAAATACTCCTTTACTTGGCACACCAAAAAAAATACTCCTTTACTTGGCACACCAATAAAAATACTCCTTTACTTGGCACATCAATAAAAATACTTGGCACACCAATAAAAATACTCCTTTACTTGGCACACCAATAAAAATAATCGTTTACTTGGCACACCTTTACTTGGCACACCAATAAAAATACTCCTTTACTTGGCAAACCAATAAAAACACTCCTTTACTTGGCACATCAATAAAAATAATCCTTTACTTGGTGGCACACCAATAAAACTCCTTTACTTGGCACATCAATAAAAATACTCCTTTACTTGGCAAACCAATAAAAATACTCCCTTACTTGGCAAACCAATAAAAATACTCCTTTACTTGGCACATCAATAAAAATACTCCTTTACTTGGCACACCAATAAAAATACTCCTTTACTTGGCACATCAATAAAAATACTCCTTTACTTGGCACACCAATAAAAATACTCCTTAACTTGGCACATCAATAAAAATACTCCTTTACTTGGCACACCAATAAAAATACTGCTTTACTTGGCACACCAATAAACATACTCTTTTACTTGGCACATCAATAAAAATACTCCTTTACTTCGCACACCAATAAAACTATTCCATTACTTGGCACACCAATAAAAATACTCCATTACTTGACACACCAATAAAACTACTCCTTTACTTGGCACACCAATACAAATATTCCATTACTTGGCACATCAATAAAAATATTCCATTACTTGGCACACCAATAAAAATACTACATTACTTGGCACACCAATAAAAATATTCCATTACTTGGCACATCAATAAAAATACTCAATTACTTGGCACACCAATTAAATACTCCTTTACTTGGCACACCAATACCAATATTCCATTACTTGGCACATCAATAAAAATACTCCATTACTTGGCACACCAATAAAAATACTCCATTACTTGGCACATCAATAACAATACTCCATTATTTGGCACATCAAAAAAAATATTCCATTACTTGGCACATCAATAAAAATATTCCATTACTTGGCGAATCGCTTCCTCATCACTTCCAGCGAGAATCTTGTGGACCTGAGAAGAGACTCAATGAGTCTGTGTTTGAAGTGTTCTGCCAACTCATCACACGCGTCTTTAATGGTCTGTTGCTCATCACTAGCTTCCCCATCATCCGGTACCTCTCCAGAAATGCTGACTAAAGGCACAGTTACAGCCATCTCAGCTATAATAAACAATGAGTTTATTACAGACGCTCATTTGAACTGTTAACGTAGATATAAAAGTCAAACAGGAAATGCAGCATTCAAGGACCACAGTCAACATGTGCTTAATGGTAAAACTGGATCTATGAATGTCACAATCCCCGTGGGATGAAAAGGTAACAACATTAAAATTTGATTGGATGTATGGGGAGACCTTATGGTTGCCACTTTGATACCTTAAATATTTTCATGAGTTAACAGTGACATAATAGTCATTAAGCCTCAATAAGCTGTGAATTTATGTTGTGCATCATTTTTTTTTTACTTTTTTACTTTGTTCTTTAGATATTTTATGTCACTTGCAAATAGTAATTCATGAAATCTCATCAATATGTTTGCAATTACCGATCACGTACAGTCCACGTATATATTAATAATTATTCTTATTGCCAAACTCCTCATCAATGTTGTTTGACTAGCAATGAGACAACAGATTTGGTTTGATTGAATCCAGATATCTATAGTTTGTTTATTCAATCTTAAGTACACTTGTTTTGTTCATCGGTCCTTTTTGTAAGCCATGCCTTCTCTAAATGAGAATTTCTTCAAGCAAAGAGGAGTCACAGAGCGGACAAGGATTTTCACAATCATCATCGTGACCTTGACCTTTGACCTACTGACCTTAAAATCAATAGGGGTCATCTCATCACAGGCAGTTCACCCATGGAGAAATCTGCTTCAGGGTGAGAGGAGTGACAGAGGGGACAAAGTTTGTCTACAGACAGACAAGCTGAAACCAATGTACGCACCCTAAAACTTCTTTTGCAGGAATATAAATAGGGACACACAACTCACCCGTCCCCAGCAATCCCCTAGTATAGTTAATTTATGACCTTCTGGAATAAACCACAAAATAACAAAGTTTGAAGAATGGCAGTATAATTATATTTTAAAATAAACTTCAACTAACATGAGTTTTCAGTTGTGCTAGCTGGTTCCTCCATGGTACACTGGCTTAGCATCTGTGCCTGGTATAGGAAGATGTTGGTAAGCTCCTTCACAGCGTCTTCTATGATCTGGTTCATTTTGTTGAGGTCCCTCATCACTATCTCACAATACTCCTACAGGAATAGATAGGATAAACTAGAAGGGTGTTCCATAGAACATAAGTGTCGTCTGCCTCCTGCTTATTTTAGGTTACTGCCAGTTATGAGCTTGGCTAGGTTTTAGGTTAAAGTTTTTATGAAAAGGGGCATTATTTCACCAAATTGAACATCAGAGTTATTAGACATGTATATCCTTCAGGTAAGATGAAGATGTGTGTGCATTTGTATGAACATATGTCAAACACTTTTCAAGATATGGCTAAGGTTAGGTTGCAGGTTAAAGCGTGATGGACGACGAAAAATCTGACAACAGACGACAAATGATCCCTAAGTTCCTACCATGCTATGCAGACGTCACAACTAGGTCATTGAGGTACTGCTCAGTGACATAGAATGAAAGTAAAATGTCATTAAGTTCTCGAGTCTTGTGCTTTTCTTTGTCATAAAATGTATCAATACGGGTTAATTGAATTGGGGGTTTTAAGGCGCACCAAACATGAAAGGTTATATGGCACCTAACAGGAATGAACATGCCAGGCTCATCCTCCATTTACACCGAGATAAAATATGGAGAATGGGCCTAGAACCTTCTCACCTGCAGAACTGCAGAGTTGCTGCAAAATCAATACGGGTTATTAAAGGACTATCCTATATATGTACAAATAACATACCTGACAATTTCTGACAAGACTGTGACAAATGGAAAGATTTGATGTTATAATAGAGAGATACAGCTTGAAGTATTGAGATTTGTTATTGTGCTAATTTTAGCAGTATTTACCTTTAATAATATCATCGCAAAATGCATGTATCCATTTCCCTTTAGAGACTTTAAATGGCTATTTTAAATATCAGGACTTTCCTTTATAGCTGATAGGCGGGTGATTTGGTTAAGCTGACTGGCTGCTTTTATAGTTCTTTCTTTTATTGTTGTATTGGGGCTTTTAGCAGCCCCCAATACAACAATAAAAGGAAGAACTATAACTTGACCAACTGTTAAAACTTTTCCTTTACTCAAAAAGAAAGGGAAAGCCCTGAATATACTTTAGGGGACACATGGCATTCTGAAGCATTTATCAGGCATTAACATTTATATCTCGATTAATTATACAATATCATTTTGACTTTAAATCTGTTAATATTTAAATATAGAGAAAATAAAAATTTGTTTTACTGAATTATTGCTGAATTGTACTTAACATTTTTACTTATAAGAAATATACCAAAAATAATTTGTTGCGAACTGTTTGAGACATTATTAGGTAAGATTTCAATATTCAACTAGAAGGGGGTTCCATGAAACACTAGTGTCACCTGCCTTGCAGGGTTTGACACTAACTTTTTTCCCCAAGTAGTCCGCAGGACTACCAACTTTCAAAATCAAGTAGTCCTGCACAGATTTTGGTAGTCCGACTAGTTTTCAAAATATAAACCTCAGAATGAAGGGATTTAAACTAAACAAAATATAAGTAACGAAGGAAACAGCAGACATAAACGAAAAACACTCCAAAAACACGGATTCTATCTCAGTATTGATTAATTTCATAAGTCACACATCTCCTGTTGGCCTTACTCTGCAAGGTCTGGAAGTCTTTTACAGTAGGATCTACATCTTCATATCATTCCAAACAGCCCGTTACAACTTAAAATGCTCACAGACACACCTTAGTCCTTACATGTTATTTTATGTTTTCATCATCATACATGGAGCCATTTAATTTGAAACACCATTTTCTTTTAGGTCAGATACAGTAACCATTATTGTTTTGGGGCATCTGATTGGTTGAAAAAAGTATAGGGTGTTATAAGGGCATATAGGCAGATTGTAAGATAGATTCTGATTAGAATAAATTACCAAAATCATAACAAATCCCCATAAAACATCATAATATTAAATTTTCAGCATAAAACAGGTTCATTTAGGATATTTTGATTGAAATTTGCAATGTTATTGATTAAATTGTACTGAGGGTATATTTACAAAAAGTAAAAAAAAGTAAATAAAGTACAATTTATTTACTGCCATTCTAGGGTGACACCTTCAGTGAAGTATAAGAGGCTGAAAGCATTACATTATTTCCAATTTGCTGATCATTTTTGAGTGTAGATAGTTAAGAAAAGTTAGTCTTTTTTTCAGCCAGTCTTATTTAGAAACAGGGATTGAAGGCCAAAAGGCTATAATGTAGGCCTATGGGAAATGCAATAGTGGTATATGACCATTTCAGTCACGTCTTTATTATTTTTATAAAATTCTGAGATTCACCATCTGCTATGAGATGATTTTTATGTGCAAAATTAATGCCTTATTTAAATTAGAAAGCTCTCTCAGAGATATAGACTGTTTCAAAACAGGGTTCTTGGAAATATTTTTAAAATCCATTTTCCCAGCCTCAGGGCAAGTGTATTTTCAAAGGGCAATTGCCCTGCCCAAAACCTCACTTGCCCCAAATTTAAGTCCACTTGGTCTTATTTTTGAATATTTATGCAGTAGTGTAAGGCCTGTACATGTGCATCAATGAAATATATTCAGAACTAAACAAATATATTTACGGTCTTATCTTTTCTTGCGAGTTGCGTTCTTTTTGGAATCGTGAAAACCGGTGACACATGAAAAAAGAAGCATATCGCTAAGTTTTGCAACGCATTTTGGGAAAGATGCACATCCATATACGTTAATTTCATACTTTATCAATGAAATACACTGAATACCTTATCAAATCGCGTTAATAAACGAGTGCTTCGAGTGTATTAAAAATGTTCGCATTTTTCTCGCAAAACAATCCAGGGCTGCACTTTGGTATGATTTACGGTTGTCGTAAAAAATGGGTAGCTGTTTTGAGCAAGCGCTGGGACTCGGGATGTAGATTTACATTCATAACGGAAACCAGTTATGTCTGTGAAAAGCGTTTTGCCACAAAATGTTGCGTTTTCGAAGTGAAAACAACTTTGGATAGGAGATTTAACAAACTTCGTGCCCAAAATGAAAATTTGTTAAGTTTTATTACTAAGTTGACAATTATGTCTATTTGTTTTTGTCAAAGTAGGTAGTCCACGGGACTACTGAGCTTGGAGGTCTACGTAGTCCGAGGCAAATTCTGGTGGTCTCGGACTACCGGACTACCGTTAGTGTCGAACCCTGCCTTGTGCTAAGTCATGGCCACTTATGAGCTTGGTTAGGCCCCAGGTTAATGTTTTATAAAAATAGGCATTACTCTGCCAATATGAAAGTCAAGAGAGTTATTGGACATTAGTAACAACCTTCCTTGAGGTAAGATGAAGATGTGCCTGAAGTTCTATGAACTTAGGTCAAATACTTTTTACGTCATGGAAAAGAAATTTAGGTTGCAGGTTAAAGTGTGACAGATGAAGATGGATAACGGAGGAAAACAGAGGACGGACAAAGTCATCTCTAAATTTTTGCCATGCTACACAGGTGACACAAAAACTAGCTCTGACAACACAACCATATTCTTTTTTATTAGATTTAAGATTGCCATGTGTGCCTTTAAACACATGGTTTTTAATTGATGGGCAATTATGCTCTACTTAATTAAAGCTACAAAACCATTATTTAAATTGCATGCCCTTTTGTGGGCTTATTTTAATTTGCAATTTCATGTTTACCACATCATGGCAAATTCGGTTATAGAAATTGAGTAGTGCATATCATACACACTATAATTTTCCAGAAAAAAGTTTGCCTCTCTCAGGATTTGAACATGCGACCTTCTCATTTACAGTCAGGCGTTATCACCACCTACTCCAGAACCTACTCCAAGGATTTGGTGACTGACAAGTTATATTTATTAACTTTTATTATGATGATGAAATATAACTTAACATATTTTAACACAGCTGTACATGTCCATGAAGTTTCATGAGTGTGGGTGTATTGTGTAGATGTATTGGTTTCATGAATGTGGGTGTATTGGTTTCATGGGTGTGGGTCTATTGGTTTCACGAGTGTAGGTGTATTGGTTTTCATGAGTGTGGGTGCAATGGTTTTGAGTGTGGGTGTATTGTTTTCATGAGCTTGGATATATTGGTTTCATGAGCATGTATATTGGTTTTATGAGTGTGGGTATACATGTATTGGTTTTATGAGTGTTGGTGTATTGGTTTTATGAGTGTGGGTATATTGGTTTTATGAGTGTGGGTGTATTGGTTTATGAGTGTGGGTGTATTGGTTTTATGAGTGTGGGTATATTGGTTTTATGATTGTAGGTGTATTGGTTTATGAGTGTGGGTATATTGGTTTCAAGAGTGGGGGTAAATTGGTTTTACGAGTATGGGTGTATTGGTTTCAAGAGTGTAGGTATATTGGTTTCATGAGTGTGGGTGTATTGGTTTTATGAGTGTGGGTGTATTGGGTTCATGTGTGTGGGTGTATTGGTTTTGAAGTCATCATGCAGTGTATTGCCTTATATGGTCATGGTGATCATAACCTTTGACCTATTGACCCTAAAAACAAAATTTGGTTCCTCCTCTCACTAAGGGCAATGTAACTATATTTTAAAGTGTCATGAGTGTGGGGTTATGTTTTTGAAGTTATCCTGCAGAATGCATATTTCAATATAAGGATATATGATAAAAACTGTTGGAATAGATCTAAATACTCTTGTTCAAAAGTAGTACATAAACCATGTCCCTAAGCAAAGCAAGCGTAAAACATTACCTCTGTATTTTTGAGGAACTGTGAGATGGACCAAGGTGAGCGTTCTGGCAGATCACACAACATGGTCTCACTGATCTCTGTCAGCATGTTGTCTATCCTCGTACTCTTGATGTCATTCACCTGCGGAACACATAGAAGTTATATAGTTGTAAAGGCCAATTCCCATTTGCGTAGTTGTAAAAGATTTCATAGCAGATTTTCCATATTAATAGATCATTCTATTCAATACTAAATTTACTTATTTTTTCTAGTTTGTCTAAATATTTTGTTTATATGTACCATATTTGAAATGTTTTTAAAAGAAAGGGAAATAACTTGCTTAATAAACCACAAGAAAATCGGTAAAACCGATGGATACACCATTAGTAGTGTTTGACTCCTGATTTGCTGGTCAATATTCCTGTAAAGTTTCAGGACCATGGGTTAAATAGTTATGGAGGATCGCGAGACACAAGTTTTTGGGACGTACGGATGTATTTTGGTACAAGTGAAACTTTATCAGGCCAACCCCCTTGACCTTTGACTTACTGACCTCAAAACAACAGGGATCCTTCTCTTACTTAGGCCACAAAAAATTAATTACCTGGTTCTCAGGCCACTTTTTCTGAGAAGAGATGCGGGCGGGCGCATATTTTTTTTAAAATTTTACAGTGGTCAACAGACACGCGGGCGACTTTTTTTTATCCAAACTTTAATTCCAATACATGTATTGATGCAAAATATCTCGAAATACATGTGCAATAACCAGTTGGATCAGCTCATCTCTATTGTCGATCATTACCTTATCATTTCTTCCCGACTTATGCTTCTTTCAATCACAATAAGTCCGTATATTTGTATTAGATCACGCATGAACTTCAATCGACTCGATGACACCGCCATTATTGCATGTTGTTGTGAGACTTTGTCGATTTGACGCTTGAATAAATCGCCTGTTCTGTAGCACCTACTAGTTCCAAGCGTCTCAAGCATCTGACTCTCCTAGATTGGTACTCGTACGACTGCAACACTCACAAGCTAGCGAGCAAAGCGGCAGATAGTCGGCCGCACACTAGTCTACCCAAAAGGGGATTCCCCTGAGGTAGCTGCATGTGTAAAAACCGAAACGAACTTGGATGCGGAACTTTTTTCTCGAAATTTCGGTAGCGCATTTCCAATTTTTTATTTTATTATTTTTGAGATAAAATCGGCAATGCGGCACCAAAAAAAGACATGCAGGCTTACCTGAGAACCAGGTAATTAATTTTGTATGGCCTTAGGGATATGTAACTATGAAGTTTCATGAATGTAGGTGTTATAGTTGCGAAGTTATCGTCCAGAATGCGTTTTTCTATATAAGGTCATGGTGACCTTGACCTTTGACCTATTGACCCCAAAAACAACAGGGATCCTCCTCTCGCCTAGGGCAATGTACCTTTGAAGTTTCATGAGTATAGGTGAAATGGTTTCGGAGTTACCGTCCGGAATACGCAGTTGTTTACGGACGGACAGACGGACGGACAACCCCATAACATAATACGTCCCGTTTTTTCAAACGGGTGTATAAAAACAAATCATTTCTACACACTTTCAAAAACAAATCATTTCTACAAATTTTCAATACCTGTTTTACAATTACTTGTTGATCTTTAAGGGTGTCTTTCACATTTTTGAAGTAGCTAGGTAGACTGAGGGAGGTCCAGGTGTGAGCAAACAGTCCTGGTCTTAAGGCACTGTCAACCTAAAAAGGAAATGAAAATAGAATAAAACTTTTCATCAAGGGTATCAGTTAAAACTGCTTCTCAACAATGTATTTATAGTTATTTATAGACCTTTGTCAGTGATACTTTAAGGAGCCTGCTCTTTCTTTTGAACATGCCGGTTTCTCGAATTTCCAACTGAATACAGGCCATTTCATCCAAGCCCTCTAGAATGATTGGTAAAACTTTAATGCCTGTTTCAAAATCAGTGTTATTTAACTAAGCATATAATTCACAGACAATAAAAGATATAGCCATAAATTTGTCCCATGGCAGTCAGCAAGGTCAATGATAGAGAAGTACTAAACAAGAAATTGAATAGAAAATGTTGCCACATCAACATCACTTTCCAGCAATTTTTAGAACCTATTTAGTAACTAACAAACTACAAAATCTGTACTGACCTTCTTCAGTATAGGACTGAGTGGAGTGACAAATATTGGTGGAATGGACGACCTGATCTCCTTGTTCTCATCCAACAGCATCTAGATTATTAAGGTCAATATTACTCAACTACCATAACAAGACAATAGTGATGAAGTAAAAGTCTCATGAAAGGTTGCTTGTGCATGTTCAATAACCATAAAAACCTATCTGTATTTATGTAAAGTTTCTAATAAATAGGTAGTTTTTAAATAAATATAATTCACTGAGACACATATCCCTTACATGTATGTTACATAAAAGTAGATATAAAAGTGGAACAGGAAACCTTGCATTCACAGAAAACTAAAAACATGCATTTAAAACAAAAACAACAAATCTCATCAGACACAAACCAACCTGCAGCTGTTCCACATGAGACCTCAGCTTGTCACTGGACTGAACAAGGACCATGGCATCCTCAGGAATATCCAGTCCCTGCTTGATCATGTACTTCGACTCCTTAATCACCTCAAATACATAGGCATCGAAGTTGGTCAGAAGCTCACCAGTGACTGGGTGCTTGATCAATACTGGCACCTGTAGATCTGGGTTTAAACAAAGTAAACAATTACATTATACTTATTTTGACAGGTTACCTTGAACAAACTAGAACTATCACTGAAGGTGATGAATACACCTACTTAAGCTCTAAGTCAAACAAAGGGCCATAATTCTGTAATAAATTAGGCAATCAACAATGGGTGATGTAGAGGGGCACAAGGTCGTCAGTTGTTATGTGAATATGAAGTTTGGGAACACAACTGTTTGAAGAATGCAAGAAATAACAAGAGGTCAATGACCTTGAAGCTCTACTGATTGATTTTGATTTCAGGAAGTAGTCGCTACAGACTTGTTTTTTGAAAATCTATTTTTAACCGTGGCGGCCATCTTGAATTTCCGGCCAACCTGAAATTTTTCTAGGATCAACTAGACATCAAGAGCAACATTCCTGTGAAGTTTCATGAACATCCGTCAAGTAGTTTCAGAGGAGTAGTCGCTACAAGTTTTTATTATATAACTCTATGTAACCAAAGATGGCCACTGGCAGCCATGTTTAACGTCGAATCAAATAATTTTAAACAAGGATCAACATCATGTCATGCTGATCATTTTAGAAAAAGTCCCATATCAATATCACTTATAGTTTTCAAGAAGTAGTCGCTACAAACTTATTTTTTAAAAATCTATTTTCAGCTGTGACGGCCATCTTGAATTTCCGGCCAACCTGAAATTTTTCTAGGATCAATTAGACATCAAGAGCAACATTCCTGTAAAGTTTCATGACAATCCGCCAAGTAGTTTCAGAGGAGTAGTCGCTACAAGTTTTTACTATATAACTCTATGTAAACAAAGATGGCCGCTGGCAGCCATGTTTAACGTTGAATCAAAACGATTTTTGACAAGGATCAACATCATGTCATGCTGATCATTTTAGAAAAAGTCCCATATCAATATCACTTATAGTTTTCAAGAAGTAGTCGCTACAAACTTGTATTTTAAAACTCTATTTTTAGCTTTGGCGGCCACCTTGGATTTCAAATCAACATGAATTTTTGCTAGGATCAACTAGACTTGATGGGCAACATTTCTGTAAAGTTTCATGAATATCCATGCAGTAGTTTCAGAGGAGTTGTCGCTACAAATAAAAGTTTACGGACAGACGGACGGACGGACGGACGACGGACGCCGCACCACGGCATAAGCTCTGTTGATCTCCGATCAGTCGAGCTAAAAATGTGTTATAGGGTGCGACAGGAAGGGAAGGGACAAAACGTGATTCGACAAAACTGTGTTGCGCGACGGGACATTACCGACAGCGTGATTCCTATATAGCCTCCATTTCACTTGGAGAAAGTGGGGTATAATCAAGAAGATGTATGGTATGTATGGGGTTTAACGTTGATTTGAACACCTTTCATTCATATCATAGCAATGTCTCTTTGTATCATCAACATTGAGTGAGCTTGAGTGAGCTCAATGTTGAACTTAATAGTGCTGCCACACCGAAACACAATGCCATAGACATTATATCCCATACAGTCATATAATACCGATGCCGGCCCAACTAGTCCTAGTACAGTCGATTCCGTTTAATCGCATATCAGTTAATTGCATATTTCTGTTAATTGCATAAAGTTTTGAAACACAAAACCATTCGTATTCTTTTGCATGTAAAAAAACCTATATAATCGCATAGGTTTTTGTCACATTCCGGATAATCGCATAACGAATATCTGGCTAACTGCATACTGAAAGTCAAATTTACCTGTATTTTTCAACTGTTAATTAATTGACACGGTCACAGAGATAAGCCCGAGGCAAACTGATTGACAAAAGGTGCTAACTGACTTGCCAAGAGAAAGTCTGCCATTTTGTGCGGTTTCCGTAAAGCTTCCACGCCATGACGATCGCTCACCAATTAGCATACACGATTTAATAATAAGTTTGTACGCAATGTAAAGCAATGTGTTGTTAATTATTTATTGCTCTCAGTTTGCTAGTGTCGGTAGAGATGCATATGACATTAAGTAGCTCATAGAGGTTACTTAATAAATGAAAAATAAAATAAGCTTTTGTGTTATTATCACGGCTGTGTAATTCACACGACAAACAATAACAAAGCGACACAGGTTGAAAGAAAACAAATACGCATAAATATTGCATAAAATCTATCAAATAACAGTAAATACAAAACGGATATGCACAATATTAATCCTATCAAACATCTTACATAAAATTAACTCGCTTTTATGGAGTTTCTATGCATGTATTAACAGAACAGTAAAACGAAAGTAGAAACGTGCACCGCTACATGTACAAAATGTTCAATTTCGGCTATTCGAATACTCCGGTTAATCGCATATATTTTCTTGACAAATGGGCTATGCAAATAACCGAAATCGACTGTACTACCCTTTATATGCAAAGAACATCAAAGAAGTTATATGCAAAGAATCATCAAAGATGGGAGCTAGTATAGTTCCTTTTTTGTGAAGTCTATGTTTGAGAACTGGCCATGGATCAAACCCACGACCTCCCGCATGTGAGATGTTCTCTCTGCCATATGGCCCTGAATCACTTACCTGATAGCCTCGTCTCTTGTATGCAACAGTAACAGCAGATAAAAGAGGTCTGGTAAGTTCAGAAGATTTTTAAAAATATTTTCCCAAACATCTCTATGTAAAACTGTAGCAAACTTGTACCCACTTGATTAAGGACCATAAACTTATGCTACATAAAATATATGACAGCTCTAACTGTTTAGTTTCTGAGAAGATTTTTCAACAACAAAAAAAACAACATAAGCCTAGGTCACATGCAAAATACTACACTTCAGGTTAGCTTTTGTAGAGATTTTTTAAAGATTTCCCTGTACATAAAACTATGACCTAAGGGCAAGGCCAAGTGTACCCGTGCATGTGTATGTGTGCAGTTTTAAGGATTGTAGTCCCTCCGCTTTAACCAATAGGACGTCTTAAAGGTATGGGTGCAATAGAGCCTGAACAGGTGTGTCAATTATTTAAACTCTGATGAAAAAATAAGAAGTTAGGGCTTATTACATTTTAATGACCAAACAATGACCTTTACCGTTATATATTGGTGTGGCCATGTCGTGATGTGAATATTAAAATTCTGATAAAGAAATGCAACTACATGTTTAATTTTTTGAGATGACGACTGACGGATGATGGACGGATGATGCAAGACAACAGACACAGCGATCCCTGTCTTGTCTGCTACCCAGACACACAAAAAGGCACTGCAAGACCACTAAGTCGAACATGCAGAAATTTGAAATCTCACTTTCAGTAGATATTTCCACAGATTTCTTCCAGGCAGTGTGATACATCATTTCATACTCCATCAACACCTTGGCGAGTCTGTTGTAGTTACGAATGATCTTCCTTGCCTCCTCTCCAGCAAAACAAGATGGGTGGGCCTGCAACACAACAAATCTTGTAGGCATTTTTTAAATGGTTTCACTGTTACAAAAACAGCATGGATAGATAAATAACAGTGTGTGGCAAAGTATCAAGATGGCTGTATCCTAGTTAAAAGAAATAGCTTGAACACCAGTATGTTGTTATATCGTTTATTTTATAAGTAATTTTAAATTAAATACAATGTGAGCGTGTTTTAGTTCTGAATTTGTTTTCTGGACTTCGATGTCGATTCAAACCAGTTCAAGCAATCACCGACTACAGTACTTGTATTTTTAACACGTGAGCATTTATAAAGCTATCAAATCAAGATAGCAGGGAATTGCCATTTATTGTTGCTGTCATGGTTTCCCATAAAAAATAAAAGTATTTTGTAAAAGCTTATTTACCACGAATATTCCCATAGGGTCTACGATCCTCTTTGCCAGTTGTCTGACCCACATGATGCGACCTGCCACTGGGGGCATATTCCTGGGGACTGGCGGGTCTTCCTTGTGCATTTGATACAGCTGAAATGACAACCAACATAAATGAACTGGACATATTCAATAAAGCTATGAAACTCTTGTAGGTAAATAAATCCATTCAAACTTCATGTTCACTGGCTGCTGGGTACATATCTTGTACATAAAAGTCAGACCAGTGTAAGATGATACCCTGTTTACGAGGGCTGTTCGAAATAAAAAATACCTCATCAGAAACAATTTTTTTACCCATTTAGATTGTATAATTTCACAATGATCATATCGAAACTGTCTACGAGAGTTCGCTTATCATGCATGTCATGCACACGGAGCAGAATGCCACTATTTGAGACATTGCTCCGAGACTTTCATGTTGATGATGTTCATCTTTTTCTTCTCCTGTTAATAGTGCGCCAACTGGGCACTGACCTTTCTCATGTTCAAGTCCTTCTTTAATATTCTATGAACAGTAACAATATCCACTTCTAAAGCATCTGAAGTACTGGCAAAATCACACTGTCAATCGCTTCATAAATTAACGCTTTCATTCTCGCTGGCAAGGATTTGCGGACACTTACTGTCCTCTCTCATCATTGATCACCTTCAACTGATTTGATGTTTTTTGCAAAATAGCATGATTGTGCCACTTAAATACTGAAGTTTTATGAATTCTTTGTCCCATAACAGCATTTTCTGTCAACTTAAATGCTTGCTTCAGTGTTTATATTAATCTCACACAAAATGATAGACGTGCGCTGCTATGGTTTTTTTATTTTTTATTTTGCCACACAGTTCTAGTTTTATTCAAAGAACCAAAACAGTTACAGATATGATGTTGAAATTTTCAGTTAAAGCAGTTACAGTAGGCAAAATAATTCACAAAATGGAAAGAATTTATTTACTGTATGAAAATTATGATTCTCCGTGCATTGCAACCAGTCATGCTTTGATTGCATTTGACAACGCTTGGTTTTACACGGAAGAACATATGTGAAATTATAGGTAGGCAAAATATCAAGACATATAACTTAAAATATGACAGTACATACTGAATCAAAATTGCCTATTCATAGCTCATACTGGCCCAATGAATTATATATATGACTAATAAAGATTATAGCACGACAATGCCATGATCACTACCCATAATACAGTACAGCTCACGCAAAACCCACACTTTACACTTTCACGCCGAGTGAGGAATGTACAAATCGTGTACTTACGCGAAGTTTGGATGATAAAACTACTCGGCGTGGGAAACAGCTACGCCAAAAGCTCTCATAAGATACTTCGCGTAGACAAACTCGGAGTTCGCCGAGTCGAAACTGCACAGGTAAAAGGTGCAACTTTTTCTAATTGCAGTCATTTTAATGCATAATTATTCAATAACTTCATTGAAGCAGAAGACAATTTTACTTTTGTTTTGGAAAAGCGGATGTGGTAAAATTCGAATGCCTAGATTATGTATACTGGGTCACGACAGTTATATGCGGTTCCTATTACCGGCTTCGCGGCAAATGAACATAAAATTCAATCAGTAATTATTATACTGGAAATCATAATTATATTTTTAAATACTCGTTATTTGTAACAAATTTTTACTATTCTCCTGTTTATTATTAATACATCGATGGGTTCTTTAGTCAGAAAAAAATTGTAAGGAATTCCGAGTCATAAACCCGTTGTTAGTGCCGCCTTGTTAAAAGGTACAATTATGGGTATTTATGTCGGTTGAAGAAGAAATTACTTTTGGACAACAGAAACGAACACAACTTGTGTTTAAATGCATTAAAAGTTTGAAATACGTATTTGTTTCGAAATTTATTTATTGTATTTATCAGTCGTGTCAACTTTGCACAGAAAAGATGCACTCGGCGTCTAACTTTTTGTACTTTTTCTAGCGATTGGCTATTTCAAGCACGCTGTCGGAAAACTTCCCCCGAAAAGTTGTCGGAAAATTCAGATGTTTTCCCCGATAATAAATCACCACAGGTGTGCACTCATGGTTAATTGGATTCTACGCGGAGTAACTCAGAGTGTGATCACAACGAGTGACTCGACAATGACGTACTTTCGCCGAGTCCAAACACTGACTCGACGTAGTTTCGAGCGGCACTCGATACGACCAAACACGACAAATCGTGTAAAGTGTGGGTTTCGCGTGAGCTGTACTGTAAGTAGCTCATGCTGTAGTACCTGTCTCATTTCCTCCACCTCCTCTCCATACTGCATGTATATTGTCGAGTATTTCTGCTCTATGTTCAGTCTATGGATATTCAACTTTTCAAACCTGAATAATACATTGCATACATTATAAACGTGTGTAAAAAATGTTCAAAATGTACTTATCACAGAACTGGTTTGTAAGCATTTAAAAAAAGTGCTTGTCACAGCTGTTTGACTTAAAAAGAGTTATACTAAAAGTGTTAAAGTAGTTATCCCACCAAAAACAGCCAAATTATGTTAACATATGTAACAGGATTCTAAACCTACCAACGACAAGGTAAAATATAACCAGTGAACTAATAATCAGTGAATGGGCACATAATCGAATCTCGCACGATCTCGTTTGGCTAACACGAGAAAGATAAGCGTCTCTGTATATGATCAGAAATTTCATCGTAATCTTTAAAAATGCTAAGAACTGCGAAGGTGCGCGGTTAACACTATCAATCCATTGTTATGAATATAGCGGAATGGGTTTATTGTAATGGTAATCAGATTAAAAATGTTCTCAATTCACTGAATTTTGACACTATGCTGATGATACCGGGAATGAAACTTTAAACCTAGGTCTGCTCGCTAAAATGCTTAGTGCAATACAGCGAGGATTAAACGCTTATACGCATGATGACATTTTCGAAAGAAACACGATTAACATTTCCTTTAAGTCTAATTATTTGATTTTTTTTTTATAGGTTTTTTTTTTTTTATAAAGTAATTACATTTTTAAAATACTAACATCCGTGTAAGTGGAACTTTTAAATATCTTGTAACATATGACACAGTAACTCGCAACATCGAATAAGATAATGTTGTATAAAAAAATAATATCACATGAAATATGTATAATTAAACCCGTAAGTGGGTTTTAGCAGTGTAGATACATCAGTTTAGCATTGGTTATATTTTCCTAATAGTGTCATATTAAAATGGCATAACAAATCAATTTGTAGTAGGTAGCATAGTAAAAATTACTACCATATTCCTCGGCATATAACACGCATGCACAGATAACGCGCACCCCAACTTTGGACTCGAAATCCTTGGAAAAAAACTTTTTGTTATGTATTGTAGCATAAACCGCGCATATTAAACATGTGTTTTCAATTTCAGAACAGCAGACCGCCATTTTGAAGCATTGACCAAAGAGGAAATGTAAAACGATTTTGATTGGCTAAAACCAAGCCGCGTGTAAGACTGTGTTATTTACTCAAGTGTAAATAAACTTGTACTTTTGAGTGTATTTTTGTTGTTTACTCGAGTTTCAATAAAATAAAAATCCCCATGCCCGTGTTCAACTTATTTTGATCATATTAAATTTATTAATCTGGCGTTGTATGACTGGTGTTGTTTCCCGGTTATTAACTCTTGCTTTTGAAGGTGTTGACAATTTGAAGGTGTTCACAGTTTGAGAGGTTTGTCGAAATAAGATGCATTGTCTTGCTGCATAACCTATTAAACGCATTTTCCTAACACATCGTGTCAGCACCTACTCAAACTTCTCAAATAATCAAGTACAATTAAGGAATTGACATTTTACTGCGTACATGTATTGTTACATGTTTGTTTAATAATCACCATAGTCATCGTTGTTGCGGTCAGGTTAGCAAAAACCAAACACTTCAGACGTTTTCCCAGTCAATTTAACCCTTTATGAATAATCAAGATTCTACGTTGTCGAAATTCAGAAAGTGACTTTTATAACAAATAAATATGTAGATCGTATTAAATACCGGTAGTCGTTGTTTATTAGATGTCCTTACTATTCTATCTATTCTATTAATGAAACGAATTAAACCAGTCTGCGCTTTCGGAAAACCCAGCCTCGTTATCATTTCACTTTGCCGATTGATGTAATGATATTTTTCAACATTTCAGTGGTATTTTCTCAACTATAATCAACAAAACACATGATAAAGCTTGATTTCATTATTTTTATTGATACTAAGCATATAACATACAACCCATTTGATTGTACAATAGAAACAAGCCAACTTTTGTTCGATTCAATCTCTCTATTAAACGGCCGGCCTTGCGACTTTTTGAAACCCACAAAACTGCTCGACTTGGCTGGAAAAAAAAACGGTAAAACATTACTTGTTGCCTTAACCACGCACCCCTTCCACAACCACAGTATCTAGGGTAAAAAAAGTGCACAGTATATGCCGAGGAATACGGTATCTCCGGGAAACGGTATCTCCGGGAATCTTATGGTAAAATGCATTGGAAAGCGCTTAATTGATACAGACATTAAAAGTTGTCGTTCGTTGTTCAACTGCTGGAAAAAATAATTTAAAGAACCAAAAGAGCACCAACAATGAGCGGTTGACAAAGAGTCTCTAAAATATAATTCAAGCGTTTACATCAACTAAAAGTGTACAACTACATTCTTTAATCGTATTTCTCAACAGCGTGATGTTTTTATTCGAGGTATTAACTAAAATTAAAAAATGTATAGTGGATTCCAACAGGATTGGAGTTGGCTAGAATCGGCCATGTATGGCCGTTTTGGTCAATATTTATGTAGTTTTTAAGACAAATTATTAGACACAATTAAGCATAACACAAAGTGTACCTCTACATTCTTTAATCATATTTCTTGACAGCGAGCTGTTTATTTTCGAGGAATTAACTAAAACAAAAAAATGTATAGCGAGTTCCACCAAGATGGCATTTCATCGCCGTTGGCTAGAATAGGCCATGTTGGTCGATATCTATGCAGTCTTTAAGACAAATTATTAGATGAAATTAAGGGTTTTTGCATAACAAACAGTGTATCACTACATTCTTCAATCATAGTTCTCGACGGCGAGCTGTTTATCTTTGAGGAATTAACTTAAACAAAAAAATGTATAGCAGATTTGCGTCATCTCGATATCTCTGTTTAACAGCACTTCAACCAACACGGCCGACCAACAGTATGTGGATTTCATTTGATATCAATCAATTCATTGTAAAATAACGTAAAAATACCCAAAATGTCAATATCAACCATTAATAATATAACAACAAACAAGTTCTGTGAAGTATGATGACTTGTTAATCCAAAACAGTTAAATATCTTATAATTTCACAAAGCGGAGCACTTCACCGATGTAAACAATATGGCGGCTGTTCAGAAAATTTTACCACTAAAACGAGCTTCCTTCCAATTTTCGAAGCCATACGAGATTTCAGTCAGCCACGCTATATCTCCATTAGTGGTCACCATTCACTGCTTATTACTTCACTGATATAACTTACATATTTTGAGATTCCAAACTCTATAGACACAGTATAAACAGCTTTAACCAGCTTTAACCAGCCAGACCAAAGCCCAAAACTGGAGCATCAAACTTATAATTCATTTTACGCATATTCAGACATGGTTAGTAAGAACCTATGACTTAAACCTATAATTTTAATTGGCACATATACATTATTATATAACCTAAATACCTGGATATTTTTGATAAATGGTATTGTAGTGTAATTTTGCCGTTATTTGGCGGGTCAGTGCCTTTAAGATTTTGTATAATAAACAGTATCAAGACAATTGAATCCTGAATCTGATTAAATAGCATGACAAACCTAAATATAAATTTTAATATTTGAATTAATGTGTGTACAACATCAATACTTTTATAAATTATTTAACACAAAATTAGTGATCAAAATTTAACCTGCTTAAAATTATTTTAAAATACTATATCTTGCTTCTAATGCTGAAATTGACAAAACTGATTTGATTTTGACAAGAAATGCAATGTCTGGAGCATGCATGGGTATTGAATTGTGTAAAAATAAAATACTTTATCATGCAGATATGCACTTTTCTGCCTAATAAAGGGGTGACCTATTAAATTTTGCTTTAATTAGGCACTGACCAATAAAGCAAATAAATGCGGAATCCCTCGGCGTTTATTGTACGTAACGTTATCTGACGTCATGCACGTAACGGTGCCTGACGTCATAAAACAAACAAAAAACAACAACATGGCGACATCCTCGATAGGCGTACCATTCTGAGAAATAGGTAATAATAGTAATTCATACAGAAAATATGGATATTCTACATGATAAATAGAATATTATGTCAGTGCGTTTTACTATCAAGTTTATTAGGCTCGGCACGAAAACGAAGAATGGCTCGGCTAGATGTGAAAATACAGACCCATACTAATTAAACCTTATTTTTGCCTTAAAGTCAACCTGCAGTACCTCAATACTTATATACTATAGAATTAAGTTATTGTTTTCACATTTATTAGATAATGCCACAGTTTAAAACTAGAACTATCACAGAAGGATATGAATACCCCCGCTTAAATTCTAAGTCAAACAAAGGGCCGTAAACTTGTAATAAATTAGGCAATCAACAACAGGTGATATAGAGTCAGTTGTTATGTGTATATGAAGTTTCGAAACAAACCATTCAAAACTGTTTAAAAAATGGTAGTAATAAAAATGTGTTATGCGACGCGACTGGACTTTACGGACAACTTGATTCCTATTTAGCCCCCATTTCTCTTTGTGAAAGCAGGGGTATAATAAGAATATCAAATTAATATATGCCTTGCATCCTGCATCCCGTTAACAATGCAGACATAACTTTTAAAGCAATATAACGTTTTTACCTTTCCAGAAGTTGCAGAGCGTGAAAGGTTGATGGTATCTTTTTGAAACTCAGGTTCATGAACGTCTCAATACCGATCTGAAATAATATACACAGTCTTACCAAATTAAATAAAATGGCTGATCTTTGACCTTAATAAACTGGAGGTGTGATCTCTAGAGCATGTTTGTACTACCTGCATGTGCCTTGTGGTGATGTGTCTACTGCCATAATTGTATAATTAATCGAGATTAATTGAAGATTGATTATAATTTTGTCGAACTGGTGATAACTTAGATTTCACGAGAGAACAGCTGTGAAAGGTCAAGGTCATTCTTTAGAGAAGTAATGATTGTGTTTATATCCAAGGGAGGGCCAATTACATGCTTGTAATACATTACGCATGTCAGTACCTTCGTACTACTAGGGTGGGCATGTGAAATCTAAGTTATCACCAGTTCGACAAAATTATAATCAATCTTCAATTAATCTCGATTAATTATACAATTTTATCGAACTGGTGAAACTTAGTTTCCCATGAGATTTAAGAGCTAAACACAAGCATTTACTTTAATATATATATATAGGATACCAATTACTACTAGAAATTCAACTTCGGTATATTTTTATATACAACCTAGTCATCATTATTGACAATATCCAACAGGATCATACATTTTCATTTACTGTACTGTTTAACAAAGTATTAGCAAATGATGAATTTTCTATTATCTTATGATAAAATCTCTTAAATGTTTTTTCAGAACTCCAACCTGCTGCCTTCATTATGACATCTAGTTGCAGCCCTTTTTCTGCGGCAGATGATGTTGATGCTGCCCGACAACTATGTGTCCCGAATACTCCAATGTCAATACCAGCTTTCCCCATTAATGTTTTTACCCATCTAGCTATTGTGCTTTTAGTTACGGCCTTAAATGGTTTAACATTGGAAATGAAAAGCCTCTGTTCATCTTTCCTGACTACTGCTGTCACAGATATATAGTCTTTCATTGTTTGTACCACACACAATTTGCTGTTTTTTTGTATAACTGTCTATTTCTAAGGGTTCAATATGTTTCCCTGGTTTTGTTTGTTTCAATAGATCAGATATATGACACACTATTTTGTCTTGTTTTATCTGTATATTTTCCAACCGTAATAAATGAATGGTTTGGCATCTCTGTCCAGTCAACAACATTAACAATATTGCCAGTTTTCCCGACAACTGTAATGTACATAGTTTGTCATTTTCAGGTAATGTTGACAAGTATGCAAAAACCTCACCAACATCCCATATTCTACAATATTTTGGTAGAGAAGGTCTGTTTGCAAATATACCTTTCATAAATCGTTTTATTAACGTTTCGTTACCAATATCTCTACCATTTACCATCGCGCAAATCGATGAAATTGACGACTTTGCAGTATTTATAGCACTGTACCCTACCTTTTGTTCATATAATTGTAGTAAAAATTCTAGCAATTGATGGGAAGGTGGATCAAAGGCATCAATTTGTTTTTGATCTGAAAAAAGCATCCACTTTTTGAGATATGTCCCATATTGCTGGCTTGTTGATTTGCGCCATGACTGTAATATGATATTGATAATGTTTTCTGATAGTCCTCGACTTTTGAGTTTTTCCCTGATAATATAAAAACACCCAGGCGAAGATTCCGAATGGGATGTTTCTTTGTGATGTCCTGCGGAAGGTAGATACTCCTTGCTGGTAGAATGTACGACTGTTCGCATGTTTGATGAAGAACCACGGAGAACCACACTTGAGTTGCCCATATCGGTGCCACTAAGATGACTCTGTCCAGTTTCTCTGCTACCACCTTTTGAACTGCCCTGCTGATCATGCTGAAGGGAGGAAACAAATAACATACTTTATTCTTCCATGATAAAGTAAAAGCATCAATTGCTACTGCATTCTTATCTGGTTTGTAAGAAACATATAGTTGTTTTTGATAGTTTAAACTTGATGCAAATAGATCAATATCCATCTGACCCACCACATTTTCCAACTGACTAAAAATACTTGGTTGCAACATCCATTCCATGTCATCATTTATGCTTCTACTGAGCCTATCGGCTTCAAAATTATCTACTCCAGGCACATGTGCCGCACTAATCCAAATGTTTTTGTTTATACACCAAAACCAAATTTCTTTGGCCAATGCGTGTAACTTGGGGATTTTCCCCCCAAAATTATTAACATACGCAACTGCCACTGTATTATCCATATATATCCTAATATGTGTATTTTCTACATTAATGGCCAACAATTTCACTGTCAGAAATGCTGCTTTTAACTCAAGATAATTTATGTGTTCATTTTTCTCTTCACTTGACCAGATTCCCTCTATTTTGTTTCCGAGTGTATTATTAACGCCCCCCCAACCACTGTTACAAGCGTCACTGTGGAAAACCATGGTTGGCTCTTCCCGAATGATTGGTTTAAAACCGCTTTCTGTATTATCTTTCCACCACTGGATTATCTCCCTTGCCCCCTCAGTAATAATCATTTTTGCATCAAAATTTCCATGATTCCACCTGATCTCAAGATCTTTAATGTGCTCAAGATCTTTATAATACAAAGGTGCATATTGCATACCTGGCTCACTAGCAACCATTTTCCAAATTAATTTGGCAAATTCCCTTATAGTAATTATACCTCCCTGTAAAACCAATGTACACAATGACACCAAGTTATTTACCCGTTCTGGTGTTAGCCGAACTGTCATGTTAATTGAATTTAATACAAATCCCAAAAACACGATTATCTGAGTAGGTTTAAATACTGATTTTCCAGGATGAACTGTAAATCCTAATTTATCAACCAACTTTACCGTGTCTTTAATATTTAATTGGCAATCTTCAATAGTTTTTTCCCTTCAACAAACTGTCATCAATATAAGGTATGTTTGAATGCCCCTGTTTTCGAAGTGTAGCATAAACCGGTTTTAACACTTTGGTAAAAACTCTCGGACTACAAGCCAACCCTTGTGGTAGCGTACAAAACTGAAACTTTCTTCCAGCCCAATGGAATCTTAAATATTTTCTGTCACTTTCTTGTACTGGTATGCTAAAATATGCATCCTTTAAATCGATTGACCCAAAATAGTCACCTTGTTGAATATTCGCCATAGCCGATTTTAATGTTTCCATTTTGAAATGTTGTTTAGCTACATTATCATTAAACAATTTTAAACAATTTTAAGTTCAATATAATTCTAACACTACCGTCCTTTTTTGGCCTCATAAAAATATTTGAATAATATTCATTTGTGTCACAATCAGAAGTTTCTTCAATTATCTCTTTTTGTAAAAACTTTTTAATTTCCTTAATTTGTGTTCTTTTTCAGAAAATTGTATTTGTTTTGGTACAAAATATTGTTGTGGTTGATTAACCAGTTCAATTTTATAACCGGACACGGTATCTAAGATCCAAGGGTCAGAAGTAATTTTTTCCCACTCATTTTTGAAGTATTTTACTTGACCCCCTTCAAAATTGATGATGGTATTACTAACCTCTACCGTGACTTCTATTTGTGGAATTTCTTGTGAGTTGAGGATTTCCCTCGATTGCTCTTTGAATTCCCGGACCCGGCATAGCCGCCCCGACTGTAGCCCGTCGGCTTTTGGGGTTGATAGTGGCTTGTGGGAGCTACCTGAGGATATTGGCTCATTGATTTGTGTTGAGATTTCCCCCCTTGGAACGATCTCTGTGTTGACGTTCTCGTGGGGGCGTGGTATAAAAAAGGCTTTGTCGTGTTTGACAGTTTTTGGGCCCTTCTATCTACCTTTTCTATCTCGTCTACTTTCGTATCCAAGTCATCTCCAAACAGGAAATCAGATGACGGAGCATCAATCTCGCATGCTCGTCGATATTTTGACGGCACCACAGGTCTTATTATGACTTTCCGCTTCCGTGTGGCTGTGGAAATACCTTGTGCAAGGATTTTGAATATATCTTTACTCAACTCCTTCAACTGAGACAGCTCTCCTTTATTCTTTATAATGTCCAGCATCTTTAATGTGGGGACCATG